>BGNK01000021.1:304010-369376 GCA_003297005.1 Symbiodinium sp. clade A Y106 | reverse complement strand
CGGGACCAAAGGACCACGGGACCAGAGGACCACGGGACCAGAGGACCACGGGACCAGAGGACCAGGGGACCAAAGGACCAAGGGGACAGAAAAAAAAAAAGGGAGCAAAAAAAAAAAAAAAGGGAGTGAAAAAATACGCCCTCCGCTAAAAACCCTAAACAGAAAAGCCTGAGGTCAGGACTCTTGCATCCCTACAGCCTAGGCCTAAACAATCAAGTCTTAGATGCTAAAAGCTAAACTCTCTAAATCCTAAACCATGAATCCTAAAACCTAAACCAGAATCCTAAACCCTACAAACCCTAAAGTTCTCCCCGGCCTTTTTCACCTTTGGCGCCAGCTTTGCCCGGAGCCCCCGCGTTGCCAGCGGGGCCTCTGTCTCCTTCGGGACTTCTCGCGCTGAAATACCCAGACCTTCCAAAATCCCTGGAAAAGGGCTCCCGATGATGATTTCCTTATCAAAGTCCTTACAAAAGGTAGGGTATTTTGGGGTTAAGGTAGTGCCTATACCAAGATACTAAGATTACCTAGAGTCTCCATGGTAGTTCCTTTTTTTGGTAAACCAGTTTTATGGTTAGGATCCTATAATGGAGATTTTGGTTAACCAAACAAAGGAACTACAATGGAGACTCTAGGTATAAACCAGAGTACGGATTTGGGGCACTATGGGTGCTACCTGGAGCTTAAAAGGCACTGTAAGGCCTTCATAAGCCTAGTCAGAAGCTTCCATAGTGGGCCGGGCTTCATCGGAGTTCTTTTTGAAGGGGTCTTGAAGGGTCTTGGTAATATAGGGGCCTTGATAATTAGAATAGGGTTTTGGAACCCATGATACTATAATTATAATAGGGACCCCCAAAATAGTATAGTAGGTAATGATTCAGGCCCCTATAATAGAACTTGGGTTTTCAGAGCCTGGGGATAGCGGGCTACAGAGCTGTTAAGCTCTGAACCCTTTAACCTGTACCTCCTTCAAGCGTTCCAAAACCTGTAAGCCCGAAAGCCCTAAACCCACAACTCCCGCACACACACACACACAAAAAAAAACAAGCACTACCTAGTTGCTGAGTTCATAAGCCCCCCAAAATGTACACTTTTCATTTTATAGTGGGTAGTATTATCCCAAAAAGTGTAAAGTGTATCCACCCAGCTACTAAGGCTAAGCCCTTGTAGCCTGATCTGAACCCTAAGCCAAGCCCTGAGCCCTAAGACTTAAGCCCCCAAGCATAAACCTTAAACAGCTAAGACCTAAAACCTAAGCCCCCAAAATCGAAAGCCTTTGCAACTATTATCTGAACCTCGAGGCTCAAGATAGCCCAGAGAAGAGGGGTTAAGGTTTGGGGTTAGGGTTTAGGGGTTTGGGTTTATAGGGTTAGCCTAAAAGCCTTTATATGGTAGCCCTAGGCCCTACACCTTGAACCCTTAGAACCTTCATAGGTGTCCTACCCGAAGGCTCCATAGGCTCCATGTAGCCATACAGTAGAAACTCAGGCAGCAAAGTACCTATATAGGAACCCCTTGAAAGCCTCAGTGTGCATAATGGGTAAAAGGATCCTTGGGGTCATTTATGAGACTCCTTGTTGAGGACTCATATGGGTGGTTGTCAAAATTATGGTCCCTTTCTGGGTCCTTACTAGAATACGGCACCTATATTTAGGGTACCCAAAAAGAACCCTAATTATAACAGCTGCCCATATAAGGAAACCATAAGAGGGAACCCTAAAAATATTGGTTCCTTAGGGTCCAGGTCCTACTTATGACCCGGCCTTTCGCGCCCTTGACTCCCGCAGGGCCCACTTTCCCGGCAGTGTGGCAAATGGCCGATGTGTACTTCGTACCTCGTGGGTGTAGGCTCTTAGGGTCGTAGGGCTTGAGGGTTTAGGGGTTTAGGGTTCAGGGTTTAGGGTTCAGGGTTTAGGGTGTTAGGCAGTTTAGGGTTATAGGGTTCAGAGCTTAAGCTTTACTGGCCCCATGAGTCCATGCACCCGTCTAGTATGTAGTTTGGTTCTAAAACTAGGATATAGGAACCGCTGTGAAGCCTAAGTACTCTATACCTCCAAATGTATGCTGTAAGGCTACATGGGATCCTTGAGGGTCGGATGTAATCGTGTGGGGCCCCCAACACCCTGAAGCCCCACAAGACCAGTAGGGTTAGGCTTTATCCAGTCCCCTCAACAAGCAGGGAGGAGAAACGCCGCAAGGCGCGGAGAACGTAAGAAGCCGGTCCAGCCAAAAACCCGTCGTCGGCAAAGTGGCCAGAGAGTGCAAGCCAGTTGGTGGGCGCTTGCTCTGAGCACACCAGGATCCGTGCCCAGGCAATGTTGGCTCCCGATGTGTCGAAGGAGCTTGTTAAACCCGCTTTACTTAAACCGCACCTGAGCGGTAGATTGCCCAAAGAGACACTCATACCAAGTCCTTCCGTCTCCGCAAGGGAGCACGAGATCGCAGTCTCTTCGCCACCAGTCAATCACTTAGGGCTTTGTTTAGGTTCCCTATTTAGCGGTTCCTTTAACGGATCTATAGGGTTCTAGAAGGGATCTGCTAAGAGCCCCGTCTTCGAGAAAGGGGCCGGACATTGCCGGCGCCCATATTAAACCTTCAAAGCCATACTAAATGCCTGATAGCTGCATTCTAAACTCCACATAACATAGGATGTTGGGTTGAAGCCTTAGGAAGCTCTCGGCATTGGGGATGGGTCCGAGACTGAAGGATCATGGGACTTAGTAACTTAAGGGGTTCCTTACGTACAGGGTTCCTTAAAGGGATCTATAAGGGATCTCGGGGGGCTTTAGTAGGGTTATAAGAACATAGGTTTAACGGGGGTCCATTAGTCTTACAAAAGCCAACAACACTTGACTTGTTGGGTAGTTCGGCGGCGGTAGGCTGCAATTTGCCAGCGTTTTTAAACGTGGCGAAGAACTGGCGCTGATATTTCTGCTACTTTGGTCCCTTCCCGGCCTTACAGGGCTTCGGGCTTCAGCATACCCTAAGGGTCCAAAGGACCCAATAAGTAGGTACTTGGGTTTAGGATAGTCAATATTTAGGAGAGTATATGATTATTAGGTACTCGGACCCTTAGGCATATCGGCCAAAGCTGTGATGGCCTAGGAGCTATTGTGGGAGCTGCAGTAGCTTCCGGAAATAAGGGTCCTGCTGCCACGGCTCAGGGCTTCCGATTTGGATACGTGTCAACCGCTGAACCCTGAACCCTAAGCCCAACTAAACCCCTAAACCCTGAACCCTAAACCCTAAACCCCTAAACCCTGAACCCTAAACCCTGAAGCACTCGACTCCTAGACCCTATCAGCACCTCCAAACTACCCTTTGTTATAGGGTTTAGGGGTTTAGGGTTCAGGGTTTAGGGGTTTAGGGGTTTAGGGGTTTAGGGGTTTAGGGTTCAGGGTTTAGGGTTCAGGGGTTTAGGGGTTTAGGGTTTGGGGTTTAGGGTTCAGGGTTTCGGATTTAGCCCTAAATACCCACTATTAAGGACCAGAGGGGCTCTATGAAAGGGTACTTGGGAGGCTGCTGGTAAACAGTCTGGGGTTCAGAACGAAAGGTTGCTGGACATCAATTTCTATTTCTCTGTTAGCAGGTTGCCGAAATCCCACAGAAGCCTGGAAGCCCTGAAGTGCTAAGAACCCTAAACCCTAAAACACGTCCAAAAAACCCAAAACCTTAAACACCCTAAAAACCCTAAAACCCAAAGCCCCTAAACCCTGAGCCCTACAACCCTGAACCCTAAACCCAAAACATCCCAAAATATGATCCTGGGGATCAAAATAGCCCAAAAGCCTTATATAGTATGGTCTTTGGGCCCAAAAGCCTTAATATATGAGTCCTTAGATCCCTAGGGTGATCCTGTAAAGCTTGATTTGCAACGTCGGGCCTTGGACTTTCTTGGTGTCCTCCACGCCGGAATACTCGTCCTTGGGTCCGTTAAAGGGATCCATAAAGGGGGTCCTTTAAAGGGATCTATAAAGGGGGTCCTTTAAAGGGATCTATAGGGTTTAGGGCTCTGAGGACTCACATCTTAAGGCTTTTGGCCGCGAGTTTTCTGTGCTCAAATACGGCCCATTGATCAGAGACGGTCCCTCCACAGAGCTCCCTGCTTCGAGGTTCATGGGTGGTTACAACCCAAAGGGCGCCAGTAATAGTATAGTATAGACTTTGGGGGCCCAAATATAAACTAAGTATCTACTATAATGGTACTTGGACCCTTTAGGTTTGTGGAGCTATAACTCCCCTCATACCGGCTACAACTATAGTTAGCCTACTTATAAATCCTACTTATAACTACCCATGAACCTCCAAGTAGTCCTTCAAGGTTCGGACTGAGTAGATGGGCACACCAAATCATAAGGAGTGAGCAGCAACCCCCTCACTTGAAGGATCACTTAGTAAGTATGGTTATAAGTACCTTAATTGGGGTTGTAAGTACCTATAAGTAGGTGTTACCCTGATAGTAACCATAATTACTAAGTCCGATGATCCTCCCAGCATGTGTGTTACAAACAGTTGCCTGGCGGTTCATGGTCACCCAGCATTTCACTGGTAGAGGTTGTCCCTGGTACAGGTGGTGTATTGTGATCATCTTGTGCAATGCCTTTTTCACCTGATGCACATGACCCAAATGCAAGGGGCTAGTTGAAGATCCCTTTGGGAGTCTTCAAAAAGCAGCAAAGGGTCCTGCTGCATGTATATACTGTTATGGGGGATACTTCCCCAAATCATAATTCCCAATATAGCAACCCACATTCTACTATGTAGGCACTTTGGACCCTTTGGGAACAGCAAGTTTCTGGCCCCACTGCGGTCAGATGAATTATTTCTCGCATTTTGAACCTTCGCCTTGCCTAGGGCTCCGGTGACCTAAATAGTAGGTTAGGGTTTAGGGTTTAGGTGTTACTAACCATATACGTATCACCCTAAGGGTCCATGTATCCAAATAGCATGTACTTTGGCCTTAAAACAGGTACTTTGGGGCCAAAGTATATACTAGGGTAATGTAACTCAATACAACCCCCAATGCTCAACCGAAACCCTATAGCCTAAACCCCAAACCCTAAACCGAAACACTAAATTAAACCGACACCCCAAACCCTAAACCGAAACACCAAATTAAACCGAAACCCCAAACCCTAGACCCACTAAGCCATCACTTTACTTGATCCCTAGGCCTTGCCAGCTTCGAGATCCACCGAGGCACCTCGGTCGTGGCTGAGATCGTCGTTTAGGGGTTTGGTGTGATTGGTGTCTGGGTTCAGGGGTTTAGGGTTTAGGGGTTTAGGGATTTCGGGTTTAGGGTTTCGCATCAAAGACCGTCATGTTTAGTCATTCTTGGGTTTAGGGTTAAGGTTTAGGGTTTAAGGTTTATGTAGGGTTTAGGGGTTTAAGTACCCAGTACCCATAAGAACGTAAAAAGTTGCCCAACTATGACAGAGGTGCCAGCCTGAGCCTCAGCGTCCCACTCAGCAGTCTCGGAAATTTTCGCAGGTCCCGCAAACTCGCCGAGATAGCCACGACCGAAATCCGTGGTAGCTCTGCCGGTGCTCCACAGGAAATAAATCTTAGCTGCTGAGTCCATAAGCCCAAAAATGTGCAAAATTTCAGTTCTATTGAGATATCATCATCCCTAAGAGTGTAAAGAAGTGTACTCACTCAGCTACCAAGAAACGTGCCGCTCTCCCAACTTGCGGGTGTCGAGCTCAACGATCTTCTCTCTCAACGCGGACTTCTTCACGTCATCTAGGTCGTACTCTGGCTCGTTCCAGATCGTAAGCGCAAAGCCCGGAGCTGCAGGCACAGTACAGCTCTGACCCGAAGTGATGGCAAAGCCCGGCTGCTTCAAGCCGCTTGTGAGTGGCTTGGGCTGCAGGAACAACGTCTCTGCACCACGGACGCTGAAGTTGCAGAAATGAAACACAATGCGTGACCCAATGATTGTCTTGCCTTTGGAAGGATGGCCTACATCATGGACCAGACGGCAAAGTGGCCGCTTTCTTTTCCGAGCATCTACCATGCGGGTCAAAATGAGCAGTACGAGGATGTAGAGAGGGAACAAAATCATCAAGGGACAGAGCTTGTTCATCAACGCCTTCTCCTCAAGGACCAAAGCGTAGGGGCCCTATACCCTTATACTATCAGTCCCTATATGGTATTATGTACATGAACCTTAAGCCTTAAACGCTTTTAGGGTTCATTTCGTCTTTAAGGCTCCTCTTCACTCCAACTTTGACGATCATGCGCGCTGTAGAAGTAAACATTGCCTCAGGGCCCATGTCACCCAAATAGTATGTACTTTGGCCTTAAAGTAGTCCCTATATAGGTACTTTGCGACCAAAGTCTAGACTAATTGGGTACATGGACCCTTCAACTCTAAACCCTAAGCCTAAACCCTAATGGCACCCTACAGAACCCTAAAAGGAACCCCTTAAGGGTTCCTTGAAGGATCCTTTAAGGGTTCCTTTAAAAGCAGATTGCCTCCATTGGCTTTTGCCAGCGCCTTGGGGTCGAGAGTGATGGAAGCCTCTGGTTCCCCAGTGTCACCATAATAAGGGTTTAGGGTTTCGGGTTTAGGGCTCCTTTAAAGGGATCCGGGATCTATAAGGGGTCCTTAAGGGTTCCTTTAAGGCTGGATTTAGGGTTTAGGGTTTCGGGTTTAGGGCTCCTTTAAAGGGATCCGGGATCTATAAGGGGTCCTTAAGGGTTCCTTTAAGGCTGGATTTAGGGTTTAGGGTTTCGGGCTTTTGAGGGTTTAGGGTTTTAGGGGATTGGGTTTAGGATTTTTTTCTGAGGGTTTAGGGTTTAGGGGTTTGGGGTTTAGGATGCCCTTTATCCCGGTATTCAGTGCTAGTAAGGAGACCCTCGTTGAAAAGGGCACAAGGAAACTACTTAGCTTACTACCCCAATAAGCCACATAAACTAAAGGCTAAACTTGCCGATTCCTACTAAAACTATGAGAACCCAAAAATGTAAAAAGTTTAAAGGTTAGGTATTGGGATCTAAGTTCGGATCCCAGAAGCCTTTGACTCGGGGAACTCCTCAGATTGGGACTCCACCTCAACCGATGAGCCCTCCGGAAGTCGGAGCACACCTAGTTCATGGTTGGGTTTAGGGTTTAGGGTTTAGGGCCAATGGTTGGGCTAGGATTAGAAAGGTACATTTTTATTCCTTACTGGGTTTAAGTAGCCATGAAACTGTAAAGTGTTACCCAACTATGACAAAGACACCGCAGCATCGGCTGTCCAGCTGAAAGTGCGCCAGGCGATCATCCGGCAACTTAACCTTCACCTTCACAGGGACCCTGATTTGGGTAGGGGGGGAGGAGTAGGGTTTAGGGTTTAGGGTTTAGGGTGATTCACCTTCAATCCGAACTTGAGGTTCTTTGCCGGAACATTGTGCAGACGGATGCACAATCCCTTGTGCACACCATCCTCAACTTCTTGAACATCTGCCAAATCGGCACTTGCATCGAACTTCTGGGGCTCATTCACCAAAGCTCCGGCATCAGCCCACAAGTGCTCCTGAATCTGAGAAATGTACACATGCCTCCCGGCATGCTGAGCAGTGGAGAGTTGCTTGCTTTCCGAACAATCCTCCGGGACTATGATTGCATGGCCTCTGTTGTGATATTTCCGATAGTTGCTCTCGATGTGCAGTTGCGCTCGCTCCACCGGCAGGAGAGCCATGGAATTGTATTGTTCCAGCTTCGTCAGGTTATTTTCCTGGGTTCTTGCTGAGGGATTTAATTTAAGACTAGATTCCAATTATGGCAACTTAAATTAGATTCCTTAACCCCTAAACCATTATAGAACCCTTAATTATTAATGGAACCCTAAATTATGGTAACTTAAACTAAATTCCTTAACAAGGGCCCAGTTTAGGACCTAAGCATAAACTGTAAAGGGACCCTTAGTTAACCCGAAACAAAAAGTGCAAAAGAGTACTTCTCAGAAACCCATTTTCGGACTTCACCTCTCCGGCGCGCGTGTGCCAAACCTTGAGAACACCTTGCTCCGGATCTGCATCTGGGCCACAGAAGTGGTACCTGTACCCCCCATTAAGGGGGTTAGGGTTCCGGGTTTAGGGCTAGGGTGTAGGGTTTAGGGTTAGGGGCTTAGGGTTAAGGGTTTAGGGCTGGGTTTTATATGAACAAAACGAAAAAGAGTTCCTAAGGAGACTATAGGTACACACAGGCTGTGGGCTGTACAGGTGCAAGTGGAGGCCTCAAGGTGGCAGCAAACGCCGCCATGCTGCGATACATGTAACTGTGAAAAAGGAGCATGGAACCTTTGACCACCGATAGATCTTTCGCTGAGAATACTCGATGAAAGCTGACATTCTCGAACATTTCGCAGATCAGCTGAAGAGACGAGCCCTCTGGGAGGAATAACTTCGCATGGTGCCTGCTCTGCAACGTGTAGTCCACAAACCTTGAGAGATGAATGACTCTGATGGTCAACTTGCGTTCATTCTCGTCAGCCTTGAGGATATTGTGCAGAATGATGTGAAACCTCTCATCTTTCTCTGCAATTGTATCAACAGGGTCACTGAGACCTACTGGAGGCGGATCCGTTTCCCCCAGCATCAAGTCCTTGACAAAACGACTCAAGTTTGCCCTTGTCCGGAAATCAGTGCCTTTCGGAATGGCTTCCATGAAGGCTTCGGGTGACAGCTCCTGTACATCTTTCTGCAGTTGGGGGATCCCACCCCCTTCGACTGCGTAGCCCATCTCAGCCAAGAGACCCATTACTGCCTTTTTCTCTTCAGGGGTCCCATCGAACCTCTCCATGATATTCACTGAGAGACACGTATGACTAATGACCGGTGGTGCTGAAATCAAACATGGCTTGAACCAAAAGCGATACCAACATCGGCTGATTCTTGAAGCTGGTCATAGCGAAACCCACATTGCTGCTTGGCGATATCCACTGCGGCAGCACGACCTGGCCTTCTGCACTAACTGCCTCCCGCAATACTGATTCACATGGGAGTTTCCGAAAATAGGGAACCCTAATATAGTAGCCTAAATAGTAGGATCCTTATTATAAGGACCCCAAAATACGGTACCCTACTTTTCGGAAACTCCCACATGCTCGAGGGGTTTGGCCCAGCAAACTGGCAGCCGGGTGTGAGGGCAGGAGAGGAGGTGGTCGCCGCAAGCGCCTAAGCTTGCCTAAACTGGGCTCTTGCCCTAAGGCTCCATGTATCCATATAGTATATACTCAGGCCTTAAAGGGGTTCCTATGTAGGTATTAAGTGTATACCATATGGCTACATGGAGCCTTAGGGTTGTTAAGGGTCTTACTTTAATAATTAAGTTGTCATAATAAGGAAACCATATTATTCACTCTAGATCCCTATTATGGTAACTTGAACTATTAAACTCTTTAACAAGAACCCAGCAAACCCTAAACCCTGAACCCTAAACCCTAAACCCCAAACCCTAAACCCCTAAACCCTGAACCTGCCTAAACCCCAAACCCTAAACCCCTACACCCTTGAAGGAACCCTTAAGCATCCCTCATAGATCCCCGATCCCTTTAAAGGAGCCCTAAACCCGAAACCCTAAATCCCCAATCCCAGGAGCGAAGTGGTAGCACTTCACCGCCCCCTTGGCCGGTCTTTCAAAGACGACCTCGCGCTGCCCCTTTAAAGGGATCTATAGAGGGGGTCCTTTAAAGGGATCTATAAAGGGGTTCCTTTAAAGGGATCTATGAAGGGGGTCCTTTAAAGGGATCTATAGAGGGGTCCTTCAAAGGGATCTATAAAGGGGGTCTTTTAAAGGGATCTATAGAGGGGGTCCGTTAAAGGGATCTATAAAGGGGTCCTTTAAAGGGATCTATAGAGGGGGTCCGTGAAACGGATCTATAGGGTTTAGGGCTCTGAAGACTCACATCTTAAGGCTTTTGGGCCCCAAGACTATACTATATAAGGCTTTTGGGCTGTTTTTGAGCCTTAGGGTTTGTTCAAGGGTTCTTCTGAACGGTTCTGCTTGCGGGGGCCTAAATCAGAAGAGTAAGGTTCCTTTTTAATTTAAGCATTTTAAACGGGCCAGTAGAAGAGTTTCTATAAGGGTTGTATAATAAGTGCTTGTAAACGGGCTCTTTAGGGAAATTCTTCAAATCATTATTCGGAAACCAAGTGTGATTGGAGGTAGGCCCTAAAGTCTGAACTGCCCTGCGATTCGGAGTCTCTGGATTCGGTACAGGGTTCGACAGTAGAGGCCTTGATTCCCTTCTAAGGATGCTTCGGGCTTGGGGACGGCGTGGAGCAGAAGGTGTAGGACAGGTTGAGTCCCCAAAGCATCATGAGGGGCCCAATATGCCCCTCTGGGTTTGAAAGGGGTCTATAAGGGCTTCTATAAGCCTAAGAGTTCTATGGTGGGGCTTCTGTCATTGAATTAGGTCCTGGGGTGTGCACTGCAACATACTATAGCTATGTGCGAACAACAAGGGGAAACTAGCGTTTTCTTTGTTGCGAGCCCTACACGGGTTCTATACCTATTCCGATGCAACTGCAGGAGGGCTACCAAAACAAGATAATTTTGAAGCCGCCAATCCCTAAAACCGCGGCCCCAAGCAATACAGGCGACTTATATATGATATTGTGTTCTGTACATGGTAAGGAACCCTAAGGAATAATCCAGGCTTATAGATTGGCATCACTTTTTCTCAGCAATGTTCAACTGAAACAGGAAAAGACCATCGACTTGTGGCGATTGGGGCACTCCACTTGGCGGGGTGTGGCAGGTCGATCTTCAGGTGAACCCGACCCTTTCGTAAAACGTCCTTTGACAAACGAGAAACTATCCACAGGCTCCATAGTAGTTCCTTTTTGGGATTACCTTATAGGATTCTATATATGAACCCCAAAAAGGAACTACTATGGAGCCTTAGGGTATCTTGGGCAAGCTTGAAGACATGACCTTTAAAGCCCCCCCGAAGTTTCCAAACCAAAACCCCTAAGCCCTAAACTCCCAAACCATAAACCTCAAGGGTCCAAGTACCTAATAATCATATACTCTCCAAATTCCTAACCTACGTAACTTCTGTCCCAAAACCGAGTACCTAATTATTTGGTCCTTTGGACCCTTGGGGTAATGGCCCGTGTGTGAAGACAAGGCTTGTAGGAGCGTCTTGATCTTGGGCTTAACATGAGAGTCCCCCAAGTTTCCAAACCAAAGCCCTAAGCCCTAAACTCCCAAGCCCTAAACCTCGAACATCCCGTCCGCGTGCCTGCTCACAAAGGGCAGCCTGGGCAAAGAACAGGGAGACTAAAGAGGTTTCGATGTTTTTCTTGCTTCCTCAACAAGCCACAGAAATGAAAGGTTAAACTTTCCGACTCCTACTAAACTCTAAGAGCCCAAAAAAATTAAAAGCTTGGGTATTGAGGATCTAAGTTTCTTTGCAAAGCTGAGCCCTAAGGGTTTCTTAGGGTATTGGGGCTTAGGTTGCAGGCTTCGGCGATTTTGGGGGGGGATCAAGGTTTGAGGTTGGGTACTGCCCCCACCCAGTAACAGTTGGATAATATTCATAATATAGATATATTAGGACCTTATAGCAGCCCTATTATAGACTGTTACTGTATGGGGGCAGTACCCAAGTTTGAGGGTTTTAAGGGTCCAAGTACCGAATGATCAGACATTCTCCCAAATACTAGCCCACATAGCGAATATCCTGAAGCCGGGTACCTAATTTTTGAGTCCCGCGGACACTTAGTTTCACACAACTTCCAAGATTGCTTTGAAGCCCTAGCTGCCAAATTCCTCCTGCTCTCTCAAGTCAGGATAACTGAGCATGAGCAGGAACATCATACTAAGTATGAATATTCATGCTTGGGTTTTCCTAGTATCGTACGAAAACTACTGCACACAGCAACAATAGCACAGAACAGAATCACAAGAGCCGCAGATACTCATAATAAAGCACCAAACAGTTTGTACTCTAAACCACTTCAGAAAAATTTCATCGGGCTTGAATGAATTCAGGCTTTAGCACAGACAGCCCTGGGTTCGTTCTATATAAGGGTTTAGAGTATACGGATCCATGTACCCAAGTAGTATATACTTTGACCTTAAAGCAGTCCCTATTTAGGTACTTCAGGGTTAAAGTATCTACTATTTGAGTACATGGACGCTTAGGGTGAACCATCGACCACACACCCTGTGACCACAAAGCCTCCACCCTAAGCACCAAACCCTAAACCCTAAACTGCAAACCCTGAACCCCTCAGCCCCTCCCCCCCGGTAAACCCTAAACCCTGGACCTAACCTGTGATTTAGGGGTTTAGGGTTTAGGGTTTAGGGGTTTAGGGTTCAGGAGTTTACGGATTTATGGGTTTAAGGTTTAGGGTGAACACCCCTAAAACCCGAAACAACCATAAGCTGTAAAGCCCCAAAAAGCACTTCGGTCCGCGAGCCGACGCCCCTTAATTAACGAATATCCATTAAACTATCGTATAGGAGCCCGAACATCATTTCTGGCATATTTCTTTTTTCAGGGCTTTTGGAGTTTCCAGGTCGGTCCAGCCTTAAAATATATATAGGTACTTTATAAGGGCCACATTATATGCTATAGTATGGCTGCTCCGGAGTCTTCACCCTAAACCTCAGACCCCTAAACCCGGCCCCTAAACCCGGCCTGTTCGACCTCGACGGTGGCGATATTGATGGCTCGACTTTTTCCTGGCGAATCGAAGGCTGAGTGCTTACGACTGAATGGGGAGAGGGCTTAAGGTTTAGGCATTGGTTTGTTTTAACAAGGGCTCTTTTCGAACTGCCTGAAGGTCTCAGAACGTTGAGGGATGAGGGCTTAAGTTCGTTTTGTTGGAGCCCCCTTTAGGTTTAGACTTGAAGCTTAGTTGCTGAGTTCATAAGCCCCCCAAACGTGTACACTTTTAGTTTTATAGTGGGTAATATTATCCCAAAAAAGCGTGAAGGGTATCCACCCAGCTACTAAGGAAGGTATATAGCGGAGTTTCCGAAAATTGGGGGTACCTTATATTGGGGTCCTTATAATAAGGATCCTACTATTTAGGGTACGATATTAGGGTCCCCTATTTTCGGAAACTCCCATATAGCGGAGTTTACAGTTTAGGGCTATCAGGTTTGCAGTTGGTGGATGAGGGTCCGGCTGAGGCCCTGCTGGAGGTGCGGTTCAGGCTTAGGGGTTTGGGGGTTTGGGGCTTTAGGGGTTTGGGGGTTTGGGGGTTTAGGGTTTAGGGGTTTGGGGGTTTGGGGGTTTAGGGTTTAGGGGTTTGGGGGTTGTGGGGTTTAGGGGTTAGGGGTTTGCGGGTTTGGGGGTTTAGGGCACAGGCCTGTGTGTTAGTTAAACCGTAGACCCTAGACAGATTGTGATTCAACGATTGCTCAAAGCCTTCGGGTTAAGGTTCTTGCGAGCCAGGGTTACAACATGGAACCTAGTATGTCATGTTAGAACTAAACTAAGTTGATGCAGCCCGTCGTTCAGCTTGAACTGTTTCGTAACTCCAAAACTGATCAGAAATTGCCCTCTCGCTACCGGCATAGACTGCCTGTCTTTTCTTGGGCTGCTCCGTATGAGGGCAACCTAACCATAAACGCTGAGCCCACTTTACCAACATATCTACCTGTAGTCTCCATTGTAGTTCCTTTTTTTGGGTTACCTTTTAGGATCCTTAATATAGAACTGGTTAAACCAAAAAAGGAACTACAATGGAGACTATAGGTACTATCAAACATCTAAACCCAAGCACTTTATTATTGGATCCTTAAGATTTGCCTTTGGCCCCAACCCTATGCTCTGAATCCTGGAACTACCAATCCTCACCTAAGGCCGTCCGAATTCAATCTGAAACAGAGAATCCAAGACCGATCTGGATTTCATGAGGCCTTCCACGCTCATCGTACAGGCTCAGCCGGGAGGACTGTTACTCTACTATGGCGTAGCTATACATGCTGGTAGATACCCTAAACCCTAAACCTTAAACCCTAAACCGTGTCGTAGGGTATTATGTGCACCCCGCGCGACTCCCAGAATGCATCCTAAAGGGGCTGTGGTTCAAAGGGCGGGATTTTTTTTTTTTGGGGGGGGGCCTGGTTGGAGGGAAATCCAAGGCCCTAAAAAACCTATAAATAACTGGGGTTCCCTAAGGGGTTCCTTTAAGGGATCTATAATAAGGGTTTCATAAGGGGGAGTTTGGGTTACTTAAAGGATCAGGGGTAAACCAAAAACAAACAAGTCTTAAACGCTGGACCCTGATTATAGAAGCCTTCTAGAGTCATGAATGAACCCCACGCCTTTAAAGGAACCCCACGAATCCCTTTATCGAAACCCCATACGTCCCCACTTCAAGCAATCATCCCTTTGAAGGAACCCCATAAGTCCCTTCAAAGGATGACCATAGATCCCGTTTACAAGGAAAAAAAGGCACCGAAGAGGGAGCCTGGCAGCTCGATCCAGGCAAACTTGCCACCCTTCCCACCGCAGTCCACGATGTAGGAGCCCGCCTCAAAGGGGTGTACAAAAATCCGATGTTTACCTACTCGTCGGGTATCAGGGTATCATGGAGAACCAAAGGTTAACGTTTTTCATAATATTAGGATTATATAGGGATTATACTACCCCAAAACGGTTAAAGGTTACCTACTCTTCTACTAGGTTTAGGTGCTTCGGCTTAGGATTTAAAAGGCTGAGGGGGTGCAATCTTAAGGGAACGTGGTAAATAGAGTTATAAGTAGCTAGATGGCGTAAGTATAACCCCTGTCGAGGCACTTGTACCAAGATCCTCCAAGTAGGGGCCTGAATGAATAGAAGAGGGTTCCTTCAAACGGACCGCTTGAATTCTAAAGGGGAAGGATAAGGGTCATTAAACATACAGCTGAACATATGTATATACATGGACCTTGAGAACACTAGATTTTGAGAGGTTCCCTATTCCGATTTCCCTACGTTTTTTGTCTGCGGGTTATGGTGGGGCTCAGGTTCAGGGCCTCGAGAGTTTAAGTTTGGGCTCCTATATTTTGGGCTTAGTGCTCATAGGGTTTAAGGATTGGAGTTTATGGTCTAGGTCTCTTCGCCTGGCTTGGGAGATCAGGGTCTAGGTTTAGGGCTGTCCAAGTCAGGATGTGAGCAGAGTATCCCCGTTTAGGGAACCTATGCTTTAGGGTTGCTAGGGCTCTCAAGCTGATAAGGCTTGGCGTATGTACAACTTTGGTTTGGGTTTAGGGTTTAGGGTCTGTAGGTTCGTCGTCACTGAAGTGGCTGCCACGGGCACGACTTTAAATTTGGGTAATCCATAATCCCACTGTTATATGTTCCCCCAAACAAGATCCAGGGTTTCTTAATCAGGTTCCTATGCATATGACCCTAAATTCTAAACACCACACACTATATACCTACTTGTCGGGTATCATGGGGAACCAAAGATTACAGCGAATCCCAGAAAGTTGGAACATGGGTTTGGGAGGATTCGTGCTAGGATCCCTTATACTTTACCTTAAGGGCATGAGGAGAATGATGTTCCAACTTTCTGGCTTCTACTATATATAGGGATTGTACGACCCCAAAAAGGTTAAAGGTTACCTACTCTACTACTAGGGCACACTATATACTGTATCAACCTTCCAGTTCGATTCCTTACCGGGACCCTAAGAAAGCTACGCTTTAAGGGCTCCCTATTATGATTTCCTTATCAAAGTCCTTACAAAGGGTAGGGTATTTTGGGGTTAAGGTAGTGCCTATACCAAGATACTAAGATTACCAACCAGTGTTATGGTTAGGATCCTATCATGGAGATTTTCGCTAACCAAAAGAAGGAACGACAATGGAGACTCTAGGTAGTGTTCGAGGCCTGGGTTTGTTAGGATACGCCTCAGACTTGCAAATAGCCGGTACTCCAGAAAGCGGCGCAGCTGGGGAGGCAAACAAAGAACGCCGTTGGGGCGAACTGCACTCAAAAAAGCCTAAACCCTAAACCCTAAACCGCAAAAGACCACGAAACCCTAAACTGTCAGTCACAGCACGTGACCTCAAACCCAAAACCGCCGAAAACTCCAATCCCCAACAACCAATTAAGGATTTAGGGTCTACAGGGTTTAGAGCCCAACCATATCCTAAATCCCAAATCACGAAACCAAAATATAGGGGCCAGAACAGCTGGAAGAAGGGAGTGAGGGTCTAGAATATGACATTAGAGAATTGCTGCTACTGCCTGGGCAGAGCGCTAGAAGCCCAGAGCCCAAACTAGCAATGGTATCACAAGTCACTCAAGCCTTAAACCCCCGACTCTACACCCCTAAACCCTACCTTAACCCAAATAACTTACCGTTTTAAGGATCCGTATAAGGAAATCATAATAAGGAACCCTAAAAAGGTAGGTTCCTTAGGGTCCAGGTAAGCCCTAAACCAGACAAAACCCTTATTAAAGGAACCATATGGTACCCTTAATGGAACCCTTATGGTACCCTTAAAGGAACCCCTTAAAAAGGCCCCCAAAAACTCAAGAACCGGAGTTTCGAGCCCCGCGGCCTCTTTGGTTTCTGTGAGGGTGCCGCAAAGAACGCTCTTCTCCGATGAGCTGTAGCCTGCAAGTACTTACTTCCCCAATAAGCCACAGAAATGAAAGGTTAAACTTTCCGACTCCTACTAAACTATAAGAGCTCAAAGGGCCCCACACCCTAAACCCAAAAAAGTTAAAAGCTTGGGTATTGAGGATCTAAGAAGAATAGGATCTAAAGGCTGCCTTCAATGATGCTTTCAAAGGCGCCCTCAACCCTCAACCCGGAGGTGTCGTTTTCCGACCCTAAGGCTCCATGTAGCCATATGCTATACACTTCGGCCCCAAAATACCTATACCCAGAGGGTCCATATACACTACTGTCATGGAAGTAGGCCCTAAAAGACCATCCCCACTATGGTTTTGGGGACCTGATTCCATAATAGTAGTGTATATGGACCCTCCGGGATATAGGAGCCCCTTTAAGGCCCAAGTATATACTATATGGATACATGGAGCCTTAGGGCGAGGGTTTCTCAAAGCTTTTAGAAGGGCTGGAGGGTTGACATTTTAAGTTCTCGAAGTTGGGATGGTACGTAGCAACCTTAGGGTCCATCTGCCCTGCACAGACATTCTATGACCCTTTTAAGCCCAAAGTTTGCAACATCGAGGTACATAGACAATTGGGAAACTGGATCCTTGCGATCTCCGTCCTACCGGATGTGTGACGTCATGTATCATTACGGCTCTATGTTGAACAATTTAACAATACGGGGAATTAGAACAACAACGGATCCCAAATCGGCACCTACCCTAAACCCTAAATCCTCAACCTGACCAGTACTGCTTCCCAGAGACCCGAACCCAGGTCCTTGAAGCCCAAGTGCCTGTAAACCGCTTTCCTTAAGGGTCCACAGGACCCAATAATTCGGTACTCGGATTCGGGTTCTATAACCCAGAGAGTCCATACATACTATTGTTATAGTATTAGGCCCCAGCAAAGACCATCCTTATCATTTGGTGACCTGGTTAATGGTAGCCTAGCTAAGGGATCTATGATCTAGAAGGAATCTATTGGGGTTCTACAGGGTCCAAAGGACCCAACACCTGGGTACTCGGGCTTAGGATAGTAACTGTGGTAAATGGTTATTAGGTACTAGTTTCTCTGTTGCTTGAAGAGTCAAGGGGCCCTCATGAGTGGGGCCCAAACAGCATCGCCAATACAAAAGAACTGGGGTGGTCGTTATGATTTTCAGGGTTTTGGAGCTTCGGGTATAGCTACGAGACTGCCTATGACCCATTCATAAGCTTCTTACCTTATTTGCCTGCTAGATTCCAGGTGCCTTCATGTACTGAAATTGCCTGGGTCTTAGTGGTTCTAGCGAAGCGACTGACTCAATGGAATCTATGACTAACCTGAGACATTATATAACAGGTATGCATGTATGTGTATATATATATATATGCAACCGTGTGTATATATCTATGCATGCATGCACGTGTGGTGTATGTATGTGCGTATGTATGTCTGTATATATATATATATATATAGATGCTAGGAGGTTACCACATATATATATATATATATATGTATGTGTATATTATATACATATAATATGTATATTATATGTACACATACATGTTCATAAGCAATGTCGCACATCCTTTTCTGTGGATCCTAAATGCGAACCTCCCCCCGCCCCTCCGAAGTATCCTGCCAATGATCACACCGAGAGCCCTAAAACATCAGAAACCGACACGTTCAGCCTTATGCCACGGAAACCCTGCACTATGCCGTCACATCACAGCTTCCCGTCGCCTTTCTCTCCGTTGCTGCAGGTCTTGTCGCTGACACCAACCTCCGACAAGCGTGCCGTTCCCGGCTTCAATGACTCTCGAAACTTCAAACCATGCCAATAACACAGAGGACTTGATATTTCGACTAGGGTATTATTTTGAGGCATATCATTGCACCTTCATACTACGCAACTCAGAGGAATGGTCTTGTTAGTTATTATAGTGACTGCTATATTATCAACAGACCCCAAACCCCTTCATTCGGGAATATACCGCAATTCATATTATAGCTCCACGGCTCCTATCACAATTTGAATTTGAGGGATATTCCGCAATTAAATCCCTATGAAACCCGCATAAAAAACCTGTAACACGCCAGAGAATACTGAAAGGACCCTTAAAGAAACCCTAAACCCTAATTCCTGTACAAAGACCCCCTAAACCCAAGTTCCTTTATAGAACCCTCAACGGCACCTTTAAGGAACCCTTAAAGAAACCGTGCGGGCGTGTTTTCTGGAGCCCTGCCTTCACGGGAGCTGCGGCCGTCGGGGCGAAGGCGCTCCTGGCGCCTTCTCGGATCCGGCTCAAAGGAGACGGGCTCTTATACCCTAGGAATCTAAGGACTCATATAGGGTTCCTTTAAAGGGATCTATAAGTGGTCCTTTAAAGGGCCTATAGGTTTAGGGCTCTAAGGACTCATATATTAAGGCTTTTGGGCCCAAAGACCATACTATATAAGGGCTTTGGGGCTGTTTTGATGCCCAGGGATAAAGGATCCCAGGTTCAGGGTTTAGGGTCTTAGGGTATTCGGGGTTTAGGCTTTAAGGTTTAGGGTTTAGGGTCTAAGATTCAGGGTTTAGATGCTCCCAATCAACCCTATTCAATCAGTCTAGGGTTTGGGGGTTAAGGGTTTCATGAGGGTTTAGGGTTAGGGTTTAGGGTTAGTATAGGGCAGCCCCACAAGTTAAGCCCAACAGACCGTAAACAACACCTTAAAGTCTTAAAGCCCACACCTCCCTTAAACCCGACCTTAAATCCTAGTTCATTTCCCCAAAAACACTGCTCTTAACCAAAAGCCCTCATTCCTACATCCTTCTCCCCATCTCCTCCCCAAACTAGGCTTGCCGTCTGTCGCGTGAAACCCGCCGAAACTTCTGGCTGATACAGTAGCATGGGACCAAGGGGCCGATTCTTCGCAGACCTTCCAAAACCATCAGTGACTTAGTGAATACGCCTTAAAACTACCGTGGGATTCCGAATCTGATTAAAATTCCTCATAACCCCTAGGGGAAGGAATACACCTTAAATTATAGTAGGATAGGATCCCTAATATGATGTAAGGTATATTCCTTAATTGAGGGATTTTGGAAGGTCTGAATTGCATCACTGTGAAGGGACGACAAGGGTATTGTATCACCAAACTATTCCGACCCCCCCCCCATATTACCGGAAGAAGCGCTGCTTTCTCAACTCGTTAGGCGTCTTTTTTGGCTCGATCCTGATACCCGAAGACTGTCCAGTGCTTTCTGGGGAAGAGCTTGGGCTTTGGGGGCCAGGGTTTTCAGATCCCATCATAGGATAGGGCCCGGGTTTGAGATATGGCTTTATAGATACTTGACGTTGTTGGATTCTGCAGTGTTGCAGCCACACACAAAGTTGCGAGCAAGGCAAACCTTTAAGTACCTGAACTCGGGCGAAGTGTCTTCAAAGCAGTAGTTTCCTTACTGGGTACCTGCAAACCGCACACTCTAAGCCCCGAAACCCAAAACCATTGTCTTGGGACGCTATCTTTATGCTCTCGGTGGGTGGAATACAGGACCCTCAATAATTAGAGAAAGGTTATGGGGTACATTATTCCAAGGAAAATTTACGAACCCTAAGGACTAATTAATCAATGTTGAAACGTACAAGTTCAGGCCCTTCACGAATTTGTATGCATGGTCTTCGATCCTCGACCAGGTCTTGAGGTACATAGGCTCCAGCAACTTGAGGTAATGCAGGGGCCTAAATAAATACCAATCCCATTTTATTGGTGGTTCCATGTTATAGTGATAGACCCAAAACCCCATTAAAAAACGGTCCTATGCCAGCATTCATAAAACTCGGAATGCTACAAGTTCGAGATCATCGTCCTTAAACAGTTCAGGCGACATAGCTTACGTTTGACAAGTTTAGTCTAGTGTTTATGTGGCTTTAGGGGTTTAGGATTTTGAGTTCAGGGTTTAATTATACGGTTTAGGATTTTGGGTTTAGGTTTGACATGGCTTAAGGGTTTACGATTATGGGCTTACGCGATGTATTGGTAGGCGCAACCTGTAATCATCACACCTACAACAGCTCAGCCAGCTGCCTGCATTAGGCGTGATCGTGACCTTGCCCACGTTGCCCTCCTCCGGTGGCTGCTTGGGGAAGAGCAAGTCATGTCTACAATCTCCCGGCGTCTTCCTAACTCTTGATACAGATGCCTTAATTAAGCCTCGATCATTGCAATAGGCTGCCCTCACAGGGCTCTTCAACAAAGGATTTATGGTGATTTATGAAGTCCTAAGCTTCAGGGGCCTCATAAGTACAACAACAGGATTTCATGGGGCATTGGGGACAATGATCGTGTAATTAAAGTCGGGAAAACAAAACAATTCCGGGAATACTATTGCTAGATATTCAGACAGCTGTGGTATAGCCGGGGCCACAAGCCATGTCTCCCTTGTCCCTACCCTGCACCCCCGACTGGCCAGAGCACCCGAGCAAGAGCAACGATGTTCATGTTGAGACGTACGCCGTGGCTTGCAGCAACCCATGCGCATCCCTACCCTGGTTTAGGGTTACAGCAACCAACCTTCCGGATCTTAACGTACCGAAAGCTCGAACTGTACTTACCCTGGGCATCAAAACAGCCCAAAAGCCCTTATATAGTATGGTCTTTGGGCCCAAAAGCCTTATTTTCTGAGTCCTTAGATCCCTAAACCTATATAGATCCCCTTTAAAGGACCCCTTGTAGATCCCTTTAAAGGAACCCTATATGAGTCCTTAGAGCCCTAAACCTATAGGCCCTCTAGAGGACCCCTTGTAGATCCCTTTAAAGGCAACCTATATGAGTCCTTAGATTCCTAAAATAAGGCCCTATCGGGTGGGAAGCCGCGGAGGCCCCGAGAGATGCGAGGATTTGTAGGGTTTAGGGTTTAGGGTTTTCAAAAAGCAGAAAAACAATGTAGAACAACTACAACCCTTTCCAATGCTTTCACCCAAGCCTTCCTAGCCCGATCAAGAAACCCTCCCGCTCTAGCAAACGCAAAGCCAAGTTTCGTCCACGAGCTCTATCTGCAGCCACGGGTTGTTGCCTGCCTGCCAGGCTCAAGGTATTGGGGCGCTAGGGCTTCCCTCGAGCTCCAAATGCCCAACAAACACCTGGGGGTCAGATCGCAGCAACTGTAAGTTTGTGCTTGCGGCAGTTCGAAACTTGGACAAACGCCACGAAATAGTAGTTCCTGATCCCTTAATTGTTGAGGGTATACCTGTAATCCGAAAATTTTCCTTGTAAAAAACCCTGAAGATACTGTTAATGATACAAATCTTGCATTACCTTAAGGACTGTAAACTATGGGAGTTATGGTATATTATATTTCCTTATTAAGGGTAATGCAGGATTTCTATCATCAACCGTATGATTAGGCTTTCTGGGTCAACAACAGGATCCCAAGCTGGGTTTCAGGCTTGCTCGTTTCGGCGGATTTACAACCCCTTAAACTTTAACCCAAAGCCCTACCTGTGGCCCAAAAAGACCTAGTACCTGTTTAAGGAACTGTATATAGGAACAGTAATAAGGAACCCTGAGGCTACAGGTAGACTAGACCCTGGAACTTTGCTTTGGAGTTGGGGCAGGGCAAAACCGCTAACTGCTTCGAAGTGAACGGTTCAAGGACACAGGGCCAATGCCTGTAGAGCCATCCTTCTGTCCCAAGCCCGCATTACTGTAGCCCGCACTAGAAAGCATAATCCTAAACCAGCCAAGCCCTCCCAGTTACTCCCGAATAGGAACCCAGTGCAAAATACATCGCACATCTATAGAACATCCTTGCAGAATAGAGCGGTTTAGAGAGACGCCGCACACCCTAAGCCTCAAGCCCCTGGAAGCCCAGACCCTTCCTCGAGGGCTCCGGCTGCTAGAAAACGTGAAATCCAATACCCCATTATTTGCTAGGATGCCCAGTAACCTAGGAATAAAAAGGGCTCCCTTTTGGGTATTGGGTAACTTTAAACGGAACCCAGACCCCCGGGAGGATCCAAAAAGTAGATCCCTTAAGGGGGTTCCTTTAAAGTGCCCTTTAGTAGCTAGGGTCCCAAATTAGGGGATCTACATTTTAGATCCTCCCGGGGGTCTGGGAACCTACATAGGACTACAAAAAGGGAATAAGGGTAGTTCTGGGCATCCTGGTTTGAGTGAGAGGAACTCTAGGGTTCAATCCCAAGGGTTTAGGGTTTAGGGGCTTAGGGTTTAGGGTTTAGGGGTTTAGGGCTTAGGGGTTAGGGTTTAGGGTAGGGTTTAGGGTAGGGTTTAGGGGTTTAGGGGTTTAGGGGTTTAGGGTTTAGGGGTTTAGGGGTTTAGGGGTTTAGGGGTTTAGGGGTTTAGGGTTCAGGGTTCAGGGTTGAATCCCAAGCAACTGTGTCATCCCCGAACTCAAAGTCGACTACCGAAGCTGTAGAAGGGGTGCCTGCGAAATTGTTGCCGTGTTGTCCCTGTCCGGCAAGTGGCTGAGGCTTCAGGCTTCATTCTACTGTGGATTCCGATGATGATGATGACGCTGGTGGTGGTGGCGGTGGTGGTGGTGGTGATGGTGGTGGTGGTGGCGCCCAACACGATGAGCATGATGATGGTTGTGGTGGCGAGATTCGATAAGACTGCTGAAGATGAAAATGATGAAAATGACGATGAATGATAATTAATTAAGAATGTGATGATGATGATGATGCCGTCGATAAGATGAGTCCTCATTGCTTCCTATGCTAACTGCCCATAGTCAGCCTTATGACTTATGACCCCTCAAGCTGTGTCTGATACATGCGAGCCCGTCTCTGGACCTAGATGCGGCCTCTGCTATTTGCACAAAGGCTAGTACATTGTCCCAACGTAGAAACACTGTGAAAACAAGTAGTATCGTAGTCCCGATGATCTGTTGGGCTCTTGAAAGGGTCCCTAAGCCCTCAACTCTAAACTGTAACTGCAAGATGCAACTTGCCACAGCACACCAGTGAACCCTAAACTCTACATCCGAATGTCACAAACCCTGCCTTGGGATCCAAAAACATACCGTTATGGGGGGAGTATACCGGTCATGATCTACTATTTTGTAGGGTTTGGGGATACAGGTAGTTCCTTAGTGGTAGCACCCTAACAGCCCCCCCCCCCCCTCCCAAGTACCCTTTAATAGAGCCGTTATTGGCTTTATTAGCACCTGAAGCATCCGGAAGCCTTGAACCCCAAGACACTCACTCCAACACGGAGATCTCGCGCCCTCATCTGCAAGACCTTGACCCTAAGGGTCCAAGTACCTAATAATCACATACTCTCCAAAACCTTAACCTACATAGCTCCTATCCCAAAACCGAGTACCTGCTTATTGGGTCCTTTTAACCCTTAAGACCCCTATAAAATCCTCTAAACCCTTTATGGAACCCTTTAAAGGAACCCTAATTATTAGGTCCTTTCGACCCTTAGGCTTGGGACTGCCCCAAAGCGCTAACACACCGAATTAAGAACAAGACCCCAACACCACTACTTGCCGAGACTTCGAGACGAAAACAGCCTTGTCTGTAAGTCGTCATCGTACCTAGAGGCTCATACCCTACCCCTTTTTTAGAGCGCCTACGTTTTAAGATAACAGATCCTAACCATAAAACTAGGTATCTTATAAAAGAGGTGGGGTATCAGCCTCCAGGTAGTTTGACTTTCGGCTACTTTGTGGTATTCTTTTGGGATCCAAGCCATCTTGAGATTGGTCATCCAAAAAAGGATCCACAATGCAGACTAAACATAGGAACCCACTGAAGCCGAACATCCTCCGTAAACCCTAAACCCTACACTCTCTAAACCCTGAGCTACACCCCAAAAGCCTTGCTGTGCTGCGTTCTGAGGTTGCCACGCATCGTCCAAGACGCGGTCTGCTCCATTGCTCTCCCCCTGAACAAGACAGTATAGCGGGGGCCTTAATAATGGTTTAGAGTTTAGAGGTTTAGGGTTCAGGGGCCTTGATTTTTAAAATAAGGTTCCTTTAAAGGGCTCCTTTTTAACACCACTCTGCAAGACCAGTAACAAAAACGCTAGACAGCTTACTGGACTATAGGGTAATTGGTTGAAAGGGCAGCAAGCCACTGTGCTTCTCGGATCACAATAGCAGCGAATCTATGTGGTTTTCTCGTTGTGGGGTTCACGCCGTATGGCTCTGGAACACTAATTAGGGTCAGTCTTCTGTTGGTATGGGTTAAAACGCTCACAAAAAATAGGGTCCAATGGTAACTGCGCAAATTGCGGTAGTATTGCTTGTTGAAAGGCTTGCCCATGAGCTGCAAGCATTCGCAAGGCCGTATTCGGGCATTCCGAAGTGATGTACGCCAAGGGTTCGTCCGTGATTCTGGATAGACACTATTTACTACTGCCGGCGACAAGGGATACGTGCAAGGCTTTTGTAATAGGGCTCCGCCAAGAGATTTCAAGCTATCCGTCATCGGTGGCCATGCAAGGATCGAAGGATGCGCTTTTTTTGATTGTGAGTCATAGGCTCCTCTTAGACATGTCTGCCTAGCCAGCTTTGATTCTGCTTGGTTTTCGCCTGAACCCGAAATTCTGAATCCTACCACTTCGGATATTGGCTTTGCACTGTTGGCTTTTAAACCCCAGACCCCCGAAACAAACACAGAAGCCCTAGAGTAAACCCCTGTACGCCTGAACCCCAAACTCCAGAACTCTTGATCCTTCGACCCTTAAACCCCAACACAAACAACGCCAAACCCCTGCAGTCCCTAAGTTCTTGAGCCCTCCAGGTCTTATGAGAGACTGGCAAGTGCCTTCCCATGCCCCTCAAAAAAGACCCCAAACCAATGACGCCTGAACTCTATATAGACCGTCTTCTTGAGCCCTGCAGGCCTTATTAGACTCACCGGCAAGTGCCCGCCCAGCCACAGATATACTAAAAAAAAAACCTAAACTCCAAACCCTTTGAGGTCAGAGGCGGGTGCCTTCTTGGCCACAGACATCGTAGCCACAGCGGCCGTCCGAGACAGCACGGCATCCTGGTTCCCAAGCGACTCCAGACGCTTGAAATGAAGGGTCTAGGGCCTGGGGTGTTTGTGTAGGGTCTAGGGTTTAGGAGGTTTCGGGGGTTGGTTTTGTAAGGCTGTAAGGTTTCCCGAAGGTGTTATAGTTAGTTGTAGAATACCTGATATTGTGGAAGGATTCTTTGTGCAAGTTGAGGTATATCTGTCTGAGTCATGTGCAACGTCTTTGCACATGGCTCCGTATGATGCTTTCCTTGTGAAAGTCGGCACGGAGATTAGGTTTCAGGTATCCACAGGAATCTCGTTACTCTGATATAAGCACGAATGTTCTTCGTAATAGTCTGGACAGTATTTACCCAGGTGGCTCCTGGATGTTCAATTGCTGAGGGCTTCAAGTCGGACGGTTGCTTGGATTCGGGTTCGGGCTTGGGCTTGGGTCTTAGATTTCTTTTTAGGGTTTAGGGTTTAGAGATCAGGGTTTGGGGCGGTATTAGATTTTAGGGTCTAGGGGGTCTTAGGGTGCAGGGTTGAGGGTTTAAGGAACTATCGCACTTCGTAGCATCCGCAAAACAATCTCGCTCCTCCCACACTTCCACCTCGCCCACGGTGAGTGTTTGCCTTTCACCTGCACAGACTTGTTTTTCAAAAAGCCCTCAACGCTGTATGAATCCTAAACAACGAAACCTAAACTCGAACCCCCCTACACCCTCTGCAAACTAAAGACATGAACCCTAAACTCCAAACCCTAAGCCCGAACCTCTAAGCCCCTAAACCCTAAACCGCTAACCACTAAACCCTAAAGCGAAACCCTAAACCCCTATGTAAACCCCTAAAACCTAAACCCCTAAACCCTAAGCTCAACACCAAAGCCCTGAACCCGAAATCCGGCTGATGGAACTTGGTGGCTTATATGAGAGTTTCCGAAAATTAGGGGTACCTTAGGGTTCCTTTCAAGGTTTACTATAAGGGTACTACAAGGGTTCCTTTAAAGGGCTCTATAAGGGTTTAGACTTTCCGAAAATTAGGGTACCTTAGTTTGGGGGTCCTTAAAATAAGGGTCCTACTACATAGGGTACTATATTAGGGTCCCCTATTTTGGGAAACTATAGTTCATAAACCCAACGAATGTTGCCTTTCATTTCTACAAGGGATAACATTGTCATTATCCCCAGGCCCAGCAGTGTAAAGTGTACTCACTCAGCTACTAAGAGAATCTAGCCCAGAGGTCAGAAAGCCTCAGCCCCCATCCTGCAACCCCCAGGAACCTGCCTTAGGGTCCTTGAACCTTTAGCCGAAAGGTCTTAGGAATCATAATTTTGGCCTAAGCACCATACCATATGAGCCATTTGGGGTGTTTTGAGCCTTAGGGCCTTAGGGTCTTTCTTGCTTTCGGAGTTACCAGGCTTCTAGCAGGATTTGTGGATTTGAGAAGAAGTCCATGTAAATAGAAACGAGTGGGGCTTGAGACTTGGAGCATACGCAGTAGAAGCCAGGACGCTGGAGCCCAGAAAACAGAGGCATTACGGTTCGTTGCCCGCTGTACGAAGCTATAGGGCCAGGCGGTGCTAATGTTCCGGCTTTCTCGCTTCTACTGCAGGTGACAGCTCCCGAGATTAGGCGAAAGGATATGAACACAAGCACAAACCCGACATTCTGGCCGTGTGCCTCCCCATGTTTAAGCAATGAAAGACTAGTTCTCATCGCAACATCCCAAAACACCTGCGCTTCATCCAGCTTGAACACTTCAACTGCTTCTCTTTGAGGAATTCTTAGTTCTCAAAAAAGGCAAGCTATCTGCCTTCCTTGCTACTGTAAATTGCATGAAGCTCCTGAGTCTAGCATCCTGAACTCTAGATCCTGTACCCTCCAAACCCAAAGGATAGCGTCCTGGCGGAAAGGTGGTATTCTATACTACACTGGGCTTTTAAGTAACCAGGGAGAAAAAGTATAAACTTTTATTTCATAAGGGTTCCTTTAAGAAAAAAGTATTAAAGTATGGTACTCCAAAGCCCAGTACAATACTATATAATGAACAACCCCAAACATGGTATTGCCATGTATTCACGCGGCTTATATATTCATCTGGCGGGCCTGTCTTCTTGATGACAAGGTATCGGCCAGATTGCCCCTTGCAAGAGACGAACTTGCCCGAACCAGAGATGGTGCCACCTTAGGGAGAGGGATGCTTCGAAAACCCGGGTTGTGGCTTTACAGGGCTTTGTTTGATTCTCACAGGGATTTAAGGGATCCAAAAGCATCATTATCAGTAGTAAGGAATGCGCATTAATTCCAATAATCTGGTGTAGTTCACTGTCACAAAGCAGGTGCATCCTTAAGCGCCCCGAAGACCATAATGCAAATAATACTCTGAATGATCCCTTGCAGTTTTTTTCCGTCTAGACATATAGTTCCTAATAGCACCAAAGCATAATACGAAAGCATCAGCCGGACGAGCTTGCACAGGGTCTTTTGTAGGGCTTGGATGGTGCGATTCCTGGTCTGATACAGTGTATAGGTGTTTAGACGGTCTGTGTGGGGTGAGCATTCAGAGGTTTCCTGTGCAGGGTTATGTACGGGTTGTGCTTTGGCAACATGCATTGCGCGTTGTTGCTGTGTGCATCTAGAGGCTCATACCCTACCCCTTTTGTAGGATACATAGTTTTATGGTTAGGATCTGTTATCTTAAAAAGTAGGCGCCCCAAAAAAGGGGTAGGGTATGAGCCTCTAGGTAAGAGCCTTCGGGGCGTGGGGTGCGGTCTCAAAACCCCAAAGGGAGTTTAGGGTTCCTTTAAAGGGGGTTAGGGGTCCTAGAAAGGTCCAAAGGACCCAATAATTAGGTACTCGGTTTTCGGATAGTAGTTATGTGGGGTAGGATTTTGGAGAATATATGAGCATTAAGTACTTGTTGCACCCTTGGGCCAGAAGGCCCCTACATGATAGTACCCTTATAGACCCCTTATAGTAACCCTTATAAAGACCCCTTCAAAGGAACGAGGCTTCTGGATGTTTGAGGGCTTTCGAAGCTGAGGCCCTGGCAAGTGTGCTTGAAGTCGCAAGCCCCTAGCTTCTTCGGACCTGTCGGTTTGGGGTTCAGGGTTGTAGGGTTGAGGGCTTAATATAAAACCCAAACTCCACCCTAAATCTAATGCCATAAAGTTGTCGGTTTAGGGTTAGGGTTGTAGGGTTTAGGGCTTATTATCGAACCCTCCACCCTAAACGCAATCTCATAAAGTTGTCGGTTCAGGTTTCGGGTTTAGGGCTTAGGGCTCAACTTTTGAGCCCTACACCCCAAACCTAATTTCACAAAATTCAGGGTCTTGTGCAATAGGGCCTGTAAAAGGTTTCTACCCTCAGAACAGACCAAGGCTCCAAGCAGCCGGAATCTCCCCAACATGTCGCCACAAAGGATTCCTGAAAGGATCCCTCAATTATAGTATATACATGTATTCATACATGTATAAACTATATACGTAGTCCTCAATTCAATTAAGTCTCAAAACGGTACTTCAGGGCCAAAGTACATTTTACATGAGGACATAGACCCTTAGGGTACTGGACAAGACGCCCCAGATTTTGCCACCCATGGAACTGTATATAAGGGTCGCAAACAGTTCATTGGCCATCCAGATAATCTGAATGTCAATCAAGAACTCCGGGTCAGCACCGTAGCGAATGGCCGTCTGGTCTGCAAGAGCGATGGCACGTTCGCGGAGCTCGCTAAGGGTTTTACCCCATAGCGGCTCATAAATTTATGATTTCACGATACTGCAGGTAAGGGCCAATGGACGCCGCTTTCAGGTCGTCGGAGAGGTCGGTGCGCGTCGATTTGCCCGCCACAAAGACGGTCGTGCTGTCAGAAGAATGAGTACTCGCTTGCGGCCTCAACTTCCGCCGGGCTCAAGCTTCCCCATTCCCTCAGCAGTAGTCAATGTGGCAATTGTTCAATGCCGGAAAATCCTTGGTTGGGATGATCTTGTGTGCTGCAATTTGCACCGGCATGTACTGGAAGATTCTTTCAACTTTCCCCCCAAGATTCCTGTAAATGTCGCCAGCGGATTCAGTCAACTGTACCCAGCAGATGCACTCAACCCTAAAACCTGAACCCTCAACCCTAAAACCTAAACCCTCGTAAACCCTAAACCCAAAAACTTAAACCGGAAACCCAAGTTGAAGGAATCGGAGTCGAAAGAATCCTGGTTGACAGAAACGCCCAACGTTGATGAAGAAGGCTTCGACTTGTATATAAGCGTTCATATTACGAACCTAGAAAAGGTAGGTTGTGGTAGTTTAAGGTAAACCTTCAAAACCTGTATCCCCTCCAGCCCTGAGCAGCTAAAGTGTAGTAGGCGGTGTACCCAGAGAGCCCAATACCCCTTAATTAAGGCATATACCTTACATTATAAGGGGATTCATATTATGATTTAAGCTATATTCCTTAATTAAGGGGGTATTAGAATACCCTAAACCCTAAACCCTATAGATCCCTTGTAGGAGCCCTTTAAGGAACCCTAGGTACATTCCTTAATTAAGGGGTTTTGGGCTCTCTGGGTAGTACAGGGAGCCTTCAGAGCTGGACAAAGGTTTGGTTAAACCCTCATACTGTGGATGGTCAAAATCCTGGTTCCTTTAAAGGGATCTATAAGGGGACCTTTAAGGGATCTATAAGGCTGAAATGCTCAGCCTTACGGGATCGCAAGGAACCTGTAAACCCTGAACTACGGCTGATGATATATATATATATATATATATCCTGGGTTCCTTTAAAGGGATCTATAAGGGGACCTTTAAGGGGCTCCTTTAAGGGATCTATAGGGTTTAGGGTTAAGGGTTGATGATATAAGTCCTGCATTACCCATAATAAGGAATATATACCATAATTCCCATAGTTTGGGGTCCTTAAGGTAATGCAGGATTTTGACCATCAGCCATATTATTCGTACTTTTCTAACCCCCGTATCACACGAAAACATGAAACCCACAAAGCCAACATCTCACTAGCCCCAAATCCGAGATATATGACCAGAACACGGGGGTTCATGTTCCTGCAGGTACTCCTGGCTGGTGCTCCTTCAAGCTGTGAATTATCTGGTATTTCGTCCAATCCCTGGAAAAGAAGCAGACCCGTTCAACCAAGGGGGGAGGGAATGCCATGAACAGCAGCCATTAGGAGCCATGGAAGAATTAATCTCTGCACCGAACTCAGCGCTGCCGAGGTGCTGAGGGCGCGGATGTTGTTGGAGTCGGACAGCTCCTAGTCAACAGGGTCTGCCCCAAGTGCCAAGCTTCGAAAGAATTCGGCTTGGAGCTCAGGGCTTCATATTCTATAGGTGTAGGGCCTTCATGAATCATAAGAACTGTAGAATCCCGTCAGCATCTGAACCGTATCACTGCAGATGGGGTTTTTGGGGTACCATTGTATTTTCAGGGGCTCCAGGGAATACTAAAAGTAAGCATTCCGACCTTTAGTTGCAAGGCGTAAACCCTCAGTAATCATATGCTCTCCTAAATGGTATAGGTAACTACGATCCGAAAGCTAAGCACCTAATTATTGGGTCTTTTGGGCCCTTAGGGAAAGACACCCAACCCCAAGCCAAACGAACCTAAGACCTCGAACCTAAGCCCTCGTAGCCCTGGCCGGCTGGAGCCTGAGCAGTAAATCCTGAAAGCCCAAATCCCTACCCTAAGGCTCCTAAGAGGGTCATGGGTTTAGGGTTTAGGGTGTAGGGTTTAGGGTTTAGGGGTTAGGAACCCTTCAAACCGTAAAGCAACCCTTGGGCGTCGTCTCTCGGACGACGAGCCGCTCTCTGTGGGGCAGATTAGGTGCCAGCAGAAGCTGGAATGCTCAAAAACAAGAATCATCACGTCTTCGAAGGGATTTGGGGGTTTGGGGTTTAGGAGGGGCGCATAAGGGCTCTCTAGGGGGAAAGGATTTAAGCAACAGGTTGTTTATATCATGCTTTATTAGGCTTTCAAAGGTCCTCCAGCAACGCTGCATCGATATCCTCGCCGTCAGCTGGCTCATCCTGAACCGGAGGAAGAAGACAAAGGAATTTATGCGGACCGATTGTCGGGTTTAGTAACACCCTTGTACACATGATGGGTTCCTACGGGTACCGTTCAAACACCACCCATGCTACCAGGCCTTGAATTGAAGGCTCAGAGAATTTAGGGGCTTGGAGTTAGGGTTAAGGCTGTACGGCTCTGCCATGACTTGAGCCACGGAACCAAGCAAGGCCCACCTTCAAGTGAACTGCCCGAACGAATCACGGTGACAAAACTCCCAACAAATCGATCCGCAAAATGCTGAACAGGATCCGGGTAGGTGTCCGGTGAAGCCTATGCTTTCTGCCGCCAACCTGGTCAGACTGAACCTGCAAGGCCCCCTAACCCTCAAAGCCCTGTAACCCCTATAACTAATTAAAACCCACCGAAGCCTAAAGCCCACGAGAAGCCCGAAAGCTACAACATCAGTTCCGACCAAGTCTCCGCCCAGAGCTGTGTCTCCGAGATCTCAGTGGGGGGCTCGGTTTTTGGGTGGGTCTCGAGCCCGATAGACCATGAGACTTTCTGAAGAGCTTATGCAGGCCATAATGGCGTTGTACTAAGATCTTGTTCTAGTTTCTGGAAAGCAATCCAGAGGGTCAGTTTTGGCCGTTGCTGCCCCGAGGCTAAACATTGTCAGGCTACTGTGGGGGCATGTGCCATGATTGGGTTCAGGTACCAAGACCCACCTTAAGCCCAAACTACCTACTTTTTGGCTGGTTTCTGATTATGAGTTCCTTATACAGATCGTTATTCCGAGTGTAGAATTTTGAGACCCAGGACTGCTGCTTGGGTTCGACAGTTGTTTCGGGCGTTCACAACTTCCTGGTTTAATGAAATTCGTAGGGCCCCGTAATGCTTGGATAGTCTTGTAAGTCTTAGGGATCAGGGTTTACTCAGGGTTTAGGGTTTCAGGATTTAGGGGTTCCAGGTGTAATGACACCAGCAATCCCCAACCCACTACCATGCAGCACAAACTCAAACCTAAAACCCGAAACCTTCGACCCTCAACCCTAAACCTCAGGCTTTTCTTCACGGCCGCCATAAAGGAGATCTGAAACAGCCAGGTTCTGGGCTTAGGGATTTGTGCTCTTGCTGCGAGAACCCCCACAACGCCAAACCCAAGGCTCAGGACACCAATTCTCCACTGAGGCGCAGTGTTGCTGCTGCTGCCGGCTTCATCCTTGATTGAAGGCTGAGGGTTTTACAGTAGAAGCCAGAAAGTTGGAACATGGCTTTAGGAGGATTGTTGCTGGGATCCCTTATACGTTACCTTATTAAGGGCATGAGGACTATAATGTTCCAACTTTATGGCTACTACTATATGGTTAAAAAGTTAGTGTGCAGGGTTCAGGGACGAGGATTGGGCATGCACTGCCTAATGCCCTGTCTGCGGCCAAGCACTGTGGGGTTACTACAAAGGCTATCATGAGGGTTACGAGTTGCTGTGAGACTTGCTATGGAGGTTACTATAAAGGGTTGCAGAAGGGTGAATTAACAAAGAGATTCCGTAAGGGACTACTTGGTTGGCTAATTCGCGTGTGCCGCCTTGTTGTTGAGTTTCTGGGTGAACCCCTAAACCCTAAACCCTAAACCCTTTCGGTATGCGGGCTTGGGGTTCAGGGCTCAGCGATCGCAAGGTGGTCACGGTGTTGGGCCGCGTTCTTTCCTTACTTGGGTCAGGAATCAAGGCGCTTAGCAAGTAACCCTAAACCCTAAACCCTAACCCTAAACCCTAAACCCTAAACCGTAGTAGGGATGTGCGTGCAGGGTTGCAGGGAAATAAACGCCAAACTCCAAAGCTCCCAAACCCCAAAACGCTAAAACACAAAACCTTAACCAGGATCCCCCAAGTGCCTCTTAATAGAGTCCTTATGGCTCTTAATAGTGGGTATTTAGGGTATATTAGAGGGTAGTTGGGGGTCTAGGAAAACCCTAAAACCTAACCCGAAACCATCAACCCTAAAAACCCTGATCCCTGAACTAACAGACTGCCCCGATGTCAAACGATGTACAAGGGCCCCCGACCCTCCAAGTATCGTATCCAGACCAGAGTTCAGAAGTTGCAACTTTGAGGATCAATGGGAGGAGCCGAAAGTTTAGGGGTTCAGGTCAGGTAATTAAACTTACGACTTACTTCCCCAATCAGCCACAGAAATAAGAGGTTAACAACTTTCCGATTACTACTAACTACAAGAACCCGAAAAGCTTAAAGGTTGGGTATTGGGGATCTAAGACGACTCCATACTCTAAGACCGCAAAGTTGAATGCCCAGCTTAGAAGCGACTTTCTGGAGGGGCCAGGGGTTACGTTTGCCACACGACACGCCGAACTACGGATCCTACTAGCTGGGGTTCATAATTTAAGGTTTAGGGTTTAGGGCTTTAATTGCTGAAGCTGCCGCATGTGAACCCCTCTCTACAATGCCAGGGCGCATTGCCGCTATCCTGCCCGCTGTTGCTGTTGTCGTTGCTATTGTCCTCAGGCCATGAACATCTCTGTGCAGACGAACACATGTGTGTGGATTGTATAACTATCTGTGTATCGACCTATCAGCCTTCCTATGTTTAGCTATCTATCTATCTATCTATCTAATGCTTATTTGACTGAATCTAAGTAGCTATCCATCTATCTATCTGTGTTCCTATCTATCTACGGTGTGCATGGATTTAAGCAGCTTCCCTAGTAAGTGTGATTTTTGGATGCTACTACTGCATGTATAAAGTATAAACCTGCTTGTACATTCAACAAACAGAAATGAACCCCCCCCCCCTAAGCATCCAAGAAACCTGACTGGTAATTAGTTACTTGGCATTTGGAAAATACTTGTAGGTAAGTCTTTCGGAGTTGGCGACGATTACGTGCTTCGACTATAGGGTTGTGTCTTCAGGACTAAGTGTCGATTTCAACAGTCCCCCAAAAATCTAGTTATGATCCGAGCTCTGGTTGAAAACTAATGGAATTGACCATCATCCCAAATCGATGGCTAGTTTAGGGCCCCCTAAACCCTAAGTTTAGGGTTGCGTCCTCAGAAGCTTCTGTTGTCGAGGTTGTGGAAGTCGACGCCGTTGTTGTCGTAGTGGTCGCCTCGCAGTCTGCACCAAATGGCTACCTTGAGGGTCCATGTGCCTGTTTAGTATATAACCCAGAGGGTCCATATACCCTAACTATGGAATTAGGCCCCAAAAAAACCATCCCTATTTTGGTTTTGAGGGTATGGACAGCCACAAGAATGGTAGGGGGGGGGGCGGCAACAAACAAATCAGAAACTCTTATTCACTGTAGCTCACTTTTGGGTAAGTATCCATGAACCTCCAACTGGCGAGGTGTTGGCGTCTGTGACGGTGGGGTTCAAGGGTAAGTGCACACCGCACCCCCATGCTACACCCAAGGCAGGTCAGGGGGACCTTAAATGCAAAATCAAAACCCAAAACCCTGAACCCTTAACCCAAAACCCTAAGCCCTAAACCCAAAACCTTAAACCTTGAACCCTAAACCCAAAACCCTAGGCCCTAAACCTAAACCTAAAACCTACTCGGCTTCAGGTTTACACAACGGCCATGCTCGCCTCACAAATGTCCTCAAGTCGACAGGCCAAAACTTCAACTTCCAAAGCCTTGTCGGTTTAAGGTTTAGCATCAGGCCTCAAAAAAAACATACAGAAGCCTTCCTAACATACTTCTGAGATCTTCTCAAACTGCCAGGGTCAGGCCTCAACACAAGCTGCATCGCGTAAGCCAACAGAAACCCCGGCCATCGTGACACTGGAGGACAGGTAAACCTCAGCGCTGCTTGGGGATGACGTGGATCGCTTGGGAAATGACACTCCCACCGGAGTAGATGTAGACATCGAACCCACAACAGTTCGTATATAGTTCCACTACCACGAAGCCACCAAACCCTACTGTAAATATCAACGCCCCCATACACCCCTGTCAGGGTGTATCCAAAGGTCTACATTGTGGAACATAGGGGGGTTCGCAGCAAGTCAGGGCACTAAGAAAATGCCAGCAAAAGGATCCTTCACCCTACGGGTCGATGTGCCCATAGGGCCATAGGGGTTAGGGTTTAGGGGTTTCCTTACCGGCTTTCTTGAAGGGTACCATAAAGGTTTCGGGTTTCGGGATACCATTTAGTATATACTTTGGCCTTTAAGTAGTCCCTATATCCCAGAAAGCTACTTCTTGGCCAAAGTTATAGGTACATGGACCCTTGAACCTTAAACACTGAACCCTTATATGATGTATGGTACCCTTGAAGGAACTCATCACAGGAATCCTGCTGGGCACATGGACCCATAGGGTCACATCAAAAAAAGTGTAATGACTGCATGTCGCAGAGTCCCTTACCTAGAGGGACACGTCATGCAGATTTGAGGATTCATGACCCGACCAAATGTCTTCTGAAACATGATCCAATACATTCACTTCTAAGCTTCGCCTTGCAAGGGGTCTCCACCCGAACACATCATCCAAATCAAGGCAGTTGAAGAACAGTAACCCTGGGCCCTGAACGAAGCGAGGCGAAGGATGAAGATCCAGGAACGGGCTGGCCGACATGCGGATTTGGCTGCACGAGATGCGAAACAATTGGAACCAGGCGCTAAGCAGCAGGTTTTAGGGTTTAGAGAACTGCTTTTGCACATGGTATGTCAGATTTCGTGTGATTTCGTGAGCGTTGGGCAGACGTCTAAACGAAAATGGGGCCGCCGAAAAATCAACAACGCTTTCCCAGCGATGCAAGTTCACTACAACCAACATCCTTAAGAGTCTGTTTGGTGAGGATTGTCGGACGCGCGCGTCATCGCAAATGCGACGGCCACTCGGTGTCGTGAACCATTTGCAACCCCAAGGGGTCGAACGCTCCTTTCTCGGCATATTTGTAGGATCCTACTGAAACCATAAACAAGTTTGGTCAACGAAAAGAAGGAACTTCAATCGAAACTAGAGGTGGTTCCGAAGCATAAGCTGGAACCCTATGAGTGCAACAGCGCGCCGCGGCCTGGCTTCGTCTTCGGCCGCATCATTAAAATTCGTCGGCGGTAGGGGGGTGTGTTACGTGGATTTTGGATATATTCTGTTTGTGTAACAATGTAGGGAAGTATGTGGAGATGCTTTTGCCCACTGTTACAGACAACCATGTGGTGTTTCTTGAACTGAGAATACATTGCAAACCACCATGCCAGGGCTGACTATGACTAGTATCCCCATAAGGCAGCGCCATCCGCCACTGATGCGAAACCCGGCCTCATGCGACCCCAAAGCCAGCAGTTTGAGCTTAAATGCCCTAATGTAAGGGGGCTCAGAACACTACTGGCCCAACAATGCAGGGTCCTTGCATTATAGGAGCTTTACTGAATTTTCGAACTTAGGGTCTATCTTCGGGTACTTGATCTTCAGATACTGCTGCTTTTAGGGTTTATTGGTTTAGGGGTCTAGGACATATTGTTATAATTAAGGGTTTAGGGCTTTGGGAGGTCTCGGGCATAGGGGGTTTGGGATTAGGAATGTAGGGTTTATTGGGTCTAGGGTTAGGGGGTTTGGATTTAATTTAAGGTTTAGGGGTTGGGGTTTACGGTCCAGGGTTTGGGCGTTTAAGGTTTAGGGGTTTGGCTTCAGGGCCTTGCTATACCTAGCCTAACGAAGGTGCGAAAAAGCTACATGTACCGATTTTTTCAAGTTACATCATTTTTCAATGGTACATAGATTACTCTAGACTCTACCCTAAGGCTCCATAGTAGTTCCTTTTGGGGTCTCATATATAAAGCCTATAAGGTAATCCCAACAAGGAACTACTATGGCATGGAGCCTATGGGCTGATAAAGGTTGGGACGGAGGATGGCTTGCAGGTTGGAGATTAGGCCCAGAGGGTCCATACACACTACCGTTATGGAACTCGGCCCCCAAAACCACAATAGGTATGGTCTTTCGGTACCTAATTCCCTAAACCCTAAACCCTAAACCCTGAACCCTAACCCCTAAACCCCTGAACCCTAAACCCGAAGGATAAGCTCAGATGTCCTAAAAGAGCTTCGAATTGGCCAAAGCCACTTCACCAACGTCTCTCTCTTCGCCGAGGTCGACCTGATTCATCATAGGAACCCTTAGGGCGTAGGGGGCCTTAATATGCATAATAAGGACTTAAACAGGCATAGTCCCCTACCCCGCTTCCCCCTACCCCCCTATGGCTAAGGGTCCCTATGAATTCATGTTGAACACTGATAGCCCGCCCGCTTAAGCAATGAAGGACATGCCACATTTTGTGGGTTTAGGGCTTAGGGACCTTAAGCAAGCCATATGGGCCTCCTTACCATGACTTAGGACCTATTCGTTCATAAAAAGGAGTTGGGCTGTCTGGGTACCTAATCACTGCAGTGCTAAGCACAGAGCAATGTATCTAAAACAAAGACAAGAATTCAGGCTACAGATATTACCCTAAGGGGCTATGTACCCAAATAGCATGTGCCTTTAAGTAGTCCCTATATGGTTACTTTGGGGACCAAAGTGTATACCATTTGGGCACATGGACCCTTAGGATTAGGCACCGACGTTTCCCTTTGGAGGGAAGGAACCGTAGGTTAGAAAAGCCAGAACCCAGGGAGTCCAATATCCCTGAATTAAGGAACTCCTTAAATTGTAGTCCAGTATGATTTAAGGTATCTTCCCTAATTAAGGGATATTGGAGTCTCTGAGAACAGCCCAAACTCAAGACCCGGCCTGACGGCCCAAATTTTACACCCTCTACGGCCCACAGGGTCTCTTGCAGAGTAAGTCCCACAATACTGTTTTGGGGAGTCCTGCAAATTTCGGACCTTTCTGCTCGTATCGCATGAATCTCCTAGACACTACCGTGGTTTAGGGGACCTAGAACTAGAATTGTGGCCAAACCTACCTTGCAGCGTTCTTCAATATGATTTCCGGTTACATTTGCCTGGGCAGGTGGGTTTTTGGGGTGGCTTAGATGGGTCTATGTATGGTTTAGGATATTTTGTGTTTTTGTTCCACCGCTTCTTTTGGAGGATAGGGTTTAGGATATGGGTTTCACGGTTATGGAGGGTCTGTTCCTGTGTCACTCTGGCAAATCCCGGCCTGCCAATAAGGATCGCTCATCCGAGCACTGACGAATTGCGTCTTCGCATTGCCGTCCTCGCCGGGTCGTTTCGTTGGGGGTCTGCAGCGGTAAGCCAGAAACAGCTAACCGCAAACCCTAAACTTAGGGTACCCTGAACCTTTGGGTAAACCCTAGGCCTTCGAACTCCCAAATGCTCGACCGATCGCCATCTACTTTTAGTTTGGTTGCGATAACCCGAAGACCTTGTCTTACCCTCAAACTCGCAAGTCCTAAATCCTAAGCCCGAAATCCGACTCTAAGAGCTTTTGGCAAAGGTACCTTGCCCGATCTTGTCTTGGTAATCGGGTTCCTAGATAGGGGTCGCGAGCCAAAATGCGGATCTAAATACTTTAGGGGACGTAATAAATAGAATAGGGTTTTGGGGTCCATTCTACTAGAATTATAATAAGGAACCGCCAAAATAGTATTGGTAACTATCTAGGCCCCTATATTACAAGCCACTTGAAGGAGACACAGAGACACCAAGAAGCTGCCCAGTTACTCAAAAACCCCTTAATTAAGGCATACCTAGGGCTCCTTTAAGGGAGGAGCCAGGGATCTACAGGGTTTAGGATTTAGGGGACGCCAGGATCCCTTAGTTAGGAATATAATTAACTCAAATCATATTAGGGATCCTACTATATTTTTCCGAATATTTTTAATCCCTAGGGATCTAAGGACTCATATAATATTAAGGATTTTGCATACTATATAAGGCTTTTGGGCCATTTTGATGCCCAGGGAACTAAGGGATATTGGAGTCCCTGGGTGTCTGCCCAATTTCACGCGCAAGTCGACCCCAAGTCCCCCGTGTCGCAACCGTTCGGTTCATTCACGCGTCCATATCCTGAACCCTGCCCTAAGCCCTAAGCCTAAACCCTTAACTCTAAGCCCTAAACCCTAAGCCCAACACCCGAAACCCTAAGCCTAAACCCTAAACCTAAACCCGAAGCCCTAAGCCCTAAGGCCATCCTTGAGCTCTGCAGCATGGCGGCTATTTTCAAAGACTTTGCGGGTCTCACATAGCCACTGTTCTGCATCGTGGACGGTCCAGTCATCAAGGCTTAGTCCCAAAGTATGGAGCGCGGAGACGAACATCTCGTGATGTCTGGCTTTGGCATGGAGAGCCCTGGTCGGGTTTTTATTAGTTTGGTGGAAGTCAATTGCAGACCACGGAAGGCAAGAGAAGGACCTCAATTCCCTTGTAGTTGGCTTGCGACCGTTCCATGCACAACCGTCGCCGACGAGGAGGGGCACCGAGCTCGAGCTACGAAATCCCAGCCCGGCGAGGTCTGTATTGACCTTTCGACTGGCGAGTGGAAGCCGCTCCCAAGAAGTTGCACGACGATGTGCAAGGACAGAAACACTTAGAGCGAGGCCATGTATGATGCAAACCTGAAGTTGTTGTCGTCGAGCCAAGCATACACGGCAGAACGATCGTCCAAAGCTGGGAAATCACAGACAACAGCTTGCTCGTGTCTAGTCCATGCCAGGCTATGTGGCCCAGGATCGTCGGCATTCTAGCAAGTTCAAACCCTCAGCCCTCAAACCCAAAAACAAAGCAACAACCTAAACCCCGACGTCTAAGCCGCAAACCCCAAACCCCCCCACCCTCCCTGCCCTAAGCCCTGCGCCCTAAACGCTACCGCCCCCCCCCCCTTTCGGGTCCAGCGCGCGAGCCGGCCCGTTGCCACGGGTATTCCGGCTGCCGCTTGCTGTTTCTGGGCCGTCGCGTGTGGGTTTAGGGTTCAAAACGGTTTGGGGTTTGGGGTTGGGTTTGGGTACGGCTCAGGCCTGGGGCTCGTTTAAGAGTTCCTGTACAGGTTCTTCAAACAAGGTGTGTATAAAAATTTTTATAAGGGCTTTTCATGAGGGTTCCTAGAAGCGTAAGAGATAATCCCGGGCACTGCCGTCATGCCATGTGCAACTCCTCACTGCAATTGACCCAGGGTTCATCCAAGGCCGAGCGGCCGAGGGGATGCTGTTCGAAACGATCGAAGGTTTAGGGTTTTGCTGCTGCCTGAATTAGGCAAATAGTTACACAGCTAGATAGCCTAGGGCACTAAGGACTCATATATTAAAGGCTTGTGGGCCCAAAGACCATACCATAATAGAAGGCTTTTGGGCTGCTTTGATCCCCAGGGATAGACAGGTAGAATCCGACAGTCCCTCTCCACTCTTGACTGATGCTGTCCTGCTTCCACTTCTGGGCCATGCCAGGACTCTACCTGGACCCTCAGAAACCTACATTCTTCAGGTTCCTTATTATGATAACCTCGTATAAGTCTTAAAAGGGTAGGTTTTCTGGGATCCAACCCTAAACCCAAAGCCCCTGAATTGACGTGCGTAAAGCCACGGTGGGCAAACCCTACATCGGTGAACCGAAATATACAGGGATAGGGACGGTCAGGTCTTTTGTTGGGTGTAGGGCTGATTAGTCCGGGGTTTACGGCGAAATTGCTGAAAAAAACGCGTCGTTCTCCCTGTCATTAATTCATTCATTCATTTATTGAGTCAGTCAGTCAGTAGTCAGTCTGCCATGCATTCGTTCGTTCGTTCAGTAATTCCTACATATACACACATACACACTCCCACTAAAATACTACAAAAGTGGGTAGATGTCTTCTGAGGTACTCTGAAAAGCGTGAAAAACCTTCCATCAACCTGAACCTGCAACCTTAAACCCGCCCACCCCATGCTAAGCCTTGGGACACCGCATGGCCTCTAAATTTCATCCCGCAACTCTGAAAACGCCATGACACAAACAAGCATACCTCAAAACACCGCACAACTAAGCTCGAAGATCAAAACCCCGAATCGGCCCGAAGCCCTACGCCATAAACCCTATAGACCCTATAACTTAGCCTATAACCCTACACCCTAAACCCTATAGACCCTAAACCCCATAGACCCTAAACCTTAAAGCCCTATAGACCCTAAACCCCATGAACCCTAAACCCTACAACTCCATAGACCCTAAACCCCCAAAGCCCTATAGACCCTATAGACACTAAGCCCAAACCCCACTTTTGCACGACCCAGGGACTCCCTTTGGCCACATTCTGTCGTGGACGGCAGCCTGCCGCACCAACAGGGCCCGCCCAAAACAACACATCGGTTTAGGGTTTAGGGTTTAGGGTCTATGGAGTTTTAGGGTTTAGGGTTCATGGGGTTTAGGGTCTATGGAGTTTTAGGGTTTAGGGTTCATGGGGTTTAGGGTCTATGGAGTTTTAGGGTTTAGGGTTCATGGGGTTTAGGGTCTATAGGGTTTTTGGGTTTAGGGTTCATGGGGTTTGGGGTCTATAGGGTTTTAAGGTTTAGGGTCTATGGGGTTTAGGGTCTATAGGGTTTAGGGTGTAGGGCTATAGGCAACAATACGGATACCTACTTGTCGGGTATCATGGGGAACCAAAGGTTAAACTTTTTCATAATATTAGGCTTTTCTAGGGATTATACTGCCCCAAAAAGGTTAAAGGTTACCTACTCTACTACTAGGGCAACAATACGGATAGGGTTTAGGGTTCAGGGTTTAGGGATTAGGGTCACATAAACCCTCTTATGAGATGTCCTTCTAAAATGCTTATATGGCAGCCTGGCGGACCAGGCCCAAACGCTTGGATCCAATGTTTTCAGTCGGGTACGGGTCTTTAGTTTAGGGCTCTTGGGGATTAGGGTTTAGGGCTGTTAGGGTTTCTGTGTAGTGTTTAGGGTTTGTCTAGGGTTATGGGCTTAGGGCTTACATGGTCTAGTGTTTAGGGGTTTGATGTTTTGGACTTGGGGACAAGGACCAAAACCTTGGTCTCTGCATTGCAGTTGTTCACACACCGTTCTTCCAGGCAGATTAGACTGAGGAATTGCTGTGCCAGTGGCCGTTCCTTTGGAAGGACCCTGACAACAACCTCCGCCCCGCCTCCCAGAGTGGGATGCAAAAACCAGTAACTAGGGGTCTGTCCTATCTCTGGGGCATTTTGAAATTGAATGGCCTACTGCCATTGGTCTAGATGTTCTTTCGAGTTGTTGCTGTGGTTCAGGGCTTTTGGGGTGTAACGTCTAGGGCCAGGGATTGGGTTTGGGGTGTGTGGGCTTCAGCGCATAGGCTTGCCAAGGCAGAGGGCATAGGGTGGTGAAGGTTTGCGGCTCTGATACGGTTGATGACATAAATCCTGCATTACCTTAAGGACCCCACACGGTGGGGTTTATGGTACCTGGTATATTCCGTATTATGGGTAATGCAGAATTTATATTATCAACCGTAGTATGCCACCACCCACTCTCGACTGCAGGTTCGCCTAGTGTTCGTAGTGTTGCATGTCGTCTGAGAAACTCGATATGAACCCTACAGACCCTACAAACCCAAGAATCTGAAACCAAACCCCCCGAAACCCTAGACGAGGGCCAAGGTTTTGGACTTTAAGCGATGGGTCTCTGCTTCCACAGCGAGACATAGACCACTCTCAGGACTCCGAACAAGGTATCCCCAATGTGAGAACCCACCCCAAGTATCTATGAGCTCAGGACCCTACCTTGGGATCCGAAAACCTACCGTTTTAGGGGTTAGACCCTCTAATTAAGGTGTCATAACCTACTATTTTGTAGGGTTTGGGGATACAGGTAATCCCTAAACCGGTTGCGAGGTTTGGGGGCAGTGCACCTCTAGGAGGCGGTCGACACAGAGTGGGGGGATTCAAGGATGCTCCCGAAGCCTTCTTGGGCTTGAAACGCTCTGACAATTCTAAAAACCTATGTTCCCTAAATACCCTGAATACTCTAAATACCCTGGAGTGCGCTAGGGTTTCAAGAACGCGGTCTTCCAATAAGAAAACAATATTTCGAAACATGTAACGTTGCATAGTGGCTCATCGCTATACATGGTCGTGAAAGCGGGAGCATCTTGGAGCCACCCGGTATTTAGATGCCTGGAACCAGGAGCACCGTGCCTGCGATGCAGGCAGCCACAGTATTGCCGGCCTGGTTCTTGTTTAGGGTGTGCTTGCGACTGAGCCTGGTGGGATTTCGCGGCCTCGTAGCAGAATTCTTGCAGAACACTTGGACCCTCATAACTTGAAACGCTTCCTTCAATCACGGCAGCAAGAACGAACAACCCTAACACACTATAAATCACAGGAATGATGACAACCAGAGCACAACCGCTAATTACCCTGAACCTGAACCTGAGCCTGAACCATCCCAAAACTTTGAACCCAGAGCGTGCGCCATCCTAAACCTTTGAACCCCGAAAACACAACCACAAAGCCCTGCCAGAACCTTTAGCGTCGAGCTGATTTACACTTCCCCTCCTCCCCGCCGCCCTTCAAGTAGGGTTTAAATCGGGATGCTGAAATTAAAAGAAGGGTGCTTCTGAATCAGGTTTCAACCTATGGAACCACTTGTAAAACAGCGGTAGACAACTGATGTGTCACAAGACAAAATAAAACTTGTCGATCCTGCAGCAATATATCACATCGACCTAAATCTTAACTAAAGCCCTGGAGGCCCTAAAATACGAAAGCCCGAAACCCTTTATGAGCCCAACTTTCCAGGCCATAACCCCGGTGTAAAATCCCCTCATGTACGGTGCTCTGGGAGTTTCTGCGCAACCCGGCAACCCTAAACCGTACACCCTATGTTCACATAGGGCCCCCTTATTCTTCAGATACTCTCCCCAATGCTAACCTACATAATTTCTATGAAAATTCCCAAAGACCACAAGTACTGGGTCCTTTGGACCCTTCAACTACCCTCTATTATACCCCAATTACCCACTATTAAGTACCCTAAGGGCTCCATTAAAGTGCTATTGGGGGGGGGGGTTCCTGGTTGGACCCTTTACTGGGCTTTTTTTAAGTAACCAGGGAGAAAAAAAGTATAAACTTTTATTTCATAAGGGTTCCTTCAAGAAAAAAGTATTAAAGTATGGTACTCCAAAGCCCAGTTTAGGACCCGGCATTGTAGAGCATCGGAGTGCTCCCCTTCAGCTTGAAGTTCGGGAGCTTTGCACACCTTGGGATCCATCTTCCAATGAGATACAGCCTGGGGTTCCTTTAAAGGGATCTATAAGGGGACCTTTAAGGGGCTCCTTTAAGGGATCTATAGGGTTTAGGGTATACTGTTGATGATATAAATCCTGCATTACCTTTAGGACCCTAAACTATGTGAATTATGTATATTCCTTATCATGGGTAACGCAGGACTTATATCATCAACCCTTAACCCTAAACCCTATAGATCCGTTAAAGGAGCCCCAAAGGTCCCCTTATAGATCCCTTGAAAGGAACCCCAGGATATATATCATCAGCCGTAGTTCAGGGTTTAGGGCTCCTTGCGATCCCGTAAGGCTGAGCATTTCAGCCTTAAGAGTCAAGACTAGGTTGCTGAGTTTTCTGAGAACGGGATTAGGGCTTAAGGGCTGTAGGCTTTAGGGTTTAGGTTTACTAGGTTTGGGGGCTGTATGGTTTAGGGGGACTTTTGCTTGTTTGTTTGAGCTCCCTTTATAAGAAGGGTACCCTTTTTCCCATTGTCCGGTTTTCATGAAGGGACCCTAACATAAAAAAGGGCACATGGGTACTACTTCGGAACCTAGAATGAAACTGGGGCGTAAGGTTTAGAGACGTTTAGGGCTTATAAGGTTTACGGCTTTAGGGGTTTAGGGGAAATATAAAGGGTAAGGTGTTGCCTTCGAAGAGGTTCGTTGATGGGTTTCGGGTTTAAGGTTTTGGCTGGTTTCTCACAGTTTTTTGTGCTGGTTTCTGAGGTTATTTTTTTTTGTAGGACCAGGCTTTGGATTCGTTTAAAGGTTCCTAAGAAGATTTCAATAAGCTTTGGAAACCCTCAGCAATAAAACCTAAACATCCCAAAGACTTTGTAGCCGAAGCCCTCTGCCTAAACCCTAATCCTGAAACCCGAAAAACCAAACCGGATGTGTCTACCCTAAGGGTGCATGTACTCGAGCACGCAGAGACTTTGGCCCTAAAGTACCCAACTAGGGACTACTTTAAGACCAAAGTGTATATATATATATATATTATTTGGGTACGTGGACCCTTAAGGCTATGGTGTAGGGCCCCGAAAGCCCGAGATCTGGAACTCTTACATTCTCACGGCTCGGCTCTATGACGGCTCTTTATGGATTTACATAAAAGTTCTACAGAGATTTCATACGGGTTGTTAAAGGGTTCTGTGGAGGTTCTGTGCAATGCAACAGGTTATTAGGTTTTATTGTGTGCAGTTTAGGAATTAGGGGATTATGATGTGGGGGTCTACTAAGGTTTGCTATTAGAGTTTAGAGGCTGAGGGCATTGGGTTTTAGAGTTTAATGTTCAGGGGAAGGCTCTGACTGAGGCTCCAAGATTATTCACCGAACCAAGTTATTATCAGGGCTCCCAATATGCTTGCGATCTTATCCGAAGATTTTGGAAGCTCTGGGTAAACTAGCAATAATCGAAACCCCAAAGAACGAATCCAAAAGATGCTAATTGAAGAACACCCAAACCTCGCCGAAGAGCGAAGGCTGGTACGGGGAATTCGCCTCGGCGAGAAGTCGTCGGGCACGGCTTCTCTCCTGCCATCTGCTGGTCTCCCCTAAACCCCTTACAGAGCCCACATGAATGACCCGCTGACAATACCACAGTTCAACCGCAAAATCCTATATAGGTGCATCTATTTATAACTCCCTGAATGGCAGTTTTGTAGGACCCAACACGACAATGAAACTGAACAACAACAACTAAGCCCTCAAAACCCATTATACAACCCCAACAGCCTCTCGGTAAGATTCTTTGATCCAAACGAGAATTCAGATAAATGAAACCAATAATATAAATACAACCACTTGTATAAATGTAAACACAACTGTAAGTACACATCTAAATCCAAATCTCCTGTAGCATTGAAAGCCCACAAAGCTGCCTCGATCTCCCCAAATCCCTTAATAAGGAATATACCTCAAATTATACTAGCGATCCCTTTTATAAGTTAACGTAGATTCCTTAATTAAGGGAATTTTGGAAGGTCTGGGTGCCTAAACCCTAAACCCCCAACTCTATAAACCCTAAGCCCTAAACCCTATAAACCATACACCCTAAACCCTAAGGAAAGCTGCCTCGATCTTCCTTCGCAGGAAGCTCTTGAGCCTGCTGGTGAGCTGCTTGGACCCAGGCTCGGCGACCTGGGTTTGGTCCCTGGGAACTCCTATAGACTTAGGGGTTCCTCTAAGGGATCGACAAGGACTCCTTTAAGGGATCTTTCAGGGCTCCTTAAAGGGATCTATACGCTACCATAAGGGCTTAAGGCTTAGGCTTAGGGGCGGGGTTACAGTAGAAGCCAAAAAGTTGGAAACCCAATAGCCCCAATCCTTAAGGCATGTATAGGGACTCCCAGCACTATTTGGCCTTAATTCGGTTTACAACTTTAAGGAGTTTACTGCCCGTGACCTCTAACTCTAACTCCAAAGCACCGAGACCCCTGAAAGCCCTTGTAGAACTTCTGGAGGCACCCCTAAAGTACCCCTCGAACACCTCACCGAAGGTTCCCCATCTTAGGGGCTGAGTACCCTAGCCCAAAAACAGGCGAACCCTTTCAGTTGACTTATGGTAGGATCATATAATAAACCCCAAAAGGTTAAAGGTTACCTACTCAGCTACTCGTAGAGTCCTGGTTTAGCGCTTGTTTTGGGGGTCTAAAACGATTAACTCCAAGGGTACTAGGCGGTTGTAGGGCTTAGGCGGCCAAAGGTTTAGGGTTGACCCGCTTTATGAGGTTTATAACACTTGCAAGGCCTTTAAGGTTTGGCATTCCCTAGGATCAAAATAGCCCAAAAGCCTTATATCGTATGGTCTTTCGGCCCAAAGGCCTTAATATATAAGTCCTTAGATCCCTAGGGATTGGGTTCGGAGGTTAAAGGTTTTGGGGTTAAAGAGCTCTCGGATGGTGGGTTGTTGGATTTAGAACATCGGGTTGAAAATTTTGTCCAGATCAAGCTTTGTCGAGCACCTGGTGCCAATCGAAGACGACGGTGGCCTCGGTGCGCGTGGCAAGCACCCTTGGCTGGGCGCTGCTGCTGGAAGCTGCCGCGCCTGAGGCCTCGGCACTTTCTTCGGCTCTCGCCTGTTTCGCCCACGCGTGATAAGCTAGCTTCTGGCGATTACCGGTCACCACTGGCGGTGGTGCCTTGGTGCCTTGCTTGGGTGGTTCGTCCTCGTCCCTAATGTTCTGCACGAACAAGCGGTGGGGCGGCCCCTTGAAAGCCGCTTGTGGTGCACCAGTCCCGGGCCTTGGTGGTGCTGGCACCGGTGGGGCCTTATACTTCTCGCCCTGGCGGCCTTATACTTCTCGCCCTGGCGGTCCGTCGGGGGAACCTTTCTGGGGAGCTTCGCCTTAGCGCGTGACTGGTGCGCCTGACCTCGGGGTGTCACCTTCTGAAGCAGCACCCTCTGGAGAAGTCGACGCCTCACGGCGGGGAGGCCAGGAACCGCTTCTGCCTCTGGGATTTAGTAAACCCTAAACCCTAAACCCTAATTTAGTAACTATCCCTAAAGGCCCCAGGGACATGATGGTAAGGTACTTGGCCTGAGGATAGTAGCCATCTAGGCTACTACTTGCAAAGGGTACATGACGTTACAGCCTGTTGCGTCCAACCCTAAATCCTGAACCCTAAACCCTGAACCCTAAATCCTAAACCCTGAACCCTCAACCCTAAACCCTGAACCCTGAACCCTGAACCCTGAACCCTGAACCCTAAACCCTAAACCCTGAACCCTGAACCCTTGTTGCGTCCAACCCGCCAAATTCTCGCGCCGCATCAGTGCGCTGTTGGCCAGCAAGGAGGTCTTCCCATGGTCATCGACGACATACTCGTGCATCCTGGAGAGGCAATTCCCTAAGGGTCCATGTGCTGATGCAGGGTTCCTTTAAGGATTTCAAAAAGGGTTCCTTTAAGGGTTCCTTTCAGGGTACCATATAAGGGTTCAGGGTTTGGGGTTTAACGGTCCACATTGCCGTATAGTAACTACATGGGCCCGGAAGCACGTACACAGGGAATACATTGGAGCCAAAGAATATACGATATGGGGAGAACCCTCGGGATTGCAAGATTGAAGAGTTTTGGGTATAGGTGCAGTACTGCTTAGAACATCGTAGATAGCGGGCTTATGAGAATTATGAGTACATACAGGCATGCGTATTGGCCGTTTCCAAGGCTACTTGAGACCGCAGCTTTAGAAGGTCTCCCCGGTTGACGAAGTGGGCCCTTGAAATTATGTGTCGACTCCGTCGTGCTATCTCTGCTTGTATATCTAGGGTTTTGGGGCTTAAGGTGCCATGCACATTGCCACAAGGCCCACTTTCGCAAGTACTTGCCGTCTCTCGCGATGGCTTGCATCTGTGACATACTCTTGACGCTTTTGGTTTGGGGAAGTTGCTCCACACCTATACGATATCCCCCTCTGAACCATATAGTAAAAAAGTACTGTAAATATTCTCTTGGGTTTTATATGAACATGTACAAAAAATTCGACACTATAGAATAGTAAAGACGTTTAGCAATTACACGGTGCGGGAGCACTGTAAGTCCGAGAGGCTGTGGTGTACTTGCATGCTTCCTAAAGGAGCCACCGGGGTGCTGATACAGAGACCTCAAAAAGCGGAACTGTATTTTTTTTTTTTGGGGGGGGGGGGGGGAATAGGTTCAAGTACGACTATAGAGTGACTACACGGCACGTCCCATGACTCCGACCTCTATAGAACCTAAACCCTAAACCCTAAAGCCGTGCCAAGCAGTCATCGACTAATCCGAACATGCCTGTGCTCCAGGTGCTTGAAGCAGCAAGGGACTGCGCAAATAACACGAGTTCAGGTAAGGTTCGAAGGAGCAAAAGCCCAGGTCAATCTACGTAACTTCCATGTTATAGACGCCGCAATAACAACTAAGAGACCCTATAGTCACTACAGGACAATATATATGATAGTGCATGCACTAAACTAAACCCCACAGTATATAAACCCTCCAGCCGAAAACGATGGTGTGAATCCCAAGCTTCCGATCTGAAGAGAAGAATCTGGTGAATCCCAGAGGTTTGTCCATGTACCTATGTCGTAAGGTGTAAGGATTAAAAACCTCCAAAACAACTACATGTATGTGCATGTATGTATGTCGGCCCGAGAGCCCTGAATGATGTATGAGTCCCTAGAGATCTGGTATTATACTTAAGTCTTGCAGGGGCTTGGGGTCTAGGGTGAAATATAAAGCACTCTGTAGTACACATCTCTGTCTCGCTCTCTCTCTCTCTCTCTCGCTCTCTCTCTCTCTCTATATATATATATATATACACATATGACATATGGTCATACATACATATGTATATATATATATATATTGTATATATACGTATGTAAGTATGTATGTATGCCTGTCTGTATGCATTTATGCGCGATGCTGAGAAGAAGAAGATAACACCGGCAATAGCAATACCACCAAAAGTCAAACCAAAACTGGTACTGATTACTAGGACGAGAATGTAACCATAGTCGTAACAAGAATACTAAAACGAAGAATAATCATAATACTCGTAAGACCATTAAGTAGTAGTATTCCAATTTCATAAAAAAAAAGCAATTGTAGGTATTGCTATTATTGCGTACACGCACCCGTTTTAACCCAAAAGGTTCGGTTTAATGTTTCCCCAGGGTCCAAAGGACCCAATAATTAGGTACGGTTTTAAGATAGTAGCTATGTAGGTTAGGATTTTGGAGGGTATATGCTTATTGGGTACTTGGACCCTTGGGGTTTAGGGTGCTGCAGGGCAAGGGCGCAACGCGCAGTCTAACGCAAGCGACAAACGCTAGAGTTAAGATTTAGTTCCGAGTTTAGGGCTTTGGCTTTGGGTTTCCCACAATCAGTAACCAAGACGAGCCAATGCCGGAAACCTGCATAGATTCTAGAGGTCTCTTTCTGCCTGTCGAGGTGGTCGTCGGTGCTCAGTGTCGACTGGGAGGACAGGTGACCTTCTGAATCTACACAGGCTCCAGGACAGTGAGGTTTAGGGAGGGGTGGACTCAAGCTTCCCACACCAGAAGCCTCCAAAACCCCGACCCCTAACCCTACCCTAAACCCTAAACCCTAATAAACCCTAAAACTCTAAGCCCATAAATCCTGAACCCTCAGCTAACCCACTCTCTCCCTTAAACCGTTAAGCCTAAAACCCCAACACTACGGCTGATGGACAAAATCCTGCATTACCTTCAGGACCCTAAACTATGGGAATTATGGTATATTCCTTATTATGGGTAATGCAGGATTTTGACCATCAACAGCAGGGATCCTTGCTGTGGCAGCCTCGAGTTCTATAGGCTAGCCCAGCGCGGATTGAACATCGGGCTCAGGAGCACACTATATGCCAGCAGGTGCTATTCTGCTTTCAAGCCCTGGCTGGCAGCTACCGTCGCATCGACCATTTGGCGGGAACCTTCAGCATGTGAATTTTCAGGAACCTTGAACACTACTATTGGTATTTAATTGTTCAGACTCCCATATTACAGGTGATCTTCCGGGGCCAACTGGTGAATTCCAAAACACCTAGAAAAGCTACCAGGTTCTGTGGAGTGCAGAGTGTAGAGTCTTTTGGCTACAGGTAGAGTTTAGGTTTGGGCTTTTTTGAGTGGTTCCACAACAGTACTCAGCGCACAGATAGATCCTCTTGGGAACTGAAGAACAACCTCCAACAGACAAACCCTACTATAGGGGTTTCGGGACCCATCATACTATATAAATACAATAAGGAGCCACCAAAATACTGTAGGTTAATTACTAAGGCCCCTACATTATAGTAATTACCCTTATAGATCCCTTATAGAGACCTTTAAAGGAACCCTAAGAACCCTATAGTAAATACCTAGACCATCCGTGTCCACACAGCTCTTGCGTGAAATCTCCTGAGATCACCGCTGGCTTGCGTCAGCAGCGTGCATTGCACAAGGAGGAACCTGGCTTGGGGATTGGGGCTTTCGGTTGGTTTTGGGGTTAAGGGTTGAGGGTTTGGGGCTTAGAGTTTAGGGGCTTTGGGGTTTAGGGTTTCGGGTTTGGGGCTTACGGTTGCCCAGAGCCTCCAAAACCCCTTGATTAAGGAATATACCTTAAATCTAATTAGGGCTCCTATTATAATCCTTAATTAAAGGATTTTGGAGGCTCTGGGTGGTTTTGGGGTCAAGGGCTTAGAGTTTAGGGGCTTTGGGGTTTAGGGTTTCGGGTTTGGGGCTTAGGGTTGATGGTTTTGTAGGGCTGAGGATGGCTCAGGACTTTTTGAAACTGCCAGTGAGGGCTTTGGGATGGCGCGCCTGTTTTGGATGGGCCTTAACGGCCTTGAGAATGCAAACCTTGGGCTTGTGGCCCTCGTTTCCGTTGCTTCTCCACAGAAGGCAGGTTAGGGTTGTGCTGGGATGTGGGCTTCAGCTACTGCTTCTATCGCGATAAACTTACACCCCTATCAGTGGTCCCCTTTGGCTTGTATTCCGTCTAAAACAACCACACCTGCACGCCTCATAGCAACTCCCAAGCTTCCTGTGGAAGCTGAATATGACAACCTGGAGGGACATTGCGAAAGTAGCAGGTCATGACAAGGTAAGTTCCCTGAGACTACACTTTCCGATGTAGCGGTCGGTGGACGATGTCTGTGGATCCCCAAAATCCAAAAAAGCCCAACAAAGGAACGACAGTTGAACCCTAAACCCTAAGCACTCCTTACAGGAGCCTGACAACTTGAAGTGAAGCGCTAAAGTCCTAAATCCACATTCCTAAACCCTACCCTTCTACTACGGAGGGCTGAATGATTGGACTTGCGGCTGGGGGACGGGGGGGGGGGTTACTATAACAATGTACGCACTGAAGGGAGATTGTTACTAATAGCTCAGGCATCTTTCTTCAACCCAGGGAAAGCCGTGTGCAACCCTAAACAAGCCCTGGGCTCTAAGGACTCATATATTAAGGCTTTTGGGCCCAAAGACCATACTATATAAGGCTTTTGGTCTAATTTGATGCCCGGGGAAGTTTTGTGAAATGTAACAGGACATATAGTTATTCGGCAGCCCAAATCATGTTACATTGTTAAAACAATAGAGTAAAACGATGATGCACACATGAAACCGAAAACAGCGTTTCAAGTTAATCGCGCCTCCTTTGATATTACAGGGGCCTTAATAATTAGAATAGGGTTTTGGGGCCCATTATGCTATAATTATAATTTAGGAACCCCCAAAATAGTATAGGTAATTATTTAGGCCTTCTTTGATATCCTGCTGAGGGCCCTGCAAGGGTTGAAAGCAGCGTCCACCATGGCCTTAGCTTCTTCGGAGACAGCCCTCAACACCTTCCACCTTTCGGACCCCCAAAAGCCTACCTTTTTCGGATTCCCTAGTATGGTTTCTTTACATATGTCCTTAAAGCGGTGGGTTATTTGGGGTTAAGGTAAACCCTAAACACCTAAACCGTAACTTAGGGCTAGGGTCTACGACTTGGGGTAAACGGTTCGAGGAGTTGCGATTTAGCATTCCAGTTTTTGAGTATATCAATTCCCCGGGTGCAATTCTAATTATCGGTTTAGGGTTTAGGGTTTAGGGTTTAGGATAACCCAGAGCCTCCAAAACCCCTTAGTTAAGGAATAGACCACAAAATATAATAGGAACCTTAAGTAGATTTAAGGTATATTCCTTAATTAAGGGGTTTTGGAGGCTCTGGGCAATTCTAATTATCGTCTTTGACTAATTACCAGAGGCTCCTAATATACTACCATTATGGAATCAGGTCCCAAAAAGCCATCCTAATTATGGTTTTAGAAACCTAATTCCATAATGGTAGTATATGAGGAGCCTCTGGGACTACCTTGATTCATGGTGTATTGTACCCAGAGCCTCCAAAACCCCTTAATTAAGGAATATACCTTAAATTATATTAGGAACCCTAATCAGATTTAAGGTATATTCCTTAATTAAGGGGTTTCGGAGGCTCTGGGTAAGCGCTTGGATCATTGCTCTGGGCACCCAGAGTCTCCATTGAACGGTGGGTTTAGGATTTTGGTGGCTTATGGTGTTTGGATTCTACGGTTCTGTTCGCATAGAATCAGCGAACCATAGCCGTAACGTTGGGTTAGCTACGGACCAACTCAATGGAGACGGCAGCTGGGGCATAATATAGGGGCCTCAATAATTAGAATAGGGTTTTATATCCCTTTATACTATAAATGTAATAAGGAACCCCAGAATAGTATAGGCAATTATTGAAGCCAATATAGTAAGGCTTTCGGATTTAGGGTTTGAGGACTTGGATAGTTGGGAGAAGGATATCAGAACTTGAGTTTGGGGCTCTATACTATACTTGATGCAGCATGACTGAAGCCCTGAAACACAAAACCCTGAACCCTCGCGCAACCCTAAGGGCAGCCAACGCCTATCAAGGCTTAGATACCCTAGAAGCCCTACAAACCCTAAACCGAAGGTCCCTAAAGCCTGCACTCAACAGTCGCTTCAGTGCCAAGCTGCACATCTCCCCAGCTAGCAGCTGCCGGGAAGGAGAAAGTATGGAAGGGATGTACGAAAGTTAAGCAGACAGACTGCCAGTGGCCAGGGGCCCTGAGCCAAGCTTTACCACAAGCGGTTTGGGGTTTAGGGTTGGGCTTGGAGTTCAGGGTGTAGGGTTGAGCGTCTACCTGTAGCCCCAACCCTACAAAATAGTAGGTTATGATCCCCTAGTTACAGGGTATAGCCCTTGAAGCAAAAGGGTTTTGGGATCGCCTTGTAGGACTTAGGGATTGGAGTTCAGGGTTTAGGGGTTTACATGTTGAGGTTTGGTGGCGGTCTTGGGCCGTGAATCTACGCTGTTTGGGGCACCGGGCTCGCCCTAAGAGTGCAGATATCTATGTAGTTCGTGGGCCACTGCTCCTTCAACCCGACATGTACTCTATGATACTGCAGAGCCCATGACCCAGCAACCTCAGGGGTAACTAATTGAGCTTCAGGACAGAGAATTTGAGTTCTGACGTGTGTGTGTGTGCGTGTTTAGACGTGGGATCTAAGTTAAGCATCTACAACCGAGTAGAACCAGACATCTTCAACAGCAGAGTTAATTCCCAAGACGGAAAGTATTGCGCCCCATCTCCAATATCGAACAGACCGATATACTACTGACGCCCTTTATCTGAGCTGGCCACACTAACGCGGAAACAAGGAGAGATTTGAAATGTAGGGTTCCAGAGCTACTGGATTCTTGATGGTTCCTGGGACTTATAGTTTTCAGGGATTGTAATCAGGTTCTGGCCGGACATACGGCCTGTTGCTTTGATTTCTGAGGCTTGAAGGGCGCAGGATGCGAGTGCCTAGCGCAGGTGAGGCTGCTCATCATCATGCTCCCATATCCCTACACTTATATAAACCCTAATCATCAAGAGGACTCATGATGATAAGAAAGATCGAACAAACAGACAGACACCAAGGGCAAACATACATGCATACATACATACATTCTACATCATGAATGCCCGCATGCATCTCCAAATCAGCACAGATGATCAAATGAACAACATGTATAAGCAAATGAACAAATACACCAGTGCCTAAGTAATGTAATACACCTGTATATTATATACATATACATACACACATGCATAGTTATAGGTGAACACTCTTATACTAATCCTTATAGTTTCCCTACTAACAGTGATATTGACTGTGCTAGGACTCCGATTGCCCTCATCTGCATGTCCCTCGAGCGCAACTACAATGGCATGTGGTCTTGGGTGCAAGTTTCAGGCTACTATTAAGTTGCTAATATAGGAGCCTGAACATTTAAAGCCGGTTTAGTGGTATATTTATGAATGCAGGCTTCTATATCGTATCACCTGTGGTTCCAGATGAACGGCTCTATACTCGTAGTCGGTGGACATGCTTCGCAACCTTCGCACTCATCAGTTCTCACCAGGTAGGTTGTACAGAACCCTGAATACATAGCAACCCTAAACCCCAAACGCTGTTTTTTTTTTGGGGGGGGGGGGGGGGNCACCCTCTCCCCCCACTCATCTCCCCCCAGATGGTTTATACAAACCCCTAAACAAAAACACCCCCTAACCCCAAACCGTTTTTTTTTTTTGGGGGGGGGGGGGGTGCATTGCGAACCGTATATGAATCGCAACATCAAGCAACCTAGATCCTGAAGCTTGAATCGTGCCTAAAGAGCTCCCAGTCTCCTACTAGGTTGCTGAGTAGACCCTTTATAAAAATCAGGGTACCCCTTTTCCTATTGTTCGGGTTTAATGAAGGGACCCTAACATAAAAAAGGGCAAAAGGGTACAAGCCAGGAACCTAGCCCAACTACGGCATGGCCTTCCAGTTGTAGCAGGCATGTTGCGGATACGGCACCCTGACTAAACAACATCTTCTAAACCCCTTAACGGTTCAGGGGTTTAGCCTTAACTCTTCATGCAGCATCACAAACCTCAGAGACTCCAACACCCGGAATTCAGGAACATACCTAAAGTCTGATCAGGGTTTCTACTATTCCTTGCCTGAGAATTTGGAGTCAGTCTCTGAAAAACCCTATCTGACCAAACACCTTAACCCCTCAGCCCAGAAACCCTAAACCCTAAACCCCTAAACCCCTAAACCCGAACCCCTAAACCCTAGCCTCGGCTGTGCAGCAACCTGGCGGTGCCTGGCCCGGTAGGGATTTGTTTGCAGTCCAGGCTTTACCCCAAGGCTCCATGCACCGATACAGTATACTTAGAGGATCATGGGACTTAGTAACTAGGGTTATAATTAAGGTAACTATACTTATAAGCACTTATAACCCCAGTTAAGGTGCTTATAACCATACTTACTAAGTCCCATGATCCTCCAAGTATACTTGAGCCTTAAAGCTGGCTCCTAATGGTTCCTATAGAAGTACTTCAAGGCCCAAGTATACAGCAGATGGATACCCAAAGACTCCAATATCCCTTAACTAAGGACTATACCTTAAACTATAGTAGGATCCCTAATATGACTTAAGGTACATTCCTTACTTAGGGGGTTGGAGTCTCTAGGTACATGGAGCCTTAGGGTGGGAGCTTAAAGGATGGTCTTTTTCTTTTACAACTCCTGGGCTACACCCAAGAGTAACCAAGGAATAAACAGGGTGCCCTTTTTGGGTTTAAGGGGCTTATAAGGGAACCTGAACCCTAAACTTCGAACATCCCCACCCTACCAGGTAGTCTCATGGTAGTCTGTGGGGTTGGGCACTCACGATAGTCTGTGAAGTTGGGCACTCCGGGCAGTCTTACGGTAGTCTGTGAAGTTGGGCATTCCAGGTGTGGGGTTGGGCACTCCAGGGAGTCTCACGGTCGTCTGTTGGGATTGGGCACTCCAGGGAGTCTCACGGTAGTCTGGTGGGATTGGGCACTCCAGGAGGTAGTCTCAGCGGGCGAGGAGTAATAGGTGACTTTAAAATCTAACAACCCCACACCGAGGGTGGGGAAAAAGGGAATAAGGGCTTAGTCCTAGTGGGTTCTCTTTACGGGATTTAATTTAGGTTACCAGAATGAGGGTCTATATAGCAAATAACATGGTTTCCTTATTTTAGTAACTTAAGTTAAATCCCTTAACAAGAACTCAGATTCTAAGTGAAGGGGTTTAGGTTCGGGATTCTAAATCTTGGAGGCCTCCAAACTTGGCAGACTTCTGAACCCCTCAGAAAAGTTACACTTTTTGACACCTTACTCTAGTTCATATAGAAACCCCAAAAGTTAAAGTCCCAAGCGCCAACCAGAAGAACGCCAAGAAAAGGTGGGATGAAGGTAGCTAGGATTTATACAAGGGCTCTTACTTTGGGATTACCCTACCTACCTTCATCCCACCCCTGGAGCCCCCCTAAAGCCTAAACCCTAAACCCTAAAGCCTGAACCCTTGAAAATTAATAGTCTTGTCGCTCATAGGTCCCCACCTCAGCCTTAGAGTTGCCTTTTTAGCGGATTCCTTGAAATGCCCAAACCCTCAACCTTGAAACTCCCCGAAACCCTAAAACCCTATATCCTAATCCTAAACCCTAAACCCTAAAGCTTCAATAATCCTAAACTTGGCCCTAAATCCTAAACCCTAAACCCTAAAGCTTCAATAATCCTAAACTTGGTCCTAAACCCTAAACCGTAAAGCTTCAAATCCCCATGAACTCTTAGGGCCTAAAGTCGTATCGATACCCAAGGCACATGACACCTGAAAACCTCAAGCGCTTTGCCCTACCTTCGGTTAGTAGGGAATGGAAGAATGGTAATAATACTAGCTATATTTGTACCCCATTCCTCTATTCCCTACTAACCAAAGGTAAGTTGCGGAACACCGGCTGCAGCCCTGAACCAAACCCCGAAGCCGTTTAATGCCTGGCCCACAGACGCGGAATCCAAAACCCCAAAACTGAACCCTGGCTTACAAACCCTCCCTAAACCCTTAACCCAACACCCAAAACCCTCAACCACTAAACCCTAAACCTTAAACCCTAAACCCTTACAACCCTTACAACCCTCAACCCCCCAACCCCACCTCTGGGTCCCCACTTCCTTTGATGAACCACGCAGGAGCTGCCTTTCAAAGCTTGGAAATGCTTGCGGGGTGTGACCTCTGAAATCGAAACCTAAACCGTTTATACCTTAACCCACCTAGCCGACCTTTTTCTGGACTTGTATAAAGAAATCACATTAAGGAGCCCTGGAAAGGTAGGTGCGTAGATCCCAAGTCCTAAAGCCTAAACGTTTTCAGTGTTTCAGTTTAGGGAGTCTGACCCATGTTTTTGTTTAGTAAGCTGTCAATTGTAGTTACATCACCTGCGTAGACAGGCACTTGGTGGTTTAGACATGCTGGGACATTTGAGGGTTTAGGGCTTGGGGTTACGAGCTCAGGGTTGGCCACAATCAGATACTTTTACCAGAGACTCCAATACCGCTTTAAGCTTCAATAATAAAGCTCGAACCGCATTGAGGAAGATTCTGCAACACCGGATCCTTTCCTGATTCATTGCGCAAAGTTTCAGGTCATGCTTTACTGTTGAGGGTTTAGGGCTGGGCCCCGAACTTCCTGGTCCAGCTTAAACAAATCGAGAGCCATGCAGAACGCAGGATAGGTTCACAGATAGAAGGATGGATTATTGGGTTCTCTCATTTTTAGCTGCCTCCCTTGCTACCTGGTTGTCATGTAAATACACGGGCGGTTTGCCGCGCCCTAAACCCTAAACCTTAAACCCAAAGCCATAAACCCCAAGCCCTAGGCCCTAGTTCCTGTTTCGATCAGTCATCTTTATAGTGGCTGTTCGTTGCGAGTACAAGTCTTTGACGCTCTTGTACCACTTGCCCATTCTGTTGAACGCAAGAACTGCAAATTACAGTCTGCACTGTGCTGGTTCTTTGTGCCGACGGAGCAGTGGGGACACGAAGAAATTTTTTTCAGCCAAGCGAAGACAGAGTTCGCAAGTTCGCATCCGCATCCTGGCACATTGCCCGCATCGGTAACCTCTAATCTGTGAAGTTCGGTTCCTCCACATATCTTGCACCATCTGCTCGTCGGCCCTGCACCTTTATACCTATACGCTTAGTAAACCCTAAGGGTCCATGTATCCAGAGTAATTATACACCCAAGCCTCAAAAGGTTTCAATGTCTTAGTTTCGCGGCCATGAAATATAGAATGCACATGTTATTGGGGTCCGTGGACCCTCAGTGGTTTTAGCTACATTTGCGAGCAAGAACACCCAATTTTGAGGACTCCTAAACGCGAGATCCGTTTGTGTATGTCTGTATGTATATGTTTTTCTGTGTATTCATGTGTTTATGTTCCTTTAGCAAATTCAGCCTGAGGGGGTTCAGGTAACTGGTGAGCCCTAAACCCTACACCTCAATAACGGGATCCTGAGAGTAGCCCTTATATAGAACCCGTTTAAAGATCGCTTTAAAGGGATCCCTATAGATCCCTACTGGTGAGCCCTAAACCCTACTATAGGGGCCTATTATATCCCTAAATCCTCATAGTAGCCTTTATAGACCCCTTTAAAGGAACCCTAAACCCTAAAAAGCATTAAACCCCAGCTTCTTTCCCAGGCAGGAGCTCTTATAGTAACCCCTAAAGGCCCCTCTTGAAGGATTCCTTAAAGTAACCCCCAGAGACCCCTTGAAAGGAACCCTAAACCCTAAGCATTAAACCCCAGTTTGTTCCCTGATATAGAACCTTCTTAAGGATCCCTTAAAAAGTGACTCCTATAGATCCCTACACCTCAATAACCGGATCCCTGCCTCGCCCGAGGACTGCGGCGCCGGGGGAGGAGCGCCCTCTCCGTCGGCGCGTGCAGTCTCAGGCACCTCCGTTTCTACGAAATACTAGGGTTCCTCTAAAGGGCACGTTAAAGGGATCTATATGGGTTCCTTAAAGGGCTCCGTTAAAGGGGTCTATAAGGGTTCTATTTGGGGATTTCGGGTTTAGGGAGCCCTAGGGTACAGGGTAAAGGCTTCAGGGTATAGGGCCTAGGCTTTAGGTAACGGAGTACCCATAGGCTACGCTCCCTAGCAGTTCCGTTTTTGGGGTTCAGATGTAGAATCCTTTAAGGTAATCCCAGAAAGGAACTACTATTGAGCCTAGGAGTTTGGTGAGAAATCCTAGGGTTAGGGTTTACCTGGACCCTAAGGAACCTACCTTTTGTTCCTTATTATGAGTTCCTTATATGGGTCCTTAAAAAGGTAGGTTATCTGGGGTTAAGGTAGGTATTAGCGCTTTTGGGCCCGCAGACCATACCATAAAAGGCTGTTGGGCTATGTTGATCCCCAGGGTAGAATGAAATACGAGGTTGCTATCATTACTATTGTTTCCAGATGAACTGAGGCTAAACGGCTAAACCCTGAGATCCAAAGCCCCAAAATTCGGAATTCGGCAACCACCCAAAAGCGTCGGACACTGCGGATTGCAGTTAGGGCGGTGCATTCACACGTTTTGGCGACGTGTCTATGCATACACAGGGAAGCTTGGGGTCTGACGGCTCGATCTCGTAAGCAAGATATAGTACTTGGAGGCCCTTTTGACTTAGTAAGTAGGGTTAGTAAGGTGGGTTATGGGGGATTATAATGGGGTTTCTAGGGGATACTAAGTAGACTTACTAAGTCAAAAGGGCCTCCAAGTATGGTCAGTTCAAGATGTTGCGAGGGTGGTGCGCTAAGGTTAAGGGTCGAGAGTCTGAAGTCTCGGGTTTGAAGCAATGCTGCTTTCGCGTGCTGCCGGAATCACTGCATCCAACACCAGCGGAAGACAAGACCCCAGCACATGCAGGTGCCCACCATGAAGCTCCCATCCAACATCAGCAAGGTGACACACGCTTCTGCCCATTTTGACTATTCGCTGCCCCCTGATATTAAAGCCACCCCTAATATTAACACCTCCGGCCCCCGTAATTTTGCGGTTTCGAGTCCACAGTCGAAGTTAATTAAAAAAACATTAGGGGGGAGCTAGGATTGCCTAAGTTCGAATAGAGCCAAGACTACGGTCCTTAAGGACGAAATGAACCCTAAAAGGGTTTAAGGTTCATATACCATATAGGGATTCATAGTATATGGGTATAGGGCCCCTACTTTTAAGGGTCATTTGCCCGGGCTTTGGCGGCGGTTGAGGGCTTGGGGCTTCAGGTTTACGGCTTAGAGCTTTAGGGCCTTAGGGTTTATGGCTGGGGGTAATCCTAAACCGAAAGGACCAAAACTGGTCTGGGGCTTGTGAGGCTTTAGGGTTCTGTTTCATGAATTACCTATATTAGGGAAGGTGTGGGAGGGGGGGGNGGGGGGGGGGGGGGGGGATGGCATGGGTGCTTCAATTGTCGGCCGATCACCATGCAGGAGACGGGTGCTTGGCAACTGCACGGCGGCATTCCAAACCCTCGTTCACCCACAAATCCAACTAATGTGCTTAACGAGCCCCTGCACACCCCTCAATATTCTCCGTTAGTGAGGAAAATAACGGAACTCCCAACACTAGTGCACTGAACGAAAGGGACTTAACTCATCGGGGGGGGGGGGGTCTACATTACGCGCTATAATACGCTGCGAACACCTACTTGTCGGGTATCATGGGGAACCAAAGGTTAACCTTTCTCATAATGTTAGGATTATATAGGGATTATACGACCCCAAAAAGGTTAAAGGTTACCTACTCTACTACTAGGTATAGGTGCACCCTACACCCCCCAAGAGCCCAAATGTCTGCCTTCGAGGCCTTGCCTCCGCCGCGCGTGCAGCTTGCCGTGCCGCAGGGACTGAGGATGAGGTTTTGGGGTTTTGGGGTTTAGGGTTTTGGTAGGGGTTTAGGGTTTAAGGTTGGGAGTTACGGTATTGGGCAGTAGGATTTACAGGGGTGCTTATGAGGTTGCAAAGGTTTTTGAGGTCTATTTGTGGGACACCTAGGCCGACTGCTTGTCGATTAAGGCCTCGGGGCTCTTAAAACCGACACGAATGTAGGGGCGGGGACCTAGTTGTTAGCGGCTGGCTATCGGGTACAGCAAACCCAGGGCAACATATGTTAAGTAAGGAATCCTCCGGAATAACACTGCGAAGTTCAAAAGCGATGATTTCTTAGCCATTGAGGAACACCACTGAATGTGCTGCGGCTGTACAAAGGCGGATGCCGAGTAGCAGTGCATAGCAGCGTTGCGCATCGGAGATTTGTGCACTCCACGAGACATGGTTCCTGCAATGAGCTTGAGAGACCGCGCTGTTGTGCAGTTGGGGACGTTCTGCTGTGCCAGGCCGGCGGAAGCTTCATGTGCTTCAGCTCCTGCCAATTCTCGCAGGCAATCTAGAACTCATCATCAAGATCGTTAGAGATCTCGAGACCCTACTGGTCGCGATGGGCCAACTCCCTAAACCCTAAAACCTACACCCTAAACCCTACACCCCAAACCGTAAACCCTAAACCCTGAACTCTAAATCCTAAACACCTTTACGGGACATACGGTGTAGTTAGGCACTTCAGGCTTCGAGCACCCTACAAGTATGTATGAGCGGTTTAGGGTTTTAAGGCTTTAGGGTTTTAGGGTTTAGGGCTTTAGGGCTTCAGGGCTTGAGGGTTTTAGGGTTTAGGATTTAGTGCTTTAGGGCTTTAGGGTTTAGGCCTTTAGGGTTTAGGATTTAGGTTTTAGGGTTTGGGGTTTAGAACTTTAGGGTTTTAGGGTTTAGGGCTTTAGGGTTTAGGTTTTAGGGAGCCCCAACCATCGAGATTGTAAATAACCCCTTGGGCTTTGAGTGTTCCTATGATTGGAAAACGTTTCACAAGGAACGCCCACATAAAACCAGTAAGCATGCCACAGCTTTTGTCCTCTTGACTTCTGCAGTCTGCGATCTCGTACATGAAGCCTTGACTTGAAACCCTGAATGCGACGTAGGTGCTACATGGGAGTTTCCGAAAATAGCAGACCCCAATATAGTGCCCTAAATAGTAGGATCCGTATTATAAGGACCCCAAAATAAGGTACCCCCTAATTTTCGGAAACCACATGGACATCCTTGTACAAGTCCTTAAAGAGGAAGAGTTATCAAGGGCTCGGTTTGTCTGAGGCTCCAGCGCAGTGCTCACGTAGAGGTGGAAAGTACAGTCCTCGAGGGGGTCGGGTCTATGGCCTTTAGGTGTTTATTAAGCTCCAATTAGGGCTTAGGACCCCCTACACCCTAAACCCTATACCCTAAACTCTAAACTAGGAGTTTAGGGTTTAGGGTTTCAATATGCACCGTCTTTGAAGTACAGCTGCGTCCTATCATGCAGGGTTCTTTGTAAGGATTTATGTCGGGCATGCAGGGTTCCTATCAATTCAGTAAGGGACCCTTGTTAAGATTGTTGTACGACATGTTCCGGGATACCTAACGCTAAGGTACAACATGTCAAAATAGCCTGATAGAGTGCACAAAGACTCCGACAAAGACCTGCAAATTTGAGTCCTTAGAGCCTTAGGGTAAACGTATTGGTCTTATGGTTTGGAGCTCCAGGTAGGCCTTAAATCTTTGGACATGGGTTAGGGCGGTTGAGGGTTTAGGGTTTAGGGGGCAGGAAAGACTTGCATGAAAGGGGGAGAGACTCACTGTTCGGCTTTCAGCTTGAGTGTAATTGATTGAATGCATGCATTACATGCATTCCATGCATACACTCGCATCCATGCATGTACACATCTGTACATCTATACATACACATATACATACATATTTACATTGTATATCTAGAGATATGAATGACCCGTCTTGCTTAAAGTCTCATGTCACTCAGGCCCCGTCGTCAGGCACAGCGAATTTCCCGTGCCCGTCTGCCGCAAGTAGTGTGGCCTTTCGAGCGGTTTGGGGTTAAGGATCGAGGGAAGCCTAACCCCCAGCCCTAAACTTAAAACCCAAACTCAGCCCTAAACCCTACCCTAATGCTCCTGGACCCTCGTAGTGTGAGATCCCAAACCCTAGCCCCCAAAGCCGAAACCCTCCCCCAGAGATCCCATGACCGGTCTTAGGAGCCTTAGGGTAGACCCTAACCCCTAGACCTGATCCTTCCAAAACATGGACTGACATTTTCTGCTTCTCTTAGGGTCCGATGTTTGCCAATAGATTCAAGAACCTGCTATAGGGGTGTTAATAATTAGAATAGGGTTTTGGGGCCCATTATACTATAACTATAATACGGAGCTCCCCAAATTGGTATAGGTAAATATTAAGGCCCCTATAGTGATATGTTACGACTTTCACGGTTATACCACGATATATAAGCATGTTTAATCACATAGCCTACTTATAGTTTCGATTTTAGTTCCTTTTTGGTTTAACCAATTTCATACTTAGGATCCTACAAGGTAACCCGGAAAGGAACTACAATGGTTGTATGTTGTAGAACTTGAGGCTTCAAGCATACGCTCTACAACGCACACGTACGCACACACATCGCTACCATCACCCCTCTAAGTCATTTGAGAAGAGTTTTTTCGCCATGCGGGAGTTTATATAAACCGGAGTATCCGACATCATCCAACATCGTGGTCTGGGGCTCGGGTCAACTCTGGTGGTTGGGTTGAAAGCAACCGGTGCCCCAGCGATAGCGAGGTGGACCATCGCCACCAGCATCTCGCTGTAAATAATTGTCACATCTCCCGGGAAGGTCAAGCAAAGTAATGGCTTTCCAACTGATCTGGACGGGCCCGGCGGGCATCAATGGCATGTCCCTCAGACAGTACAGGAGTGAGGCCGTATACAACAGACAGCAATCAATAAAACGCAGCCATGAAAATCATTGGCATGTCCCCGAACCGTCAGGGAGGCCGCAAAGAAATGCAACAACGCGCTCTGGTGGAAGCTGCTGGCATATCCCTCGGAACCCCAGAGAGGCCGTAAGAATATAACCAAAGTCCATCAGCTCACAGGAAAGTGTCATCGAAACACTGGCATCACAAGGTAAAGATACCCTACCCTAAACCCTAAACCCTAAACTGCCGAGAGCGCTGACCATTTGCATGGGCGCCGAGGCCCCCGGCCGAGCGTCCCGCCAGAACGGTGAGGGAGGGTAAAGCCTCCGCCCCGCGCATGACCTTTCTGCCGTTAGGCAGTGAACATGGACCCCAAATCCCTCACCACCAACCAAGGCCGCGTGGGGTCTGGGGGGTGCCCTGCCCTGCCTGCCCCCTGCCCCCTGC
>BGNK01000021.1:187097-303890 GCA_003297005.1 Symbiodinium sp. clade A Y106 | reverse complement strand
TCCGGCACAGGCCGCGAAGACCCACAACCCGACACCAACCCATCTCAGTGACATTTGGTCGCTTATATATTGAACTGCGACAGGGAGCAGAGAGCAAGAAAGCCTCCCTTGAGGGGGGTTTGGGGGGTGAACCCTAAACCCTAATTGAGAATAGTTTGGGTGGTTGGGGTGGGACTACATGCTGACGCAAGCGCGCGATTAGTGGGTGCGCCCCCTATTCCTAAAGTAGAAGGCGCACCCACCGCGCGCACACTGTCTACACACCCTAAACCCTAAACCCTAAACCCTAAGCCCTAAAAGACTGCCCTACCCTAAAACCTAATCCACAGCCAGGGATTTGTTCAGGACATCCTGACTGTGTTGCAGGACTACAGGCGATCCATACCCAGCGAGCCGAAAGCCCTTTGACTAGGGAATGTACCTTCAACGAATATGCGTATATATATATATATATATATATATATTGAATCTAATTCTGTTGTATAAACATATATACATGTCATACATACACACATACATACATACATACATACATACGTACTTGCGTACGTACATACATACGGCTCCATATTGGGGTTTAAGGCATGCTCTCAAATTATGATTACTACTGGGCGCGCAGGGGAAGGACTTCTTCTTAGATACTGCTGGATTCTTTCCCGTCCCCTGGCCCCTTACTTCCCCAATAAGCCACCGAAATAAAATGTTAAACGTTCCGATTCCTACTATACTATAAGAACCCGAAAAGTTAAAAGGTTGGGTATTGGGGAACTAAGTCTCAAGCTCATTTGCTAGGCTGGAGATGAAGCCTTAAAGTCGAAACCAATGCGTCCAACTGCCCAACTAGTACGGCTTTCGGTCGCAAGTTCCATACTCAGCATGGTTTTGAGGACCTAGAACCCTACCCCAAAATCGCTATAAGCCCTAGGCCCTACAGTTTGAAAACTAAAAACCCTGAACCCTGAATCACCCTAAACCGCAAAAGCCGTAGCCTCTGACGTGTAAGCCTGAAACCCTGAACCCTAAACTCTAAGCCCTAAACTCTAGGCCCTAAACCCCGAATCCTAAACCCTAACATTGGATTCCGCCAGTAAGCTCTAAATCATAAACCCTAAGCCTAAACCCTTTACTCTTTACCCTAAACCCTACACCCTACACCCCTATACCCTGAACCCTTTCAAAGGATCCCTTGTAGATCCCTTTAAACGGGCCCTAACCCTCAAGCCCTAAATCCTGAACCCTAATCCCTACACCCTAACCCCCTTTATAGAACCCTTATAGATCCCTTTAAGGAACCCTTGCCCAAAGTGTCCATATACACTGCTATTATGGAATTAAGCCCTAAAAGACCATCCCCATTATGGTTTTGGGGACCTGATTCCATAATAGTAGTGTATATGGACCCTCTGAGTTTTAGATCCCTTTAAGGAACCCTTATAGATAACCCTCACCCCCCTTATAGAACCCTTATAGATCCCTTTAAGGAACCCTTATAGNTGGACCCTCTGAGTTTTAGATCCCTTTAAGGAACCCTTATAGATAACCCTCACCCCCCTTATAGAACCCTTATAGATCCCTTTAAGGAACCCTTATAGATCCCTTATTAAAGGAACCTTTATAACCCTCAATCCGGAACCCTAAACCCTAAACCCCTTATAGATACTTTTAAAGGAACCCTAGGGACCCTATAGACCCCTTTAAAGGAGCCCTAGGAGCCCCTAGGAAACCCCCTTTAAAGGAGCCCTAGGAAACCCTAAGGAAACCCCCTTTAAAGGAACCCTAGGAAACCCTAGGAAACCCCCTTTAAAGGAACCCTAGGAAACCCTAGGAAACCCCCTTTAAAGGAAGCCTAGGAAACCCTAGGAAACCCTAGGAAACCCCCTTTAAAGGAACCCTAAAAAACCCTGAACCCTCCAAGGTCAGGCCCAGGGTTTGGGTTCTCTGACCTCGCGGCCGCCCAGCAGCTGAAGCACCTCAATGAGGGACTTAGAGCATAGGGGTTTAGGGTATAGGGTTTAGGGTATAGGGTTTAGGGTTTAGGGTATAGGGTATAGGGTTTGGGGTATAAGGCTTAGGGTTATAAAGCTTAGGGCATAGGGCATACGGTTTAGGGCTTAGGGGTTTATGGGTTTAGGTGTTTAGGGTTGAAGGGTTAAGGGGTTTAGTGTATAGGGCTTAGGGTATAGGGTTTAGGGTATAGGGTATACTTAGGGTATACAGGGCTCAGGGCTTAAGGCTTTTTTTAAAAAGTTTAGGGCTTAGGGCAAATAAGGTTTAGGGCTTAGGTATAGGGCTTAGGGTTTAGGTAGGGTATACGGTATCTATATAAGGGGTCCTTTAAAGGGATCTATAGGAAACAGGGTTTAGATTTAGGGTTTGGAGTTTATGGGTATAGGGTCAGTGTATACGGTTTGGGGTATAGGTTCAGGGTATAGGGTTTAGGGTGACGGGTTTCGGGTATATAGGCTTCGTATAGGGCTTAGGGTATGTAAGCTTAGAGTTGTTTAGAGTTTAGGGCTGTTTAGGGCTTAGGGTTGGAAGGGTTTGAGGCAGCTTAGCGCTTATAGACACGGGGCGAAACACCAAAGGCGCAAGTATCCAAGAGACAGGCTGTTGTCAGATCTACACCCGAAACATCGCCTGAACTAACCCCCCAAAAGGCTCCATGCACCCATATAGTATTTACGTAGGCCTTAGTGTACCTACATAGGAACCCCTTTAAGGCCTAAGTGTATACTACGCCCATTGACGGTGAGGTTGGGCTTGGCTTAGGCCTGACCTGGGTTCAGCAAACCCCCGACCCTGACCCTTTAAGACCCTAACAGCCCCTAAACCCTAAACCCTAAAGCCCCTAAACCCTAAACCCGTAAACCCTCTAACCCCCTACATCCAAAGCCCCTGGCCCGACACCCCTAAACCCCGCAACCCCCCACCTGAAACCCGAAACCGATCGTTCTAGCAGAGAAGCCTCGACATAGAGAAACCGCATGAATCCACGGCGAGCAAGCACCTGGCCAAGGACTGGGGCTAAGCGTTTAGGGTACATACATACATACATGCATACATGCATACATACATACATACACACACACATAGAACATGTTTTTTGGATCGATCTATCTATCCGCCTATCTATCTATCATATGTAGATGGCCATCACCGCCATCGCAGCATAACAGAAACAAGCCTTTTAACACAATTGAAACCGCAAACAAACCTCAGCATGAGCCCTTCTTAGGTGAATCCCTTCTCACAGACTTTAGGACCCGAATTTCCATACTAAAAAACCCAAATGCTTCAACACCGCGAGACCTGCCACCCGCAACTCCCGTGCCGAATCTCTTTTTTCACGATATATTTAGGGAAATCATGGTGCAGAACCCGAATGTGTACGTAGATACAGCCGAAACATCAAAACCAGAACTGTCTATTTAGGGTGTAACATATCAATGCCAGGGGTGACCTCGAAGACACTCAACCCCATGATCTTCTTTCAGAAGCTGACTCAATATCCTCGAGGCGCATCAGAACCCCAAGGGTGCAGGTACTGCTTTTGGAAAACCCCGTAATACAGGAGCCTTGATAATCAGATTAGGGTGTTGGGGTGATGTAGGGGCCTTAATCAGCAGAATAAAACTTTGGCGGTATTCTAGTAGAATTATCATGAGGAACCATACGGAAGAATGTAGGTAAATATTCATTTCATATTCTAGGATAGTTGTCACAACGAACAATGAGGAAAGATTGGCACTTGCACCCTTAGGGGCAAACGCAGTCGGCTGCGGCTGTACATTTGCTGCCCCAGAGGGTCCATATGCACTACTATCTTGAAAATAAATACCGAAATTCCTGAGTATGGTTTTCTGACAGCTTGATGGCCCAAGCGTTTCATGATTCAATGGTCACATACGCTCTCACAAGTACTAGCCTCACGTAGAGACTACGATCCCATACCGAGTTCTTAGTATGGCATAGGGGAAATTACCGTAACCCTTACTATAGCGTATGGGAAATGGTAGCTGGTAGCATATCTGGAGCCTCTGGCTTTTGCTTCATTCCGTTCCGGGCGTTCCAAAGCCCCCGAAGGGGAGAGACCAGACTTGGCATTCGGGGTTAGGGTTAATGCAGGGTTTGGCGAGTAGCAGCCTTTATGGGTTCCGGGTTTCATGGGAGGCTCTGTTCTCAGGTTGTCTTAAGCCGGCTCACAACCCCTAAACCCCAAACCCTAAGCCCTTAAACCCCAACCCCAAACCCTTAACCCCAAGCCCTAAACCCCAAACCCTTAACCCTAAGCCCTAAACCCCAAACCCTAAACCCTAAATCCTAAACCCCAAGCCCGAAACCCCGATTCGCCAAACACGGCCATTGGAAGCTCCCAGTCACATCCATAAAAAGACCCACCTGTGGCCGTTTCGGGGGCGAGTATTTGGAACGTATCCCTAAACTCTAAACCCTAAACCCTAAAACCCTAAACCCTAAACCCTAAAACCCTAAAACCCTAAACCCTAAAACCCTAAACCTTAATCCTGAACTGAAAGCCCTAAAGCCGGCTTTGGAATCGGTCAAAGGAGGATTTGGGGTTCGAGGGTGTCCATTCCCTGCTTGGCACTTTGGGTGGATTCAATTAGGGTTCACCTATAGTCTCCATTGTAGGTCCTTTTTTTGGTTTAACCAACTATATAATTAGGATCCTATAAGGTAACCCCAAAAAGGAACTACAATGGAGACTATAGGCAGGGCACGGGAGGCATGAGGGCAACTGTTGTGACGCCTGCTCTTGCTGCGGGCCTTTGGACCATTGGCCCTGCAACTAGGCCCCCTCATAGAACGGTTAATTGAGCCCTTCAAGAGCCCTCTACCATACCCTAAACCCTAAACCCTAAACCCTAAACCCATAGGTTTAGGTTATCTTTCGCTTGCACGCGCCAGTCTCCTCCGCCTCCCAAGGCCAGTGCCAACAAGTGCCAGCTGGCAGGGAAGTTCCTCTTTGCTTGGAACCTCCCTACCGACGTGGAGCGGGGTCCAGAGGGTTTAGGGTTTAGGGGGGGTTGGAGGTTTAGGGTTTTAGGGTTTGGGGGTTTAGGGTTTAGGGGTGTAGGGTTTAGGCTTTAGGGTTTAGGGGTGTAGGGTTTTAGGGTTTAGGGTTTAGGCTTAGGGTTTGTGAAGCTTTCGGGTTGCGTCGGATGTGTTTGGGGCGGTGGATTGACCCTCCTAGCTGTTGGATGAGCTGTAATGTTTTGCATGCCCGATGCTTTATGAAGAAGCAAAGCAACCAACAAAGGAACTAACCAACTAGTCCAGGGAAGAAAACCTGAGCCGGCAACATTGACAGTACAGATCAAGCCCCACGAGATCCGCGAATTCCTTCTTGTAATAACCCCTGAGTAGCAGAGCATCATATCCTTGATGTACCTCTATGCTTCCAGGGACCCTATTATTGGGTCCTTAAGGGGTCTAGGGCCCTAACTCTAACTATAAGGTCCCTGGAAGCATTGGGTAAGAAAGCCCACATCTTAAGTTGACCTCGGGAGCGGCACAACCGGCCAAGGCTTCTTTCCGTGTTCTTATCCAAAAGGAAACGTCCTGAAACCCTGAATCCCTAAGCCCAGAGGGTCCAAAGTACCTTTTTGGTAGAATGTAGGGTTTCTATATTAGGAATCAAGTACTACAATGATTCCCCATGACAGTGCCTAGTACCCTTTTGGGTAATCCTACGTATGTATGTGTTTATATGTATGTACAGAAACATCTGCGCGATAAAAATGAACCGTGAACCTGGTAAGTAGAGCGTGCCGGAATCCGCAAGCAATTTATGAGTTTCGATCTCGTGGGTTTCATTGTCCGGCCCCTCCGTATACCAAATATGGTATAAGGTTTGGGTTTATAGAGTTTAGGGTTCAGGAGCCATGTTAGGCTACGGGGTAGGGCCGCTGGAGCTCTAGCCGGAATGAAACTGCAAACTGGTGCTATATTTGTGACGGACATTATGGCTCCGGCTCTTGTTGTCGCCCGTGCTGGTACAAGACAATTACACTCCCTACCATCGTTCCCAGTAGTTAAACTCTAACACTCTACAAGCCTACAAGCCTAATATCAGGGACCATCTCTTTCAGGGTACACAAGAGGCTATCTCCAAACACAACGGGATGCCATGTCTCGACCCAAAGATTACGGCTTGAGACTCACGGGAAACAACCCTCAAGACTTTCAGGGGAACGCCGAAACTACGTAACTGCCCTTTATGGTACAGGAGACTAAGGCATCGGCCATGTTCAAACATTATCATTAACATAAGCAAAAGTTAACTATCAGTATGGACTGAGGCTCCGATGGTACTTTGACAGTGGTACGACTACACATCTGGGAAGTGTCGTGTCAAGCTTCAGACACGCAACTGAGGTGAAACGACTGCGTGCGCTGCTTCACGCAGAACGAGTCCTGCTGTCAAAACCCAGAATGACAACTAAATGCGAAGCATAAACCATCGTAAAACTCCGTGGTACAAAGCTTGCAGACTGCTACACTAGGCTACACCCCAAATTTGTTGCGACATGAACGGCCTTGTCACTGCCCGCAAGTCTCAGCTTCAAACACCAGAGATTTTCAGTCCATTCTAGACAGTGGAGACGGTCATTGCACAGCAGTAGACTGCACTATGCAAGAAATACCTGTAATAACTAATCAAATCCAGAGCCACAGCATAAACTTTCTTATTATGTGCAAGCCTGCAGCGGCTCTTGATCAAACCCTGAACACAAACCCTACACCCTGAACTTCTGAACCCCAAGACGAAAGCCCCGAACACAAACAAGCCTGCAATCTCTATCTGGGCCAAGTCAGTTACCCGGTAACCCCTAAACCATCAACTCAATGGTTGGAATAGGCTTTGCAGGTCTATTCCACCATAATCAAGACAAGGAACCCTCATGAATGTATTGGGAATTTATTCAGGCCCGTATATGAATCCCTGAACCCTCAAACCTAAAAAGCCTGAAATCCTGTAACCCCCAGACACACTAAACCTTGGGGCTTTTGGGGCGATGCTGCTGCACGCTGTCGTTCGCAGTTCGGACGTAAACACACACCGCTTTGGGCTGAGGGAGCCCAATCCCTCTCAATTGAGGAATACCTGGACCTCATCAAACTTATAATTTATGTACCGGTTCCTCTTTTTCAGATTACCTTCCCGAAGTTATTTACATGGTAAGTTATTTGGGGTTAAGGTATACCCTAGGAAACTAGGGCAAGACGAGGGTTCGTCGTGCTCTCGCATGTTGGTCACTGAAAAACTCCCTTCGCCATTAGACTGCTCCACCAAAAATCTCCGTCCGAAACAGTACAGTCGGAACATTAAAGTCCACCAAAGTCCTCACCATCCGGTTGGAGGACTTTGGTGGACCTTCCCGGAACATCAAAGCCCACCAAAGTCCTCCGTCCGGAACATTAAAGTCCACCCGAGTCCTCCGTTCGGAACATTAGAGTCCACCAAAGTCCGCCGTCCGGATCATTGCGGTCCGCCAACATTAAGTAAAGTCCACCATAGTCCTCAGTCCTGAACATTAGTCCACTGCAGGCCAAAGTCCTCCGTCTGGAACATTAATTTAAAGTGGTATAAATACACTCCCGTGAATTAAAACCTCCGCTAGCCAGGCCACGCGACATGCACTGTTCGGTACGCCGCAACCTCCTCATGATCGCATATGCAAGTGCGACGAAACTTTAATCCTGGCGATGCATGTATGGCCGGGTTAAGGGTTTAGGGACCGTAAGGTAAGGCTCCTTGGTAAAATCTACGATATATTCCTCCTTACTGGCCCACAAACCCCTCATCAACCTCATAAAGCCACATGAATCCCGTTTTTTCCCGAAGTGACAGGTATTGGGCTCATTGGCTTTGAAAGAAGGAGCAAGGAAGCTATCCAAGGGACCGGCGAGCTGGTTCTGAACGCAAAGCATCCTTGAGACAGTTTATGTGTGTATATATATATGCACAGAAATATATGGGTAGTTGTCAAAATTAGGGTCCCTTTTTTGGTCCTTATTATAGTACGGCACCTAATAGTTAGGGTACCCAAAAAGGGACCTTAATTTTGACAACCACCCATATGTATATATACACAGAGCGAGAGAAAGCAAGACACGATTTGTTTGAAAGGTTTGCTTCAAGACGTGCTCATGATTGCGGCTTTTGCGATGTACAGGGAAAACTTTCGTGCATTGAAGGCCACGAAAGCTCCTTTGCTCCGATTGAGGCAGGCACGAACTTGAGGAACTGGGTTCTTGTTAAGGAACTTAAGTTAATTTACCATAATGAGGATCTATAGCAAATAATATGGCTTCCATAATATGGTAACTTGTGTTAGTGTTAAATCCCTTAACAAGTACCCAGGGAAACTGGCTCTGAGCCAAGGGTTCTACAAGGACTCCTATCACTGGACTTATTAGGGTTCCTTTGAGGGCTCTTCGGTTTAGAGTCCAGCTCCTAATAATCATATACACTCCAAAATCCTAACCCACATAACTACTATCCTAAAACAGAGTACCTACTTATTGGGTCCCTTGGACCCTTGGGGCTTTGGTTCAGGGCTTACTGGGGCTATGCTTCAGGGCTTACTGGCGCGGGGTATTCTTGAAGGGGGTTGGCTTCGCTGAGGCATGAAGGGTTAAGTTTAGGGTTTAGGGTTTGTTGGCTTCGCTGAGGCATGAAGCATCGGAATCTAAAGTCTCGGGTTTAAAATTGAACAAGGCTTGGAACAACTATTGCCAGTCCGACAAGCCCGCTGCAACTGCAGTGCTCTGGATTTTTGTTGCATGTTTGTGGTCCTACATAGTGAAAGATTAGCGCAGGGCGTCGGGGTCTTATAGTCGACGTTGTGAGGCACCTTAACAGGTGACATTGGCAATTATATCAAATTACATCAAGCCAGGACATCAGACCTTCAAAATCTGATGTCGGGAGTTGCAGAGCCCAGGGAGGCTTTTCTCGTCCAAACTTGCCTCAACGGCTGAACCGAAACCGGCAATTCTACACTAAACCCCAAAACCTAGACCCAAACCCTCAACCCTAAACTCAAACCCTAAGCACAAAACCTAAACCCGAAACCCTACCTAAAAGCTAGAGCTAGGACCCGCTAATTTCGGGCTCAGGATTCCGGGTTCAAGCTTTAGTTAATGTTCAGGGTTTTCAGGTTTGGGGTTTAGGGCTTAAGGGTTTAGGGTTTATAGGGTTCAGGGGTTTAGGGTTTAGGGTTTTAGGGCTTAGGGTTTAGGGGTTAGGGTTTGAGGGTCTAGGGTTTAGGGGGTTGGCCCTTTTGTGCGCCAGCTAAAGACCTCAGAGTTGATTGCCTACCTGCAGTCTCCATTGTAGTTCCTTTATTGGGTTACCTTTTAGGATCCATAATATACAATTGGTTAAACCAAAAAGGAACTACAATGGAGACTATAGGTACCCATGAATTCTCGTGCAAGTGTTTCTCGGCATGCGACATGGCACCTCCTGCCCGGGTTCAGGCGTTCTTCGCTGTAACATTCAGCATGAACCTTATCCCTAAACCCTAAACCCTAAACCCTAATGCCCCAATCCCTGCAACAAACGGGGCTCGAAATCAGAGTAGGGTATGGGGATACTGTACAGTGCAGTTCTACAGGGCGTGCTTAAGGGCATGCAGTTATAGTCAGTGGGGACTTCCGGACACATCATGCTTCTCCATGCTGCAGGATTCTTATCATCACAGCCTTCCTATGTGACTCTGCGTACTTTCTAGGCGCCTTGATACCTAGAATATAGTCCTGGGGAAAAATTGCTAGCTACAACAAGGAACCCAGCGCAACACCATTACTCATTGTTACAACCAGCCGTGAGGCATTTTGTTGGTAACTAGTCCGACCCGAATATTACCTTCAGGGCTCCAGCGCCCAAATAGCAAGATTCAAGGTCCGGCATACTATACCCTGAATGGCTGTTCGTAATGCAGGGGCCTTAATAACGAGAATAGGGTTTTGGGGTACATTCTACTATAACTATAATAAAAACGAACACCCCAAAAACAAAGATTTGTAACTATTTAGGCCGCTATATTACCGAAACCCTACTGTTTATTATTTGGGCCATCGGACCCTCTGAGATACCCTAAACCCTAAACCCTTCCTGGACCCCCCAACTAATTAGCGTCTAATATACCCGAGCTACCCACTACTAAAGACCATAAGGGATCCGTGAAGGGGCACTCGAGGTACCAGCCTTGTCTACCTAAACCCTAAACCCTAAACCTAAACCCTAAACCCTAAACCGTAAACCCTAAACCCTAAACCCGAGCCCACTCCGACGCGTCACAGTGCGTTGGACAACTCACAGGGAAATGCGAAGCAGCGTTTCTTCTCCTGCCAGGGCTGGCTGGTCCACCTGGATCCTGAAAACCCTACCTTTTTGAGGATGTCGAAGAATAAGGTTAAACTATAGTATTTAAAAGAATTGAATAATAAGGTTAAATTATAGTATTTAAAAGGTAGTCTACCTTGTTAAGGATGTTTAATGGTAGAAGGCAACTTCGGGCTTGAGGTAGGGCTCAGGGCTTCATGGAATAATTCTGCATCAACCCTTACCGGGAGCCTGAGAAACCTACCCTACCATTTGCTTAAGGGGCCCCCAAAAAATAAAAAATAATAATCCCTATAGTACCCTTATAAGTTTTTGGGGGCCCTTAAGCAAATGGTAGTACCTTTTTAAGGATCGTATAGAAGGAAACCGTAATAAGGAAGAGGAAAAGGGTAGCTTGTTCGGGCGTAAGGTACGGCTTAGGGTTTAGGGGAATAAGCTGCAGGGTGCAAGGTTTAGGAAAGTTTAGGGTCGATAGAGTTCTGATATACTCGGCAGGTTCATGGGACTCAGGACAAACCATATGAAGGTTGCCCTGTGTGTACTCTTTAAGAGGGCAGCTCACCATATTGCTTCCTTCCCGTGCGCATGTTCTTAGAGTCCAAAGTTTGGAGAAAAGTTGGGTTTAGGGTCACACTGAGCCCCGAGACCCTAAAGCCTATAAACCCTATCAAACACCATGGAATCCCAGAACTTGAGCCCTTTACCCTAAACCCCGAAACCCAAACCCCCTAAACACCTAAACCATTGAAGCGACGACTATTGCCTTCCTTCAGGGCTTCCCTCAACACCTGAACCTAAGCCGTCACCCTAAAATAGGGTTTAGGGTTTAGGGGTTTAGGGGTTTAGGGTCTAGGGTTTGGGTGCGAGGGTTGAACCCCAAAGACGAAATCATCCTCAGCTCAAGACTCAACATGTCCCCAACAAGCCATAAATGGTTGACCCAAAGACGCAAAGATGTCCTAATTAAGGAACATACCTTGGTTCATAATGACGATACTTAACACAACGATAATACTAATTATAATACCAGGGAAAAGTATGACAGTAATAACAATAATAATAACAAGGAGGAAGATCCCCTCATTATTTCAGGCATATTCCTGAACTCGTTCACCTAGCCAACAAAAACCTACCTTTTCAAGGACCTACGAAAAAGAGATCTTCATGAGGAACTCTGAAAAGGTAGGTTCTTTATTAGTGTTCAGGTCGGGGTTATGCGACTGTTTCGGGTGTGGGGTCATGGCACACTATAACATACTACAACTATAAAGAGGCACCCTCCAGAATAGCAGTGCTAATTATCCAGGCTTCTATTGCGAGGTTTAGAACCGTCAGTGCCTGAACCAAGCCCTCAACCATGAACCCTGGGAGCCTGCAATCCTTGGTTTACTCGAGAGACCAAACTACTTACTACATCCCATGATGCTCCAAGTAGGGCTAAGGGTATTTAGATCCCAACCTACCCTAAACCCAAAACCCCAAACCCCTAAACCCTAAACACGAAACCCCAACGTAAACCCTAAACCCACAACCCCTAAACCCTCAACCCAAAACTGGCCCAAAACCCTAAACCATCGTGGCGGCTTAGGGTTTAGATCCCAATCCAAAGACTTACTTCCCCAACAAGCGACAGACATACAAGGTTAAACTTTCCGATTATTACTAAGCTACAACAACCCGAACACTTTAAAGGTTAGGTGTTTGGGAACTAAGGATACTAAAACCCTTGAACCGTAAACCCTAACCTAAAGAGCCCCTCTCCCACTGCCTGGCACTTGTGCTGCCAGGGCCTCCTGCGGGGCTTGGAGATGAAATGCTTCCGTTTTGGGCCCTTCGGGGGTGTAGGGTTTACCTGTTTTGGGTTAAGGGTTCGGGGTCTCGGGTCTACCAGGGGATCCAACACCGTACCGTTTTGGTGGATGTAACCCGTACCCTAAGGGTTCGAGTACCTAATAATCATATACTCTCCTAAATATTGAGCTACATAACTACTATCCTAAACCCAAGTACCTAATTATTGGGTCCTTTGGACCCTTAGGGGTAATTAAGGGGTCATAACCTACTATGTTGTAGGGTTTGGGGATACAGGTGGGGTTTCGAGCTTTAGGGTTTTGGGGGTTAGGGTTTTGGGGCTGTAGGGTTTGGGGGTGTGGCTTCGCTGGTTTCAGGCATGGAGTCCGGCTACTTGAATCTAAAATTGAGAATAGGGCACCAAAAAAGCACATAAGCAAAAATAAGGATAGGGATATCCCATATAACCCCCCTTATAATGAAACCCGACAAGGTAAGAATATCCCTACAACATGCTTATGCTTATGTCCTTTTTGGGTCCCTAAGAGAAGTGTTCTGCGGTTTCGGTTCCACGACGACAGCCTCTGCGGCGGGCCCGAGACGCCGAAAACAAACCTGGACTCCTGATGTTACGAAAGAACAGGTATTCATGTCCCATCTAAGCTTCATCGGAACCCTGAATGTTACTCTTACCTTAGCTAACAAGCTTTTGTACAAAGCGTATTGGGCTGCGTGAAACCCTTGGCTGAGGGGCATGTAAAGCTAAGCCTGAGGATGTATTGTTACTTTCTCTTGAGTATGATGAAGTAGAAAACAACAGATTATCGCGAGTCTTGTATCGAATCAAATTAGCTGCCCAGGGCGTAGATATGCAGACGGCAGATGGAGCTGGGGTTCGGGATTCGAGCTTTTCGAGTTTGGAACTAAGGACAGTCTCGCCCTTTCGCCCTCTGTAACTGAAGCTTAGGGTTTAGGGTTTAGGGTTTATTAAGCCGAAACCCCCACCCGGAAACCAGACGCTGAACCTTTTCGATGATGTCCTGCGCGACGTCAGAGTTTTCGGAGGTGTCCGGACTGACCGCATCCTTTCCAGGCAGACCTTGCCAAATCAATTGAGTCGAGGGAGCTCACAAAGGCTTCCACACAACTGGTCCGTGACAACCTAAACCCAAGAAGCCCTAAAAAGATTGCAGGTATATGCTGAAACAAGGGCGAGCCATGCGAGGCTGCATTCATCCTAGAATGCAGTACCTTTTGTGTATTTTTTGGTTAGAGTTCTATAGTACGAAACCCAAGCAACAAAAAGACGTACTAAGTACATTCCAGGGTCTAAGTGGGGTGCAACATAAAATAGTGTAACCCTGAGGATCCAATAGCCGGTCTTCACGCGCGCGCGCACAAATTGGATGTTAACACTCCGTAGTTATAGGGTCAATACCTGTGGTGATGTTCCGGGATGTTTTCGGCTGAGGGATTAATTCTTGGTTGAGTTTCCCAGACCCCCGGGAGGATCCAAAAAGTAGATCCCTTAAGGGGGTTCCTATAAAGTACCCTTTAGTAGCTACCTATAGTCTCCATTGTAGTTCCTTTTTTGGTTTAACCAATTCTATATTAAGGATCCTATAAGGTAACCCAAAAAAGGAACTACAATGGAGACTGTAGGTAGGGTCCCAAATCAGGGGATTTACTTTTTAGATCCTCCCGGGGTGGGTTGGGGGTTCGGGGTCGGGACTAAGGGTTTGGACTTTCATCCTCTGGTTTAGGGTTTAGGGTTTTAGGGGTTTCGGGGTTTAGGGTTTAGGGTTTAGGGGTGGTGTGAAGCAGAACTGCAAATCCTAAACCTGAATTTTGGGGCGTCATTGCATCCTGCTGCCATTTGCCATACCCTACCTAGAATCGCAATGCTTCTTAGTCTAGGATCCTAAACACGAATTGAGTAGTCTAAACCGTTATGAGCCGTACAACCTTCCCCCTGAACCCTAAGCCCTGAAGCGCAAACCCTGAGCCCTGAAAGCCCAAAACCAAACCCTAAACCCTATAAACCCTGAAACCCTGAAACCCTAAACCCTAAAACCCTAAACCCTTAAACCCTAAACCCTCTCTACTAAACTAAAATCCGCCTGCTGCTTTGCCCGCATCGCGATGCTTTGGCGACTGCAGCAGCCTAGGCGCCAATTAGGGTTTAGGTGGAAACGTTCCCGAAGGCTCCCCGGTACCCATAGAGTATATGCTTTATGTAGGGGCCTTAATAATTAGAATAGGGTTCTGGTGCCCACTAGACTATGCTTATCATAAGAACCCCTTAAAATAGTAGAAGTATATATTTAGGCCCCTACAGTAGGCCGTAAAAGGCTCCTGCAAAGGTACTTTGAGGCCTAAGAGTATACTGTATCGGTGCATGGAGCCTGAGGGTTTGGGTCCAGAAGACCCAAAATATGAGTCCATAGAGCCTCGGGGCGCGTCTTCTAGGCTTGCAAGGTTGAGGGCTCCCTGAGATTCTAAAACCCCTTACTTAAGGAATGATGTACCTTACCCTGATGCTCCTGGACCCTCGTAGTGAGATCCCAAACCCTAGCCCCCAAAGCCGAAACCCTCGCCCAGAAAGCCCGAGACCCTCTTACGAGCCTTAGGGTAAGTTATAATGGGAACCCAAATAAGATTTAAGGTATATTCCTTAGTTTAGGGGTTTTGGAGTCTCTGGGTTTCGGGTCTCTGGGGGTCTTCTTCGGGGTTTAGGTTTTCAGAGGGTCCAAAAGATACGATCATGATAGAGCTATAAGGCCAGCAAGACGATTCTAACAATGGTTTCGGGGGACCTAATGCCATGAAATAGAATTCATAAATGTATATACATATACAGTTTTCTACATATACGGACCCCGCACCCTAAACCATGGCTCTGCAAAGTCTACTGCTCGGCGTAGCCTCAATCAACAAGAATCTCCAAACACCCAACTCATCCTACACCCCTTCTTATTCTTAAACTGTATCACGAAAAACAAATCATTGACTAACCCCTTGGGCAAGGACTGTAATGAAAATTCTTTCCGTACTTCCTATCTTTCCGAATCCCTGGGGATTTACAATGAAAAGGCATGAAACATGCTTCCTGAGGAACACACCGACCTCAGTGCGGGTCGTGAACCCTAGGCTAGCTTTCTTGCGGCTATAAGTCTGTAAGGCTCCGGGTTTAGGGGTCAGGGGTGTAGGGTTTAGGGAACCGAAAAGCCCATCGAAAGGGAGGACATCTGTACCACAAGTGAGTGCATACGCAGATTCAATCGAGGATACCTGCCCTCCAGAGTGAGAGTTAGCATACAACACCCCTGATTTAGCGCGACTCCTGCTACCGAACGCATTCTGACTCTGTCCATGCCTGAAACAACGCCCGACTTGGCTATCCCAAATCGGTGAGAATTAGGATCAGTTTTTGATCCTAGGGAGTAGACTCTTATAGAATAAGTCCGGAAGCAGGACCCTCAACGCTTCAAGCATGCTTTCCCTTCAAGGTCCGCGCAACCTAGACAGCAGATACTTCGACTCACACGGGGTATGGGTGGTTGTCACGTCCCTTCTTTAAGCAAAGCCAATGACATGAGGCCCCTCTGGACTCGAAGTCCGTGTAGCCGAAGGCATTCAGGATCTCAAGGTCCGTCGCCACTCTGAAACCCTTAAAGACGAAATGAACCCTAAAAGGGTTTAAGGTTCATAGACCATATAGGGATTTATAGTATAAGGGTATAGGGCCATTTCTTTTAAGGGTCTTTCCGTCCTTAAGGACTGCTCTTTGCAGTACGCCTAATTGGCAGTAAAGCAATCAGAGTGGAGACAGCCGCAGTGAGAGAGGATGCTCAAAATGGCGCTTTTGTCGGGTCCATAGCGCACTAGAAGAACGCCAGCGCGCCTACAAAACGAGCACTGAAAGACTCGCTATCGAGATTCTCGAACACCTCTCCCATTAGGCGGTCGCCAAACCTACTTTTGACATTTACCCGCACTGACTCTATGCAAAAACGCTCCTCCAAAATGGAGCCGGAAGCTGCTAAAAAAACGCCACCCGAGCATTGCCTTAAGGACGGAAAGACCCTTAAAAGAAATGGCCCTATACCCTTATACTATAAATCCCTGAAGAAATGGCCCTATACCCTTATACTATAAATCCCTATATGGTCTATGAACCTTAAACCCTTTTAGGGTTCATTTCGTCTTTAAGGTGCCCTCTGTCTCCACAAGTTGGGCGACGTTGCCGGGCTGCCGGAGGAGTGCCGGAGGGGTTTAAGTCTGTGACGTTCTGGAACGGCCTTTTCTTCTGAGGTGCCTTGCGAGGGCCTGTGCTCTTGCGAGGGAATCTTTGGTGTTGCCCCGAAATAGTATGGCACCCAAAAAAGCTCCCCCCAAAGGGGATTTTAATTTAGAAAACTACCCCTATGGTAACTTTAGCCAGAGGTGCCAGATGTACTACCAAAATGGGAGTAGAGCCCCTTACATCGTGCTTAGTATGGTTTTTAGGACCTAATTCCACAATTGCAGTACATCTGGGCCCTGTGTTTAAAGGCCAATTCGGTAACCCAAAGCCGCCATGCGCCCGGAAAGTACATACTTAACCCTTAAAGTTACTTTTTAGGGACGACTTTAGGCCCTCAGTATATACTATATGGGTAGTTGTCAAAATTACGGTCCCTTCTTGGGTACCCTAAATATAAGGTGCCGTATTGCATAAGGGCCCAACAAGGGACCATGATTTTGACAACCACTAAACCCTAAACCCTATATGGTACATGGAGCCCTTGGGGTAGCGCCCGAAACGCCAAACCCTCTGGGCCGGTGGCGTGGGATTCTCCGGGGAAGGATAAGAAGAGGTCACGAAGTACCTTTTCGAGCTGCCGTTGAGGTGTAGGGTGGGTCTAGGTTTTATAAAGGTTTAAGGTGCAGGGTTTACATGCTTCGGAGAACTGGCCATTTTAGGTACAGCATGGTGCTCTGAACCATACGTTACATGGGTCACATCCTGCGTTAAAGGCACATTGGCTACTCTAGGTAGACCCTAAACTTCCTAAAGGGTCAAGAGACTTCGGGTAACAGTAGGGACCTGCCCGCCGAGTTGGGGTTTACGGCAGAGGATCGGCTTTTCCAAATTTTTGGGCCTCCCCTAAGGGTCCATGTGCCCAAATAGTATCTTCTTTGTCTTTGGCCGTATAGTAATCCGTATAGAGGTACTTTGCGGCCCAAGTATGCTATTTGGGCACATGAACCCCTAGAGAATTCCGCTTTTGGCTGCGACTGCGCAGGACTCCTGCAGCTAAGCTTGGGGATTAGAGCTTGCCTAGAATATCCAGCCTTTCAACAGGACATGACCCTTCAGGTGCATCTACATTTTATGGGGCACCTTGGTTCCTCTGGGTAGGGTAGAAAGCTTCTACAGACTGAACCTTGAATCCTACCGTGATGGTCGCAGTGCACCGAAGTCGTACACTCTCCCAAATACGAACCCGCAAAACTACAAAGCTTAAGCTCACGTACCTAATTGTGAGGCTTTCGGGTACACTAGAGCCAAAGCATATATCATAGGGGTACATGGGTATATGGACCCGAAGGGCACTCCAAAACATTAAGACATGGATTGATATAGGTGCCTTAATAGTGAGAATAGGGTGCTGGGCTCCTTTATAGTAGAACTACAATAAGAACCATAAGGAATAATATTGGTAATTGTTTTAGACCCCTATATTAAGGATCATTACTGGTGTAAGTCCGAGGTCCTTACGGATGACTTGACACTCATGTTCCAGCTTCGTGGTAGCTACTAAAACCCAGGCCCAAAAACCCAAACCCCAAAACCAAAACCCTACAACCCCGGTGCCCTAAATCCTCAGCCCTATGATAAACCGAACCCTGCCCTAATGCTCCTGGACCCTCGTAGTGAGATCCCAAACCTAGCCCCGAAAGCCCAAACCCTCCCCCAGAAAGCCCATGACCCTCTTAGGAGCCTTAGGGTAGGGGCTAAAGCCCTAAACCCCTAAACCCATAAGAGTCCCTCAACCCCCAAAATCCCTAAACCCCTAAACCCCAAAGACCCTAAATTTTAAACCCTATTTCCCAAGATCCATAAGGAGCCTTAGGGTGAAGCCCAACAGCCACAGCAACGACCTTCTCAAGCCGCCCCCAGCAAGCGCCCAGACCCCCAATCCCCACCCGAGACGGCTCGGAGGCTCTGGGCTTCAGGGCTTTGGGGTATATGTTTTTGGGTTTTAGGGTTTATAGGGCTTTAGGGCTTTGGGGTATATGCTGTTGGGTTTTAGGGTTTATAGGGCTTTAGGGCTTTGGGGTATATGTTTTTGGGTTTTAGGGTTTATAGGGCTTTAGGGCTTTGGGGTATATGCTTTTGGGTTTTAGGGTTTAGGGCTTTAGGGCTTTGGGGTATATGTTTTTGGGTTTTAGGGTTTAGGGTTTTGGGCTATAGGACTTTTACGTCCTACTACGGACTCAATAGCACAGAACATGGCTTGAAATGCCTGAGGTCTGGAACCTGTTACACTGTTTGAAGGATAGAGGAAGTAAGTAACTACAGACATAAATTACACCCAAGTCCCTGGACATTAACTATAGCTCCGAGCCCTCCAAACACCAGATTGTAGTGCTCTGCTCCCTGAACCCTAAACTCTAAACCCTAAACCCTAAACTCCCTAAACCCTGAACCCTAAACTCCCTAAACGGTTGTCTCCCTGGCGCACGTGTATCCCGGCCCACTAGGTGCGCTTTGGGGTGGCGCCTGGGGCAGCTGGGGCTTTTTTAAACTGTTTGTCTCTAAGAAACCACAGGGATCTATAAGGGGTCCTTTAAAGGGATCTATTAGGGTTCCTCTAGAGGGATCCTTTAAAGGGATCTCTGCGCCTACACCGCCCACGTCAGCCGCACCATTTACCGGGATCTATAGGGTTTAGGGCTTTAGGGTTTAGGGTTCAACGGTTTAGGGCTTGCTAACGAGGGTCGCGCACCTGGGATTGCCGATGTCCATATTCCATACGGAGTGAAGGCTCATCAGCATTAGGTTGTTTAGCACTTCGAAGTACCTCGATGTCATTTTGTAAGGGCTATAGATTGACATCTATATCTGTCTTCATCTCGATCTCCATCCCTATAAACCCTAAACCCCAAACCCCCTAAACCCAAAACCCCTTATCCTCGATCTCCATCCCTTGTCTTTCGGATTTCGTTGCAGTTTCGGACGAAATCGCAAGTCGGTGTTCGGCCAACTTCGAACTGATCTTCAGGAGGATGACAACCACACTAATATGGGTCCCAGGGTTCCTAGGGTTCCTTTAAAGGGGACTATAAGGGTTACTATAAGGAACCTAGAAAGGTACCAGAATATAGGGGTATACTATTTTGGGGGTTCCTTATTATAGTTATAGTATAATGGGCCCAGCTTCTAATATCCAGCCAGTCAGATACAACATGTCCGATCCATGCTGCATTTGCCAGAGCAGGGCAGGCTCCAGTCTATGATCGTTAAGAACATTGAGGAAACCCGAACAGTTAAGGATAGCAGGTCCCTGTATAATCTGCTTGGATGTCTGAAAAGTTACCTTCATTTTTCTGATGATGTGACTTACCCTGAGCAGGTTTAGGATAGGCTTATGGCGGCTTGGGGCTTAGGGTTCATGTATCTACATAGCATATATACAATCTACACCTCAAATGGGTTCCTCTGCAAGAACGTGACGGCAAGAGTGTATACTATATGGGTGGATGGACCCTCCCAGAACAAAACTACTGATCTCGACTCACCTTGGCAGATCCCAACAATCAAACGAAACCATAAGCCATAATCCCAAACAGGAAGAAACGCAGAATGTATTCAAGTGTGGTTTGTTAGCCAACCCTACTAAACCCCGTAAGAACCAAGAGCCTTCCTAAGGATCCCTAAACCCTAAAGCCTTAAGTCCTAAACCAAGTAAAGTTCCTTAAAGTAAGCCTCATGGAACCCTGAAAAAGGACCCGACAGGAACCAAGGATCAAGCCTCGACGCCCTGGGCAACTGTACTGAGAATTTGGGGTTATTATTTGGGAGAGTATATGATTATCAGGTACTCGGACCGGTATAGGTTTAGGGCTTAGGGTTTAGGGTTTAGGGCTTAGGGTTTAGGGTTTAGGGCTTAGGGTTTGGGGTTTAGGGTTTAGGGTTTAGGGTCTATAGGGAAGGAACCAAGGATCAAGCCTCGACGCCCTGAGCTGCTTTCGCGGGGGAGCAGCCCATTACTTCAAATTTCTTGGAACACTCACGGCTGCACTGAGAGCAGGGGGTTTAGGGTCAGTAGATTCGAGTTTGGGTTCGTAGGGTTTTAGGGTTGCAATCGGTTTAGGGCTTCGGGTTTAAAGTCGAAGGCTTGAGTTTTGGGGTTTGGAGTTTTGGGCTGCGCTGGGAGCACGTGGGGGAATATGCTGCTCAACATATATAGTAATATAGGCACCTTACCATTCAGAATCGCACTTGCAGGCAAATGCCTACACGTGAAAACACGAAAACAGGTGTATACTGTATACATATATGTATATTCAGAGATGTATGCCTATGAGGGATATGAGTGTTGAATATTCTAATCCTCGTTTGCCCTCAAAACCGGAGTTTCCGAAGGGCAGAAACTTATGCCAAGCCCCTGAACGTAAACCCCACTAGGGCTTGGGGGTGTGGGGCGCATTATAGCATAATGCAATAAGGAACCCTGAGTAATGGTGGCGCTAATTATCTAGGTGATTTTACTCCAAAAGAGGCCTCATTCAAATCAGCACAAAGACCCTAAGGGTCCATGTACCCAAATAGTATATACTTTGGTCTTAAAGTACTCCCTATATAGGTACATTGGGCCCAAAGTATATACTATTTGGGTACATGGACCCTTAGGGAGAATCTACAATGGCTCCCTATTCATTCCCAGGCACTTATGTGGAGTTGCGTGAATTGGGTGTTGGTGACCACGAAGCACCGAATATGGCTCACGGTTGATGCTTACAGAAGCTTTAGGCCAGCGAGATATCGAAAGGAAGTTCAATCTGTAAGTGGGTAGTTGTCAAAATTATGGTCCCTTTTTGGGTACCCTAAATAAGAGGTGCCGTACTATAATACGGACCAAAAAGAGACCATAATTTTGACAACCGCCCAAGCGTATTCCCCTTCACTTGTGGATCCCTGAACCCTAAACCCTAAACCCTAGTGGCACGGTGGGGACGCTGAAGTCCGAAGAGGCCACCGAAGCCTGGAAAAAAGATCTGCACCTCTGCGTGGGAATCGCGTATACGCTCTCTGCCTTGGCGAAGTCGGGCACAAGAAAGACCCGAGACTCCAGGTATCTATTAGTTTCGGGAGTGTAGCCTAAAGCACTCTAAAAATGAACCCTAGACTTTGGAGGCTTTGAGTTTAGGGTTTGGGGTGTTAGCTTCAGGATTGCCCCTACAAGCTAAACCCTAAACCCCAAAACCCCATACCCTAAACCCTAAACACTATACTTTTGTAGTGCTTGTGGCTCCGGGAATCTCTGAAACTTTCATCTTCTTGAGCTGCGAACCCAAAGTCGTAACCATAGCCCCTTCAAGCAGGGTTTAGGGTTCACCCTATAGGGTTCCTAGGGTTCCTTTGAAGGGATTATAAGGGGTTTAGGGTTTAGGGTTTAGAGTTTAGCTGTTTAGGGTTTAGGGTTCAGGGCTCAGGGAGTCTGAACCGCCCGACCTAAGCATCAAACCTTACCTAAACCCAACTTGCAGCGACCAGGGTACATGCAATACTGGCCGGTAAGTTTCACTGGAGCTTGAGACTTGCTCAGCAGGTGTGACATTCTTCGGCACTTGGACACTGTACAGGTTACGCCACGGGGCCCTTGAAGCCTACTTAAAGGATCATGGGACTTAGCAACTGTAGGGATACCTTTTGGGTAGCTGTACTGATAATGATTTGCAACCCCACTCAAGTTACTTACAACCATACTTACTAGGTCCAATTGTCCTCCAAGTAGACCCCAGTCTCCAACACTTAACCATTCACCATGAACCCCAATCGCCACACATTGAACCCCAATCCCAAACCCTAAGTTGTTTGTTTCTTCGCTTGCACTTTAGTTGCGGGCCGATAACTGACGCTTCGCCAAAACACCAATGATTGCATCACGAAGCAGGCTGCATGAACAGCAGCTCAGTTTTAGGGATTCCTTCAAGGCTTCCTTGCAAAGGATCTGTGAGGAATTACGGTGGTCTCACACAAGACGTTGCAAAACCCCGTGGATCCCTTCTATAGAACCTTTTAAACGAATCCTTTCAGTCTCTTCATACCTAGAGGCTCATACCCTACCCCTTTTTTAGGGCGCCTACTTTTTTGATATCAGATCCTAACCATAAAACTAGGTATCCTAAAAAAGGGGTATATGAGCCTCTAGGTAGTCCGGCCGTTTATTTAAGTCTAGCAAAGACCAAATTATGCAAACCCTGCAAGCTCGATAAACTCTCCTTCAGGAAGTATGGAACCCTTTACGGAACCCTTCCTAGACCCCAACTACCCTCTAATATACCCTAAATACCCACTATTGAGAACCATAAGGGCTCTATTAAAAGGGCCCTTTGGGGGGTCCTGGTAAACCCTAAAGCCTAAACCCCTATAGATCCCTTTAAGGATCCCTTATAGAACCCTAAACCCTTAACACCCCCTTTAAGGAACCCTTAAAAAAAACATTGAATCTAAGGTCCCTGCGCCGTCCATCTTGGCGACCTGCGGCCGCTGGCATAAACTTGGTGCCCACGCCTGAGCTTGAGGGTTTAGGGTTTAGGCTCAGAAGATTGCGGGCTGCAGGAACTCGGGTTTTCGGTTTTTTTTTGGGGGGGTTAGGGTTTAGGGGTATAGGGCTTCGGTTTCAGGGGGCTCAGGGTTTAGGGGCTCAGGGTTTAGGGTTTTAGGGCTGGGGGTCTGGTGTTTTGGTTTTTAGTTTGGGTCTACCAAGAGTAACCACTGCAACTTTTGGAAAGGTTTCCAAGGGTTTTGGTGTTTACAGGCTTTAGAGCTTTAGGAGTTTACATGGGGGTTTAGGGTTTGTTGGGTTTACGGCGTAAGGCTTTAGGATTTATATGGCTTAAGGTGTTTAAGGGGTTTAGGGATTACAGGGCTTGGATTGGGGGCTTTGGGGCTTCGGGGCTTTGGGCCTATAGAATTCAGGGTTTAGGGTTTAGGGTGAAAGGTTTAGGTTTTGGTTTTTGAGGTTTAGGTGGAGTAGGCTTTCCTGTGCGGCTTGATTCTTATTGCCGGCTCAACCCCAAAACCAGACACCTTGCCCCTCAACCCAATACCTTACCTAGAGTCTCCATTGTAGTTCCTTTTTTGGTTAACCAAAATCTCGATTATAGCATCCTAACCATAAAACTGGTTAACCCAAAAAAGGAACTACAATGGAGACTCTAGGTACACCTAAAAAGGCTATATCGGAAGCTCTTGCCTGTCTCAGAAGAATCGAAGAGCCGTAGGTTTCCGCGGGTGCGCCATATTCGCGCCTAGCTGCAACCTAGCCTTGCTCTCGAGGCCTATTGGCAAATGAAACCCTAAACCCCAGACCCGAAATCCTGAAAGCTAAACCCTATCAGCGAAAACTATACTTGATCTTCTGAACCCCTCCAAAAAGTTAAACTTTGAGCCTCCTTATTATTGTTCATATGGAAACCCAAAAAGTTAGTCCTAAGAGCCAACCAGAAGAACGCCAAGTCCTAATTAAACCAATTACAGATCCTTTTAAAGGAACCCTTCCAGATCCCTTTAAAGGAACCCTTATAGATCCCTTTAAAGCCAGGCCCATAAGCGCTGTAAAAGCCAAATTTTTCAACCCGGCAGGATACTCTGAGCAGCAAACCCTACCTGGACCCTAAGCAACCTACCTGTTTAGGGTTCCTTAATATGATTTCTTTATATAAGTCCTTAAAAAGGTAGGTTATTTGTGGGTTAAGGTAAAGCCTAAAACCCAAACTTGAACTCTCTAATACCTACCTGTAGCTTCAAAAGACCTACCTCGTCAGGGTTCCATATTGTGACTTCTAGATATATATGTCCTCAAAAAAGCAGGTTTTTGTGGCCGCACACACATAAACCCATCAAAATCCTGCCCCACACCTCCTGGAGAGTATGTCAGCAACTAATATTGGGCTCGGCACGGAGTGCGTCAGTACTCAGGATTAACCTCTGGGGTTGGAGTCGTGTAAACCCTAAACCCTAAAACATCTGCACCTCTCAACCTGAAGAAGCTTTTTGCGCGGGGCCCCGAAAAGGAAATAAGCATAAACTTTTGATATGGACATCCCTGCCTTGTTGTGCTTAACTATAGGGGTTTAGGGTGCAGGGTATTAAGATATCCCTATCTAAGCCTTTGTTTACGTGCCCTTGGGCCCCAATTCCCCGTTCCACCGACCTTTTATGCTGGGCGGCAGAAGCAACTCAGCACACTGTCGCGACCTGCATCTACTGCCTGTGGATGAAAACGAGGATTGTCATGAATAACCACTGCCCAAAGGATGCAGCTAACAAAATAGTAGTGGCAGTTTCCGAAAATAGGGGACCCTAATGTACTACCCTAAATAGTAGGATCCTTATTATAAGGATCCCAAAATACGGTACCCTAATTTTCGGAAACTCCCTAGTAGGGCTTGGGGTCCACAAATTCTGTGCTGAATGGTGTTGGAATTCTACGCCCTACCCTTTTGAGCAAGATGCGAGTTTCCGAAATTAGGGCGGCGGGGTACCTTATTTTGGGGTCCCTATAATAAGGATCCTACTATTCTGGGTACTATACTAGGGTCCCCTATTTTCGGAAACCCCCGGATCATCCTGAGAGCAATTAAGCCCTCAACGGCGTGCGGCAGGCTGCAGCAATACAGGGGCCTTAATGATTAGAATATGTAAGGTTTCGGGGCATATGATCCCAGACTTAAAACATGAGGATTATACCATGGATATATCATAACCTAGACCCCCGACTACCCTAGCCTCTAATATACCCTAAATACCCAATATTAAAGAGGACCATAAGGGCTCTATTAAAGGGCCTTTGAGGGGGTCCTGGAAGGAAGCCGAGCTTATTTTGGCCCCTATATGCATCATCCAGTCCTTGGGAGCATGGATGTCGCGGGCTGCCTCAAGCAGCCAGCGGTAGTGCTTCTGCAAAAAAGGCCAATCCCGAGAAGCCCAGCTGCCTAGCGCTTTTCGGGCTTAGGGCTGGGGTTACTGTTAGGGTATGGGGCCTAGGGTTCTATCAGGGTTGAGGGTCTCAGTTGCTATTAGGGTTTAGGGTTGAGGACTTAGGACTTAGGGTTGTTCACGGGCCTTATTTTGTCGTATGGCAGTTGCGATACAGTGCCTTCGGGCTGACGGTTTGACGGCCTTGTGGCAGTGAGTATTCAAAATGTTTGCATTCCAAGCCCTAGACTGCTGTCCCCAATATCGAAATTGCAGGGGGCCTACGACAAGTAGGGTATGGCAGAGTCGTATGTAATAAGGTACCAGACCGTAGTGGTTCTGCGCTTCTAGACAAATCCCTACATGGCCCTCGCACCCAATATTGTAGGTGCATGGGCTTCTAGGGAAGCCTGTGCCATGTCAGGAAAGTGCTAAGCGGGCAGTCAAAGACGATGTTCCTGAGATGTAGATGTACTTACTATTGCCTTGGGGGTGCCGTGACACGGGGTGACGGCATAGGTGAAGACTCAAAATATATACGCTGATGGTTGGTCTTTAGTACGTAACATGTCTTGCAACAACGACAGGCGAAATACATAGATGATCGGACGTCCCATATATGCACCGGAAAGTTGAAATTAGTAAGACTGTAATACCGAGAAAGAAACCTTGGGTCGTTCTTCCGGCTGCATATATGGATCCCGATATTTTGTTGGGGGGTTACAGGAGAAGGGTTTCTTAATCAGGTTGCTACAGTATCCTCAATGTAAGCATGAACTGTAAACAGCTGGTAAACGAGACGTGCTGTGACACTATAAAGCACATACTCTGAACTCCGAAACGCGTGAACTGCTTATAGGTACATTCTATGGACGCATGTGTCAACATCTTACCCAGCCAACCACCACGGAAGTGGTCAACATCTGGCAGAAGCCCTTATAGCCAACTTCTACATAACAAAGACTGTTGTGTGGCGGTTCACATCCGTCCGTCCGTTGCAACGGATCTTGCGGTGACTTCTGCTGCAGGCACTGGTTCGTTGGTTCTGGGATACTTTCTCTTGCGGTTGTTACTTTGCACGTGTCCGATGACGGCGCAATGGCTGCCCGCAACTGGTCTACCAGAACAGTTTAGGACTGCTGGCATCAGCCCAGCAGTGCCCACGGTTCAGGGCCTAGGGTTTGGGGTACAATTCTTGTAGTGCGGTCTGCAGGGAGGTTGGGAAAACTCACACGAACCGCCAAGGGCTGCATACTAAACCCTACCGCCCAAATTTAAACCCTAAACACTAAACCCTTAACCCTGGTTAAACCCCTATAAGCCCTAAACCGATACACCCTAAACTTGGAAAGCTAAACAAAGAGGTTGAAAAGACACTGATGGCCGATGGTCTGCAGTGCGTTGGGTAAGGGCCGATTCGGGTTTACCTGGACCCTAAGGACCCTACATGTTTTGGGGTTCCTTATTATGACTACCTTATATAGGTCCTTAAAAGGATAAGCTATATGGGGTTAAGGTAGGGTTTAGGACACTGGAAGACAATAAGGGTGTTCAGCGTCAGTATTGGTCTGACACGGGCTTTAGCGGCTTATGAGGTAAAAAACATTAAGGCTTCTACAAGGGCTTGCCCATGGTGTCAAGTCTATAAGGCTTTCCGGCTGTTGGGGTCATGGCTTAGGGTAGGGTTCGGAGTGTGCTGAGCTGTATGCAAGGGTCGATAGAGCTTTCCATGCAAAATTTGTTGCGGCATCTAGCTCGGGTTTGGATGTACCTGGACTGCCACGAAACACCTAACCTGATATCATGATCGTGCATACTTGGAGGATTGCGGGACTTAGCAAGTATGGTTTTATGTAGCTTTATAAGTATAAGCAAGAATCTGTATTGTCAGCCTAATAATAGGCTCAAGTTTCGGATCTCTCTGTGAGGGTCGGAAAAGGAGCTTTGGGGTAGAGGGCCTTTGAAATCTCTGGGGCATCCGTGGGTTGAGGGTTGGGGGCTTAGGGTTGGTTTAGGGTTTAGGGGTTTAGGGGTTTAGGGTTTAGGGTAGTAGAGGATACAAAACCAATCATAGAACCTCATCCTCTCTTATGAAGCCTGGTTCGGAACCCTGCCCCGAAAAATTGTCTATACATAGACGTAGGCCTTAGCAGGATTCGTAAATAGCTGCTTCAGAGACAACGGGCAAACATATGCATAAATATGCTAGTATGTTTATGTACAGTTATGTTTTTTAAAATGTACAGCTATGTATTAAGTATAAACCTCGACTCATGGTGTTCAGCGTTTTTATTTAGGATGCTTACACACATTTGCATGTGCGCGCTGGGCTGACTCATTCCCGCGGACACAGGAAGCACCTGGACCCAAGCTTGCTGCAAAGGGTGGGTGCACGGTGCAGGTTTACATATACGAAAGGTTTAAGGATTCTGGGATTAGGGAATTATGCTTTTTAACCTCAAGGGGCCAAGTACTCCTTTCTTATAGGAGTGGACCATCAGAATTAGTGTGAATGAACTTTGGATTTGGGATGTAAGGTTGTCAACATGGGCTATGCTCTGCTAACGCGGCTCGACAGGTGGGGCGGCTTGGACAAAGCGCTTCAAGCACAGCCGCCTGCATAGTAGGATTCCGACCCTTTGGCCAGTTGTTGCTGTCTGTGATGTATAGTATGCACCTTTGCAAAATCCGTATAAGCCCGACACAAATCTATATAATGCCTCGAAATGCGGAAAGCTCATTACAAGCAACTCGGCTTCTGAGGCAGTGTCCTGTAAGGGACCTGCTTCAAGAAAAGCTTGGACTTAGGGTTGTGTCGGGATGATTCCTATGCCTTAACAATTAGACGCGGGTCTAGGATGTAAAATATGTCCGTTGACAATGTAGGAACCTGATGAAGAAACCTTGGGCCTTTATTATAGGGTTCCTTCATCAGGTTCCTACATTATATGGGTAGTTCTCTACATTATGGTCCCTTTTCAGGAGCCCAAAAGAAGGCGACACCCCAAGGACCCCCAGAGGGGCCTTAATTTAGAGAACTGCACATATGGGTGCAGGAGGGGATACCGCTACTTCAGAAATTCAAGCCTCATCAGTAGAACATCGCTGAGTTCGGCCCCAAACCCTAAACCCCAGGGTCTACCTTGATCCCAAATAAGCTACCTATCTCCTTTATTTTGATTTCCTCATATACATCCTTAACGATGTAGGTTTCTCAGGGTCCAGGTAGGATTTGGGGTATAGGGTTTTAGGATTTACCTCAATGCTCCTACACCCTCGTAGTGAGATCCCAAACCTCAGCTCCCAAAGCCCAAACTCTCGCCCAGAAAGCCCATGACCCTCTTAGGAACCTTAGGGTAGGTACTACGTCCCATGATCATTTAAGTAGACCCTAAGACCCCTCTTATAGATCCCTTTTAAGGAGCCCTTTAAGGAACCCCAGAGACCCTCTTAGGAGCCTTAGGGTAGGATGTAGGGGTTTAGCGTGACACCTTGGAGCCCCGGGAGCTTTCTGGCCCTCAACTGTTCAGATCATCTCCAGACAGCGGACGTTTTGCGGTTTCGTGTTTTGGGTTTAGGGGCTTTGGGGTTTAGGGTTTTGGGTTTAGGGGCTTTGGGGTTTAGGGTTTTGGGTTTAGGGGCTTTGGGGTTTAGGGTTTAGGGTTTAGGGGCTTTGGGGTTTAGGGTTTTGGGTTTAGGGGCTTTGGGGTTTAGGGTTTTGGGTTTAGGGACTTTGGGGTTTAGGGTTTAGGGTTTAGGGGCTTTGGGGTTTAGGGTTTTGGGTTTAGGGGCTTTGGGGTTTAGGGTTTTGGGTTTAGGGGCTTTGGGTTTAGTGTTGTACGGTCGAGGAGTCTACTGTGTTCGAGGTGGTCAGACGTTTAGGCCTAGGCTTGGGCCGAGGTTCAGGATTAATGGCTGCGACCATGCAACATGCTCTATAACAGTAGGACCCCCTCAGGTTCCGGGTTCTACCACAGAAGGTTCAGAGAGGTTGTAGAGCGGTTCCCCCACGGCTTGGCACAGGTTTTCAGACCCACTCATCAAGACCCTCCATGCACCCCCGAAACAAAAGTCTACGGTCCCAACATAATGGGCGTTTAGGAATGTAGGGTCCCATAGGCGGTGCTTAAAGGATCATAAGACTTAGTAACTGGGGTTATTGTTGGGGCAACTATACTTGTAAGTACTTACTACCACAATTAATGTACTTATAACCCTGCTTACCAAGCTCCATGGTCCTCTAAGTATAGAGGTTCTCCACCCTAAACCCCTAAACCCTAAACCCTAAACCCTTTTCGGCACAGGCTTTAAGGTCCAATTATCAGGACCCTCCTTGTACCCTCAAATAGTAGGGCGCCAAAACAGCACAAAAACAATAATTAGGATAGGGATATCCCATATAAACCCCCTGATAATGAAGCCCAACGTCCCGATAAAATGCTTATGCTTATGTCCTTTTGGGGTCCCTAAAATAGGGGTATTATCTGGACCTAAAACAATGGCCATTCCTTCGGTTCACGGTTCGAAAGTTCAGGGTTAATGGGGTTACAAAGAGTTACAGGCGGAACCAAGTACCCAAACAATAGAACCGTAGACCCGAATACAATTCCCTGAAGGGCTCTACTACGCAAAAAAACACCAATACATACTTCTCACTATCGGACAAGAGGTTTAAGGATGAAAGGGTTTAGGGAACCGCTATCGTAATCTATACAATTGCTTGACGCCTTACTTGTTTCGAGTTGTTCAATAATTCTTTGGACGCTCCCGTGTGCAGCCCTGGCACATGTTTCTTCGACAAGCGCTGACATGGGGATTCTCCTCACCCTCCGGGGGGAACACCACCACACCTGAGATTACCATCGCCGAATAAAGCGAATTGAAGTTGAGCTTTTGGGCTTGACACAGTTGGGGCTCAGGGTTAGGAGTTGCGGCTCTACTTAATCGGACTTGATAACTGTGGTTATGCGTACCTCGATTGGGCTATTTATAACTACAGTTCCATACCAGTTATACACCTTAAACCCTAAACCGTATACCTATAAATAACCGCAGTTACTAAGTGCCATGACCATTTAAGTAGGATTCGAGCCATTATTAGGGCGTAGGTATGTTGGTTCCGGGGTACGCAGTAAGAGTATCACACCACACTCTAAGGCTCCTCAAACAAAGCACTAGTAGGTTTTGGGTTTTGGGCTCCTAAACCTGTGTAGAATCGCTGAACATGATCTCTGAATATCCGAACTATAGGGTAGGTAGCCTAAGGCTCTTAAGACAGTCATGGGCTTTCTGGGCGAGGCTTCGGGCTTTAGGGGGCTAGGGTTTGGGATCTCCTGGAGCCTCCCCAGAGTCAGAGAGCCCAATACCCCTTAATTAAGGAATATACCTTAAATCATAAGGGGATTCATATTATGATTTAAGCTATATTCCTTAATTAAGGGGTATTGGGCTCTCTGGGTCAGGGTTACAGAAGGGGGTCCAGTGAAGTGGACATTGTGGCTCAGGCTGTCGAGCTGTCCTTAACCCTGAAAAACCTACCTTTTTAGGGTTCCTTATTATGATTTCCTTATATAAGTCCTTAAAAAGGTAGGTTCTTCAGGGCTAAGGATAGCTACACGATTCATTGTTCGTGGCTGAGTTCTCAAAACTCCTATGGAAACCGTCATTGGAGGGCTCCTTGCTTTTTTCCAAGGAATCTTGTGTCTTGCACATCATGAGGGTGCTTCTTTTATCACCCTGAGGCTCGAAAACTAACCACACGCCTACGCCTCTTACAACTATTGCTTGGGCCCCCACCCTAAACCCTAAACCGAGTCTTTAGAGCCTTGGGAACTGAAGATGTGCGGTCGCGCTTCAAGAGGTCGTTGAACCTTCTTCTTCTTCGTAAGGCTGTGAGAACTCTAGGTGAAACAGAGGAAGCTACAGTGGGCTGAACCTACTCCACATGCCTGAACAGGCAGAACAAGGTTTCTGGAAGGTGGGTGAGGCGGCAGTAGTAGGAGGAATAGCAGTAGCACTAGCAGTACTACTACTGCTGCTGCTGCTACTACTACTACTACTACCACTACTACTAGAACTTCATGCAGAGTACAGATAAATATATACCGTCCAAGAGCAACAAGAGACCCCGAATTTGAAGAAACCCCACAGGTTGAAGCAAGGATCTGTCGCCATCCGTGATGCCGCCCTTCGGGGAGGTGCAGCTTCGGGGTGTTAGTAGGATCTGAGGATTTAGGAATTTAGGGCTTTATAGGGATTTTAGGGTTTACGGATTTACGGACTTTAGGGATTTAGGGTTGAAGGTTCTCTCCACTTGTAACCGAGACCGCGGACACTAAACTAAAGACCCCAGCCCTGAGGCCGCTATAAAGGTCTGACCCAAACCAACTAGCCCTAGGAATCTTAGGGCTCATATAGGGTTCCTTTAAAAGGATCTATAAGGGGTCCTTAAAAAGGATCTATAGGGTTTAGGGATCTATAAGGATTCATATATTAAGGCTTTTGGGCCCAAAGACCATACTATATAAGGCTTTTGGGGCTGTTTTGATGCCAAGGGTCGGGAATCCTAAGGGCCCCCAAAAAATTAAAAAATAAAAATAGCTTATATGGGTACCCCAAAAATACAAAATAATAATCCCTTATAAGGGTACTATAGGGATTAGAATTTTTTTATTTTTTGGGGCCCTTTATACAAATGGTAGCAAATCAACTAGGGAATGTAATTACAAACTATACAGGCCTCTATATTCGTCGAGCTGACATGGTCCCTTCTACCGGGCCCTTTTTTGTGCAGCCCCAAGCAAGTCAAAGGCACCTAAATTTGTGAGAGGGTCCATGCACACTGCCTTACCAAGAGGGCCCATGTACTAATATAGTGTACCTTTGGCCTTAATGCACTTTTGCCTTAACGTAGTTGCTCAGTCCTACACTGGTGCTTCAAGGCCACAGTATATATTGTATGGGTACATGGACCCTTTGGGTTAAGGTTATAGGGCTTCGACGATTGAAGGTTTGGTAGTCGGCCCAATTTAAGGGAAACGAACCTTTCAATGTGAGGGGATCCCGAAGACTCCAGGGGGGACTCCAGTAATGTAGTGGCCTAACCTTGAACTTCCAAAATCTACTCTCTGTAGGATCCCCATATGCTCACGAATTCTATATGAGGGTTATGCAAGAAACTACAAACAAGGCAGGTTATGGTAGTTAAAGGTAGGCATCCTTACTGACAGAAGCGACAGCTGAGGGACCAGGCAACAAGGCTTCGACAGCCAAATGCAGACAGAAAGACGTGCGCCCATATCGCACTCTGGAATTAAGCAGCATGTCGAGAGCTCATGCAGCAGAATCTTCAGTGCAGAGCAGATCTCCGCAAGGTGTTTCTGTCCTTGTGCGTGCGACAGATTCGGACAGGTGTTTCGTCCAATCTCCAGGACGGCCAAGAGTCGGTGGCCACCTGCCTTGACCATCTCTGACAGCCTGTTACAAGGAAGGCTCCAGCCAACCAAACATTTCCCTAAAGGTCCATGTGCCCAAACAGTATATACTTTGGCCCCAGAGTACCTATGTAGGGGTTTAGGGTTTAGGGTTTAGACTACTCTATGACCAAAGCATATGCTATTTGGGTACATGAACCCTTAGGGGGTTTGGCAGTACGGGTGCACAGGCGGCGTCGCAGCGGCGCCGGCCCACTGTCGCTCTGTCCGCGCCTAGCTGCCCTTCAGCTGCACTAGAAGTAGCTCAAATCGCAAACAACAGAGACCGCATAGTATGTACATCTAATATGTAAACATATGCACTCTAAGTTGTAGGGCTGCGGGTCTAGAACTCGGGTTCCAGCTTAAGGCTTTTTGTTTTTACGGGCCCTTTGTCCGACTTGCATGTGTCCATCCACTTCCAGGGTTTACGGTTCTTTTTTTGCGTCTTGGCCTAAACCCTAAACACGAGGTGCTGGAGTTTGGGACTGAGGGATTAGAACTCAGGCTTCAAGTAAGTGGCTGTCGAGCTTGGGAACTCAACCCCAAAGCCTACACACGTACGGATCCGTCTGTAAAACTGACCTCCTAAATCTTTACGCTGCCCGAAGCCTCTTCCATGTATGAGGTGGATTGCTTGGTGCCCATAAGGACATCCCAAGCACACAACCGGCACAGTTAACACATCCTTGTATTCACCCAACAAAACCCTATTGAGAACTCCCCCCCTGAGTCCCAGAGCCCCAGAGCGTTTATCAGCCCCCGCTGAGCCGAAAAGAACCCTGCGATCCCCTCAGAGGAAAGGTTCGAGCAACCTCAAGGATCCAAAGGACCCAATAATTACGTACTCGGTTTTAGGATAGTAGTTATGTAGGTTAGGATTTTGGAGAGTATATGGTTATTATGTACTTGCACCCTTGGGGAAACCCTCAAAGACCCCTAAACGAAGGCCTTGTCCTTACTGTCGGAGTGCTTCGCCCTTCCGTGAAGAGGGTTTGAGCTTCGCTGTGTTTTACGGGGGAGTTGAGACCGCGGCTCTGCTTGTTCTGGTTTTAGAGGGCGCGTGTTCAGGGTTTAAGGCTAGGGCTTGTCCGCCTAGTCGATGGCATACAAGGGCTCTGTAACCTGTATGTCACAGCATTGCGGTCCACACATGACATGCACACATGGGCAGGACGGAGGGAGGCAGAATCAGAGTAACAATGACAAACCACGAACAACAAATGAACAACACAAGCGAAACATACGCGTATATGTACAGAGAGCGAGGGAAGGAGAGCGAGAGAGAGAGAGAGATTAACCAAGAAGGGTAAAAACCCACAACGATAGGTAAATAGAGAGAGCAATGCAGAAAGCACAGTCAGAAATCTTCGATGCTTGTTCATAGGGTTCTTCGTGTGCGTCCTGTTAAACTAAACTGTCCGCTTGGATCTAGACCCGGATGGGCCCTAAGTATCTACATAGTAGAAAGTAGGATTTCTACAATAGCAACTGCTATTATGGCCTGGGCAAATCTTCCCCATAAAGGAACCCCTAAACGAAGAAGGAAACTCGAAGGAACCCATATGGGAGTTTCCGTAAATAGGAGACCCGAATATAGTACCCTAAACAGTAGGATCCCTATTATAAGGACCCCCAAACAAGGTACCCCAAATTTTCCGAAACTCTCATATAATAATATAGGTACTGAGGACCCTTTGGGAGAGGGCTCTTGACCCCGGATCCTGTGGGGCAGTCCCTGGGTAAGAAATTGGGTGTCGATTTCAACAGTCCCCAAATTATTTAAAACTAGGGCTCTATATTCAACAACAAAGGAAATTCAAACTTACTAGTATCCGATATTTAGTACAGCTCCTGCATGAGATGTAAGGTTTGCTACGTATGCTCTATAACGTTTGGGTCTTCAGCGCTAGCTGCAGGACTGCAAACGGAGCTTACCTAAGGGCCCGTGTTCCCATAAAGTATATACTTTGTCCCCAAAGTACCTATAGGCCAAAGTATATCTTCTGGAGAGTACATGGACCCCTGATGATACCTTTAAAGCGAACCCTTAAAGGAACTTTGTTTGCGTGGACCCTTAGGGTTACGGCCTGGTATGTAGCAAAGGGGCCTCAATAATTAGAATAGGGTTTTGGGGCCCATTATACTCTAGTTATAATATAAGGAAACCCCAAAATAGTATAGGTACTTATTTAGGCCCCTATAGTAGTAGGGCCCTTTGGATTTCGGGCTCCCCTGTGCCGTAGGTGCAGACGAGCAGCCCCCTTGTTCGCCTTGCAGCACGTCTCTCCTCCTGTACTTAGTTTAGGGGTTTAGGGGTTTAGGGTATAAACCGGGTTTCGGGTTTAGGGTTCTGCCTAGTTGCTGAGTTCATAAGCCCCAAAAAGTGTACACTTTTGGTTTTATAGTGGGTAATATTATCCCAAAAAGTGTAAAGTGTATCCACTCAGCTACTAGGTGTAGCTGAGCCACGGTCCCGTATTTTGCTTATTTTCCGACTTCTGAACCCCTCCGAAAATTAAAGTTAAACTTGTAGCCTCCTTATTACAGTTCATATAGAACCCCAAAAGTTAAAGTCGTAAGATCCGACCAGAAGAACGCCAAGTTTAGTTCAGGGCTAAGGGTTAACGGTTAAAGTTTATTAAAGCTGAAAGGATTTCAGCTTTAGGTCATACCGGCTAGCTGCTAGTTTGTGGGTTTGCGGCCACGGCTAGAGGTGTAGCTGTTAACAGCCCGAATGTTCAGACTTCAACCCGAAATCCAGAACAATCACCCGACTCAGGATTGTAAGTGCTCCAGATTCAAGAGATCTGTCCACAGAGCCGTTAGTGCAGCTTCAAACCACTTGAAGTCCTGCACCGTGTCAATGGTCAGAGATCATTCTACGACGGCCGGTTCTCGCAGTACCTGAAGCCACTAGGGCCATTGATCCACCGGCCGCGCGGTGCCCCTAGCGGAGGGGGTGGAAGCGGAGCCGTCGGGGGTGGAAGCGGAGGGGGCGGCTCCACCACCCAAATTTGGCCCATTTGGCGACTCCACCCGTAAAACTCACGTCCATGGTTGCTCAGCCACCAAAGAAGCTGGCACTCCTGGTACACTATTTCGTACCACAGGGCCTTGGCTGATCATCGGATTGAATGATGTCAGGATGTAGGTGGACCCGCCTAAACCCTAAACCCTAAACCAAGACCCCTTCCCCAGACGTCAAGCTCCAAATCCACGGATACGAGGCTGTGCTGAATATGATTCCCAATCTGTGAAGCCTGACCAAGCCCCCCCCCTCCGAATTTCCTTTATTCTAAGCCCTGAATCGAACAACTTCTGCAAGTTCATATTCGGAGGGTTTGCAAATTTGAAAAGGTTGCGAACTTTTTACGATTTCGAGTTTTAGGCTTCAGCGCTTTGAGTTTAAGGTTCTAGTTTGGGTCTTAATTGCAGCTATCCTACTTACATTACAGTCCCATCTAAACCCAGGACCCCGAACCCTGGCCTGTAAACCCTAAACCGTAAACCCTAACAACAAAATTGAATGCAAACTACAACATCAGCACTTCGGGGCTTACGGCTCAAGCGCCCTAGCGGTGCGTCGAAACACCAAGCAAGAACGCATTTGCAGTGGTTTACACCGTAAGCCCTATAAGCCTTGTAAATACTTGCAGATTGGGTTCAGGTGCGCAAGAGGCAGAAGCGCGGCACACTGGATGATTTAAACCCGTATACTAAAGCCCCGAACCAGCGAGGAATGCGGAGTCAATGCACTGAACTAACTCCCTAATTAGGGTCAATGTGCCCATATCGTATAAATTTCTGCCTTAAAAGTAGCTATATAGGGGCTACTTTCAGGCCCAAAGTATACACTAAGGTTCTATATGACGAGTACATGGACCCTTAGGGAATTTGAAGAGTACATGCAAGGCAAAGGGACACGGCAAGTGGGCTGTAAGAAAGGATCAGAAAGTATAAGTGCATCAGTTCGGATGCATTAAGCCGCACTACAACTCGGAAACATAGACCCTAAACCGATGAACCTCTGAGGCCTGGAGTCGCGAAGCCCTACTTGTCGGGTATCATGGGGAACCAAAGGTTAACCGTTTTCATAATACTAGGACTATATAGGGATTATACTACCCCAAAAAGGTTAAAGGTTACCTACTCTACTACTAACCCTAAACCCTAAACACTAAACCCTAAACCCCTGAACCCCTAAACCCTAAACCCTAAACCCTAAACCCCTAAACCCTAAACCCTAAACCCCTATAACCCTAAACCCTACTAGGAAGCCCATTAAGCCCCCTGAGGCGGCGACCCCACCCTCGAACTCACCACTGCCCTCAGATGCAAAAAGGTTCGGTTTAGGGTTTAGGGTTTAGGGTTCAGGGTTCAGGGTTTAGGGTTTAGGGTTTAGGGTTCAGGGTTTAGGGTTAATCCCGAAACCCTTAAACCTCGGCACCCTAAACTCAAAGAGTGTAACTAGGCTTGAATTCGTCGGGATTAACAGGCAGAACGAACGTCAACACTGTATTACTGACGTGGGCTCCTCAAACCTACCACCTCGCATACGAGCTCCCAATCCTCCACGGCGCCACTTGCCCATTGAGTATATGGGAGTTTCCGAAAATAAGGGGTACCTTATTTTGGGGTCCTAAAAAATAAGGCTCCTACTATTTAGGGTGCTATATTAGGGTCCTCCATTTTCGGAAACCCCCATATAGTGAGGCCTCAAAAGGGATCCCTTAAGGAGAATCCTTGCAGAGTTCCTTTAAGGATAGAAAGGCATGAAAGTGAGGGCTTTAGGGGTTTAGGGAATTATAGGGGTTTTGGGTTTAGGCGTTTAGGGGTTTAGGGGTTTGGGGTTTGGAGCTTTAGGGTTTTCACCAATCCACTTGCATCAGGGTCGTGTTTAGTGTTTTGAGGTTTGCGGATTTAGAGTTTAGAGCTTCATGGTCCGTGATCCGGGGTTTATGGGGACAACGAGCTTATACCCTGTAAACCTAAACCCCGAACCCCCAGACCTGAACCCCAAACCTTAAACCCTAAATCTCAAAACCTAAATCCCGCACACTGAACCTCAAAACCCAAACCTAAAACCCTCCTTATACTTAAGCTGACAACAAACCGGGAAAATGTTAGGCAATCCATACCCGGTGTTCGGCAACCCTCAAAATTGCTTAGACTCTCGCAGAAAATCCTGAAGAGCCTACACAATGAACGCCAGGTAGTCTAACTCACCACCTTATTGTATGTATTTCGATTGATTTCTCAGGCCCTATACTATCTCCTCAACCTTAAACCCTAAACCTCAAAACCCGACAAGCCACGCTGGGGGAGGGCATGGACATCGTCATGGTCATTGACGGATCGGCCTCCTCGGCTTCGCAACACTTCTGAATAAAAAAACAAATTCAGGGAGGGTTTAACCCTAATACATGAACAAGTTAGGGTTGAGGGAGGGTTTAGGGTTTAGGGGTTAGGGGGTTTCGGGCAAACCCTACACCCTAAGCCCTAAACCCGAAAAAAACAAAACCCTCACATTCAACTGCGAAGCCCTAGGCTTGTTCTGTAATAAATCTTATAGGGGGCCGTTGTGGGGCTTCTACAGTAAATCCCACAAAGTTGGAAACCGGATTAAAGCCAAATAGTGCTAGGATTCCCTACACACTAGTCTTAAGGATTGAGGCTATTGGGTTTCCAACTTTCTCTAGGAATCTAAGGACTCATATAGTAAGGCTTTTGGGACCAAAGACCATACTATATAAGGCTTTTGGGCTGTTTTGATGCCAAGGGTTTTGGGCTGCTACTGTAAAGTTCAGGGCCTGCGGGGTTCGGGCTCGAGGACTTCGGGCAGGGAATCTTCCCCGAGTGATAGCAGGAACCGGGATCATTAGTAATAGGGTTTAGGGTTTAGGGTTACTATCTATAAGGGTCCGTGTGCCCGAATACCATTTACTTCAAGGGCAAGGTATACACTACTATTTCGATGGTTGTCGAAAGTAGGGTCCCTTTTTGGGTCCTTCATATAATACGGCACCTATTATTTAGGGTACCCAGAAAGGGACCATAATTTTGACAACCACCTATTTGGGCACATGGACTCTCAGGGATCCCCCAGGATTCCTCATCATACCCATCCTGGAAGATACGGGCCCCTGCGCTGATCGACCCCTGCAGATCCCTTCCCCCCAAGCGTCCACGTACCCATTTCGCACAGACTTTGGCCCTCGAGTACCTAAACGGGGACTACTATAAGGACCAAGTACCTTGGGATCCGAAAACCTACCGTTTTAGGGGTTAGACCCTCTAATTAAGGGGTCATAACCTACTATTTTGTAGGGTTTGGGGATACAGGTAGAGAGGACCAAGTATTGGGCCCAAAGACCCCGCTATAAGGCTTTTGGGCTGTTGTTGATTTTTAGGGTAGGGTGCCGGGCGTGGGATTCAGGGCTTATAATTCTCTGGGATGCTCTCAGCACCCGTGCACCTCTGAGAGAACCAGAAACCCTGTACTGTGAAGGGTTTAGTTCAAGATTTAGCGGCGTATACTCACTGACTCTAATCCAAGAAATCTAAAAGACTCAGATCTCTAATGTCCTAAAAGCACCTAGGACCTCAACCTCGCACCCTCACATTCCTGCAGAGCCACCGGAAAAGAGAGCGTCCGCATGATGGTTGTCTCCATCTTCGGGGCTCAGACGTAAAAGGGACATCATGCAGAGATTAGGGCGGCTTTATGAAGGAGCGTCCACGTGTAATTACGGGGTTTCGTTTTGGGGTTCCCGATATCGATTTACAAGACTTTACATGGTGTCGATTTTAACAGTCCACGAACTTATTTATGATTAGGGCTCTATATCAAAGATAATTATTGAAATCAAATCTATCCCAAACCGATCCAAAGTTTAAGCGCATAGCTACATCTTCGACTCATGTCAACGAATGTGGTACTGCCCTAAAACTCCTGGACCTTCGTCGTGAGATCCTAAACCTACTTGTCGGGTATCATGGGGATTTAAAGGTTAACCTTTTTCATAATACAAGGATTATATAGGGAATATACTACCCCAAAAAGGTTAAAAGGTTACCTACTCTACTTCTAGGTAAACCTTAGCCCGCAAAGCCGAAACCCTGGCCCACAAAGCCCCTAAGCCTATTAGGAGCCTGAGGGTAGGGTTTGCAAGTGCACAGGTCACGTGGTTCCTCCTGCTCATGTCTGGCATGCAGAACGCAGCGCAGGCACGTGTCACAGCTTTTCGGATCGAAGTTAGACCAGGGAAAGGCCAAGGAAAAACGCGCTGCTGAGTCCGCGCCATNTCTTGCTACGCCATCTCAGGGCGTGCCTGGGACGGCCACAGATACCGGAGCTGACAGATCATTTGACTCGATATTTCCGCCAAGGGAGGCGCAAGCCTCAAGAGTCGATGAATGAGTACATCTCCAGGAAGTGTGAGGTGTACCTGAGGGCATGTCAGGCCATGCACCGGGTGGCCCCGTATCAAAAGGATATGATGAAGGGCGCAGCACCGAACGCGCCGAAGAGCCAGACGCGGTCCGGCAGCGACAGTGGGAGCCAGACCAGCCAGAACTGGTACTGGAGTGGATACGACGGCCAAGGACAGTACGACTGGTACGGCTACCAGAGCTGGGAACCAACAAGTCGCCGGAGCAGCTGGGACTCGAATGCAACTGGAGGGGAGATCGAAGCGGAGGCACCGGCGGCTACACAGGCCGCCGCTCCAGTGCCAACGACGGCAAGCACCACCACCGAGGAGAATCCCAGTGAGTTCAGCGAGAACAGCTGGCCGCAGCGCGACGAGTGGCAGTGGACACCTACTTGGTGGTCGTGGCCCCGACAGGCGACGCCTGTCACACCGGTGGTGACCCTACCGGAACTACTTCCTGAGTTCGTGCAGGGGTGGTATCTTCTTCAAGATGCTGGGTTGACGGTGGCCGAACGGAACTTGATCCAGACCGCGGTGCAGAATGACTTCTCACTGCAACGTGTGGCGCAGGAGTTGCGCTCCCAGTTCCATGACATTGAGCAACACCGCCGGGAGCATCGGCACGCGGGCTACCTCGGCACCATTGCGGAGATGGAGGAGGACGAGAATGACGAGGACATCGCCGAGGGCTTCAACACCGATGAGCTCGACCCCGANGAGCAACACCGCCGGGAGCATCGGCACGCGGGCTACCTCGGCACCATTGCGGAGATGGAGGAGGACGAGAATGACGAGGACATCGCCGAGGGCTTCAACACCGATGAGCTCGACCCCGAGGACTTGGCCCTGTGGACCGAGGCTGCGGAGGAGATTGAGCAGGCTTGTGCAGTCATACAGAATGCCAGGCGGACGCTCAAGGAGGCCAGGGCCAAGCAATCAGCGGTGCGTCTGGCCAGGAAGTACTACAAGCCGGGGAACTACCAGCGATCTCGCGACCACCAGAAGCCACGTGACGACTCACAGATGGTGTGTCTGAAGTGTGGTATCAAAGGCCACCGAGCGGCGAACTGCACCCAGGGCCCAAAGGGTGGGGCCACCGGGTCGACGCAGTCCGCACCTTTCGTGTGCTTCTCAGACCAAGCCCTGGCCAGCGCAGAACTGGGAGAACAGGCCCTCCTCAGCACGAGGGAGGCCGTCAGGGACGGCTACGCGGTGATCGACGGTGGGGCCACAAGGACCTTGGGAAGTGTGACCGCCATTCAGAATGTGATGGACATCAATGCCAAGAAGTATGGGGAGCCCCGGGTGTTGTCAGTGGACCTGGCGAACCAGCCGGTGTTTGGTTTTGGCAACTCTACGGAGAATCGCTGCACCAGCACTGTGGAGCTGGGCATCAGTGCCGGGAACCGCGCCGGCCACCTCACGATCCACGCGTTGGATCAGGGGGACAGCCCCATCTTGCTGTCAGTCGCATCTCTCCGATCCCTGGGCGCAATCATTGACTTCGCCGAGGATCTCATATGCTTCCGGAAGATTGATCCGGGACGTCTCCTCTCGGTGGAGCGTTCAACCACCGGCCATCAGCTTCTACCCCTCACCGAGGACTTTTACAAGAACGCCAAGCTGACGAGCCGACCAGTACCCAGTCTGCTAGAGTATGTACAGAAACCTGCTACTGAGTAGGGACATCTCGCTTCTAACTGTTCGCCTGGCGGGAAAGAAGTGACAGAACATTTTTCAGGCATGGGGGGCGTTGCAAAGCAATGCCAAGATCTCGCGAGTAGCATTTCCAGTCAAGATGATTGTATGGTGTGTAAGCATGCGGATGGTGATGGTGAACTTGATGACAGTGGGAACCTTAGTCACGGGAGCCACCAACTCTCAAGTGAGTCTTCGCAGGGCAGGGACGAGCGAGCACAGAGACGTGTATCGTTTCCCGGTTTGCATCATGGCGATCCAGAAGATGAAGAAGGCCGAGTTGCAGGCCAAGCTCCGGGAGCTAGGCGAAGAGCCACCGATCAAGTGGACCAACAAGGAGTTGGCGCAGCGCATCCTGGAGATCGAACCCTCCTTGGGCGAGAAGAAGGGAAAGCAGCGGACCGACTTGCAGGAGAAGATCAAGGACTTGGGTGTGGCAGCACGCAAGAAGGCCACACTGACCGCCTATTGCAAGGAGATCGGAGTGGACCTCAGCTGCAACCACAACATGTGGTCAATGGAGCAGGCAGCTCTACGCCGCCTGTACGACATCAGCACTCCGGCTGCCAACGATGTTGTGGGCTTTGGGCAGCACAGCACGCTGCTGTACCGCGATATCCTGGTGCTACACCCGACCTACAAGGAGTGGGTGATGAGGACCGCGAAGACTTCCACGACGGCCGACTATCGCCTAGTCCGCTTGGCAACATGGCTGGAGCAGCAGGGCAACGACGAGGTGGAGCTCTACAAGACCCAGGACCTGCAGCCGAAGGTCCAGCCGAAGGCCAAGGGCTACGCCGCACCGGCGAGCTCATCGACGGAAGTGCCGGTGGAGCTCCTGCAGAACATGATGCAATCGATCCAGAGCCTACAGCAGGAGGTGATGGAGATGCGAGCCGAACGCCCTCGCAAGGAGGTGCGTGGGAAGAGTGTGGAACCCAAGACACCTGGGAAGGAGAGCGAGGCCGCACAGCAGCCGAACTGAGGACCNGAAGATGGGCCGGGAACTGAGAACACAGGTCTGTATCTCAGTAAGGAAGCCGCCTCTCACTTAGAAAACAAGGCCTGGACCCTAGTTCCTCAGATCTTTCAGGACCTGGTTTCGCAGTCTCGGCCCATTCTTCTAGAGGTGGCAGGCTCTCCAGAGAGCCGGCTATCGCAAAGAGTACAGGAGGAGACAGGACAAGCCAATGCCGCCATCCAGTGCGGAGACTGGAGTGGCCACGATCTCAGCACGGACGCTGGAGTTCGCAGTCTTTTGGAAAAGATAGCCACTTTGCAGCCACTGCACGTCTGGCTGAATCCGGCAAGCGCAGCCTTCAGTCCCCTGCAACGTGCTAACCTACAGACTGAGGCACAGAATGAGGAACTCCAGAGAAAGAAACAAGCGTGCATGCGTGCATACATAGGCAGCAAAGTGATCGTGGATGCTTGCATTCAACATGGCATACATGTCACATGGTGTATGTACGAACAATCTAATGCCTGGCGCCTCCCTCTCTTACAGAAGTTGAGCCAAAGATCAGGAATGCATAGTTGCATCACCAAGGGCTGCCGCATGAACCTCAGAGGGATAGATGGGAAACAGCTGTCCAGGAAGGGATGGAAGATCCTTACGACGCACCAGCGGCTCGCAGAGCTGCTGCACGCGCCCTGTACATGTACCAAGGGCTACAGACATGCAGCCACTGAGGTGTTGTTGAGTCCAGGAAGCTTCACCGAAGAGTACTGTAAGCGAGCTGTTCAGGCATTGGTTCAGGAACATAACCATGTGAGTTTGTTGAGCGAATTGCAGGGAAAGTCTACGTTGCCTGAGGATTTCGGTTGTGGGACCTTCTGTGTCTGTGAGTCAAAGGGAAACGGGCAGAGTAGGGCTCAATGTCATGTGTGTGTGAGTGCAGGACACGAAGAGCCTAGTACTTCAGACCCTCAGGCCCAGGTTTCTAGGTGTGAACATGGGACTCAAGACCTCACAACAGGACCCGAGTCATATCAGGAACGTATGGGAGACAAAACCAACGAGGCCACCAATGATGACGAAGGACCAGAGAAAGAGGCCCTTTACTGTCAAGAAGAGCTCCAACAAGCTGAAGCTTACGCTAGAGAACTGCTACGAGAAAAGAACTTTAGCCACCAAGGCTGTGAAGGTCTCATGCAGCAGCTTCCTCTTCACAATACGGCTCAGCGGAAGATGGCTAGGGCACCGGAAGACCCCAGTCAGCTGCAGGGATATTTTACATTCGGTCTTTACTCACATGGCAGTTTCTCAGGTCTCACTCGTAATACTACGGTGATGCCCCAGTGCCACAAGTACTTCAGTAGTTTCCTTCGAAACCAACTGCCCGAGGAGCAGAAGTTTACTTCGTACGTAGTGGCCCGAAACATGCGAATGCCACTCCACAAGGACAACCATAATGACGAAGCTCATTCCAACTGCGTCTTAGGCCTAGGAGACTTCTCAGGTGAACAATTGTGGGTAGAGCATACAGGAACAGAGCCTGTCAAGAACCCCGTCCGCAAGGTTACACCCGATGGCCGCGAACGTGTGGGCAACTGCCACGAGACGAAGAACACGTGGGTTCGTTTTCCTCCGAAGGCCTGGCACGGGGCTGAAGAGTGGCGAGGGAACCGGATGGTGTTGTCTTGCTACGTGAGTAGAGCGCATCGGGACATGAGTGAGCAGTGCCGAGAAGAGTTGCGTCGAGAAGGGTTCAGGGTCCCTTGGAGATCACAACGTAGACAACATGTCATGGCTGTGGCAGAGCAGCCTCTGAACAAACAGGAAAGAGAAAGGGCTAAGAAGCAACTGTATCTTCTTCATGCTGCAACCGGTCACGGAAGCAACCGGAGTCTGATAGAGGCCCTGAGACGCCGGAAAGTCCATCCGGATATCCTTCAGTTAGCACAGGAGTTTCAGTGCCCGGTTTGTCACGAAAAGAAAAGAGTTCAACCTCGACACCTCGCGTCCCTGGAACCCCTTCCTCCGAAGTGGCAATGCATTAGTGCGGATATTGGACACTTCTACCACCCTGAGAAGAAGGAACATGTTCAATTCATGATGATCATGGATGAGGGTTCGCGATTCCGAGCGGCTCGAGTGATCACCGCAGGGTTAAAGCAACAGCCTTCTGCTGCAGCATGCTTGGAATATCTGAGGGATGGGTGGTTGCCGTATTTCGGAAGCCCGCAGACCATACGCCTGGACCCAGCGGGGGCATTTCGAGGAGTAGCCTTAGAGGAGTTCTGTGATCGTCATCAGATTTATCTGGATGTGATTCCAGGCGAGGCACACTGGAAGCTGAGTGCTGTTGAGCAAGCCATTCAAGGAGTGAAGTCCTTGATGGGAAAGCTGGTGGCCGAGGACCCCGAGCTGGACTCCCGCGAGGCCCTGGGAACTGCGGTGCGCACATTTAACCAACGAGAGATCATAAGAGGTTTTTCGCCAGCACAGCATGCCCTGGGACAGAGCCCAGACGCTTCTGGGAGACTAGACTTCTCCGGCAAAGCACTACCTCCCGAACTCCTTGTGGAAAACCCAAGTGGAGAATTTAGTCGCAACGTGGAGCGACAACGTGTGGCAGAGCAAGCCCTGGCCGATTGGCAAGCACAACAGAGGCTCACCAGGGCCAATAGCTCCAGAGGCCGCCGAGTCTTGAGCTTTTCTCCAGGAGAACTTGTGTATTTCTGGAGGTCACAAGTGAGCGGCCAATCGCGGAAGTCCCCAGGGGACAAGAAGGGCCAGTTTTTAGGCCCAGCAAGGATCCTGGCGACAGAGACCAAACGGGACGCCGATGGGGCATTGCAGCCAAGCTCATCGGTGTGGCTAGTCCGAGGTCGCAGCTTGATAAAGTGTGCGGCGGAGCAGATTCGCCGCGCCTCCATTCGTGAGGAGCTGCTTGAGTCNGACGCCGATGGGGCATTGCAGCCAAGCTCATCGGTGTGGCTAGTCCGAGGTCGCAGCTTGATAAAGTGTGCGGCGGAGCAGATTCGCCGCGCCTCCATTCGTGAGGAGCTGCTTGAGTCGATGGATCAGTCAGCCCAGGTTCCCTGGACGTTTACGCGGGTGGCTGAGGAGATTGGCGGTAACCGTTATCAGGACGTGACTGAGTCACTTCCTGAAGAAGAGTGGCTTCGTGCTCAAGACATTGAGCAAGCCGAGCCCCCAGTGCGAAGACGACTGAGCCAGAAGCGCTCTCTGGAGGCCGAACTTCCAGAGGACAGAGTGGCCCGAAGGGGGAAGGACAGTGGTTCCGTTCCGTCTAGGCCCTCGGCTACCAGCCGAGCACGGCCATACCCGACCACCNGACGCCGATGGGGCATTGCAGCCAAGCTCATCGGTGTGGCTAGTCCGAGGTCGCAGCTTGATAAAGTGTGCGGCGGAGCAGATTCGCCGCGCCTCCATTCGTGAGGAGCTGCTTGAGTCAATGGATCAGTCAGCCCAGGTTCCCTGGACGTTTACGCGAGTGGCTGAGGAGATTGGTGGTAACCGTTATCAGGACGTGACTGAGTCACTTCCTGAAGACGAGTGGCTTCGTGCTCAAGACATTGAGCAAGCCGAGCCCCCAGTACGAAGACGACTGAGCCAGAAGCGCTCTCTGGAGGCCGGACTTCCAGAGGACAGAGTGGCCCGAAGGGGGGAGGACAGTGGCTCCGTTCCGTCTAGGCCCTCGGCTACCAGCCGAGCGCGGCCATACCCGACCACCTCAACGGAAAAAGGGCATCAATGGTGGAGCGATGTACATGACGCGATGTGGGGTGATGAGGTCGGTTACTGGACTGACGAGAACGCGGCAGTGAGTGTGGAACTGGAACTACCCAGCAACGGCAAGGGTCTACAGCAAGCCTGCAGGGACCTATCTTCTTACTTCGTGGGTTGTATGAAGCGAAGAGCGATAGAGGTCAGCGAGAGGCGCATGACGGACGAGGAGCGCCTACAGTTCCGGAAGGCGAAGATGACAGAGGTGAAGAACTTTGTGGCGGCAAGGGCCTTCGAGACCTTGCCGGAGAACCTCAAGCCGCCAAAAGAATTGGCGGTGGGCATGAGATGGATCCTGACGTGGAAGATGAAGGAGGACGGCACGGCGAAGCCGAAAGCACGAGCAGTGCTGCTTGGATATCAGGACCCGGCTTATGAACATCGAGCTACAACGGCACCTGTCATGACGAGGCAGACCAGGCAGATGGTGTTACAGGTGGCAGCGAACAAAGGCTGGTCTGTCGCCAAAGGCGACGTCTCAGGAGCATTTCTGCAAGGACGAGAATATCCCGACAAACTGTACTGCATTCCTTGCCCTGAGATTTGTGAAGCATTACAAATTCCAGCTGAATCAGTCACTCGACTACGCCGAGCATGCTATGGATTGGTGGATGCACCACTGGAATGGTACAAGACGGTGGCAGAATTCTTGGAGACACAAGGACTGGAGCGTCTCTGGTCCGACGCGTGTTGTTGGGTGCTTCGAGATGGCAACGAGGTGGCTGGAATCATCTCTGGCCACGTAGATGACTTCTTGTTTACAGGCTGCGAGAAGAACAGAAAATGGAAGCAGGTCATCGAAGCCATTCAAGCACGCTTTAAGTGGGGTGACTGGGACCGAGATGACTTTGTGCAGTGTGGTGTACAAGTCAAGCGAGTGAGTGACGGGTTTGAGTTGACCCAGGTCCGCTACGTGGAAACCCTGAAAGAAATCCCCCTCAACGCTAGTCGAAAGAAGCAAATCACTGAGGCGACCACGGAACGTGAAAAGAGCCAACTTCGGGCTCTCCTCGGAGGTATCTCATGGCATGCCCAACAGATTGGACCTCACTTGAGTGCTGAGGTCAGTCTTCTGTTGTCTGAGGTGTCTCAGAGCCAAGTGTCTACCATCAACAAGGCCAATGCATGTTTGAGGCGAGCCAGGGCCCACAAGACACACGCCATGAAGNACTTGAGTGCTGAGGTCAGTCTTCTGTTGTCTGAGGTGTCTCAGAGCCAAGTGTCTACCATCAACAAGGCCAATGCATGTTTGAGGCGAGCCAGGGCCCACAAGACACACGCCATGAAGGTTCATGCTTTCAACCAAGGCGAGGAGCTGGGCATGTTTGGCTGGGTGGATGCTGGTAATCAGAATAGGATAGATGGTTATAGCACTCAAGGGATCTTCATCGGTCTGGCCCCAACCAATCTGCTTCGAGGCGAGCTGTGCAGGGTCACTCCGATGGCTTGGCACAGCAACCGCATTGAAAGGGCCTGTAGGTCCCCCGGGGCCTCCGAGGCCCAAGCAGCCGTCAACGGGGAGGATGCTCTGTTTTTCGCGAGATACCAGTGGTATGAAATCATACATGGAGCGGTGGANCGCATTGAAAGGGCCTGTAGGTCCCCCGGGGCCTCCGAGGCCCAAGCAGCCGTCAACGGGGAGGATGCTCTGTTTTTCGCGAGATACCAGTGGTATGAAATCATACATGGAGCGGTGGATGTGAGAGCCCCAGCTCAGGCGGTGCAGCAAATCACTGGCTGCTTGATCACGGACAGCCGGAACGTCTATGATCGCCTGAATACAGCCGTGCTCAGCGTCAAGGGCGCCGAGAAGAGAACCAACATTGAGTTCATTGCCTTGAAGGAGAGTCAGGAACAGACCGGCCTCATCCTGCGATGGGTTCATTCAGAAGCTCAGTTGGCGAATGCTTTAACCAAGGGATCTACGTGCAGAGAGCTGGAATTATACTACGGCATGAATCATTCCTGGAAGATCGTAGCGGATCCCGAGATGCAATCAGCCCGAAAACGAAGAGCTCAAGGCAAGGAACCTCTGTCATCTAGTTAATGGGTGTGTGTGATGATGTGATGACTGGAAATGCCACTCCGGGGAAAGTAGGTGGGATGCAAGTGCACAGGTCACTTGGTTCCTCCTGCTCATGTCTGGCATGCAGAACGCAGCGCAGGCACGTGTCACAGCTTTTCGGATCGAAGTTAGACCAGGGAAAGGCCAAGGAAAANAAGGAAAAACGCGCTGCTGAGTCCGCGCCATAGCACAAGTGCCGCCCCTCTGACTTAGAGTTTCCAACCACTGCTTGAGAACAGGAGCTACCGCATCAGAGCTGCCATCACTTGCAGGGTTTAGGGTTCCTTTGAAGGATCCATAAGGGTTCCTTAAAGGGATCTATAATGGGGTTCAATTCCAGGGTTCGGGGGTTGAGGAGCCTGAGGGTGGGGCACGTAAGGAATAATATGAGTAAGGCTTCAGGCCCCCATGCTACCCGAAACAAGCCCTAAGGGTCCATGTACCCATATAGCATATACTTTGGGCCCAATGTACCTATATGGGGAGTACTTTAAGGCCAATGTATATACTATATGAGTACATGGACCCTTAGGGAGGTTTACTGCTTCCAGGAGTAAGTCTTGAAGGCACAGCTTCTTAATTGCAGTATGCAGCACAGGAGAAAGCACTTGTGGGTGAAAAGCCCAGCCTAATAGTAGAATGTAGGGATCATGAGTATTGTGATTTGGGGAAGTATCGCCCATAACAGTACCTAGGACCCTTTGGGTGATCCGTGCCTCACCATTGGGTGGCCTCTCATCTTCAGCTTCTGCGGGCGAAGCGTCTGCGTGTTTAGGGAGGGTTCGGGGTTCAGGGTTTAATGGTGTTTAGGGTTTAGGGATTCGGATCGTCGGGTGAGGCTTTACCTAGATGCTAACCCTTAGTACCATGGTTCAACTAAGCAGGCTACTATAGACAATGGTATCCTTTTCGGAGTTGGGGTCAAACAATAGGACACTCCACAAAGAATATACTACACTTTTGGGTCTAGGTAGGGTTGGGGATTCATACGGATGACACTCATAAAAAGGCCTTACTCATTAGAGCGGGCTTTTAGGGTGTAGCATGCTGGAGTTATGTGAGAGACTATACGGGCATCCCAGTCTCAACTACTCTGAACCTGCATGATACAGCCCCAAGCCCAACAAAAACACAGCCCCTAAACCCTAAACCCTAAACACCTAAACCCTAAACCCCAAACCCAATGTCTCCATAAACCCTAACCCCTAATTAAACTCCAAGTCCCTACGCGCTGAGTCCCTAAACCCTCATGCCCCTGAACCCTAAACCCTAAACCTAAACCCTAAACCCTAAACCTAAACCCTAAACCCTAAACCCTAGGACCCTCGTAGTGAGATCCCAAACCTTAGACCCCAAGGCCCAAGCCCTCCCCCAGAAAGCCCATGACCCTCTTAGGAGCCTTAGGGTACTAAGTCCCATGATCCTTTAAGTAGACCCCAAAACCCCCTTATAGAACCCTTAGAGAACCCTAATAGATCCCTTATAGAACCCTTAAAGGCCCATGACCCTCTTAGGAGCCTTGGGGTAAACCCTAAACTATTCCGCAACCCGAGATGCCGAAGTCTATATAAGTCCACTTAAAAAGTTCTACAAAGTTCAGTGTTTAGGGTTTACGTGGGGTATGATTACTAGGGCTCCTTTAAGGGCTCGGCAGAGGGGTGGGTGAGGATTTCTTTCTATTTCGGCTGCAAGCCCTGTGCGACCCAAGTGCTGAAAGCTTCCCACAGAGCCCAGTACCCCTTAATTAAGGAATACAGCTTAAATCATAATATGAAGCCCTATATCATGCAGGCCTTCTTCCTTAATTTAGGGGGTATTGGGCTCTCTGGGTTCCATCCTCAACAGCGCAAGACCGAGAAGCCCCAAACCTCCCGAACCCCCGACCTAAGACCTAAATGGGTGGTTGTCAAAATCATGGTCCCTTTATGGGTCCCTATTATAATACGGCACCTATTATTTAGGGTACCCAAAAAGGGACATTAATTTTGACAACTACACAAATAAAGCCGTAATATAGGGGCCCAAATAAGTACCAATACTAGTCTTAGGGTTCCTTATTAGCGCTACGGTATAGTATACCCCCAAACCCTATTCTAATTAAGGCCACCACATTACCTGAAGCCCCAAACTAGAGAAAATCGTAGGTGATGAACCCTTAATAGATTAATTGGGGTAACGGTATTGGATCCACAGGTATGTGCACCTTAAAACGGCTTAGGATGTTGTGGGGTTTTGGGGCTTTAACTCGGTTTTCGGATATTGAATCAATCTAAAGTACCTAGACCCCCCCAACTACCCTCTAAATACCCACTATTAAGGAATTAAAAGCCATCATAAGGGCTCTATTAAGGGGCATTTAGGGGGTCCTGGTAAACCCAGAGAGAGGGCGGATGGGAATCCCGCGATGCCTGGCGAAATCGAGCTGCCAGCCGCTGCAGCAGGGGGCAGGGAGCCTGTCATGCTGAAGGTGTGAAGGCGGTTGAAGCTCCAGGAGTGTAAACCTTGAGCCCTAGGGGTCGCGTTTACAAAGGCTTAAACGTAGACCCCAAACCCCAAAAAACTCATCCAAACTATTGTGCTTTTAACCCCTCCGAGTTCCGGCATTGAGAGTTCCGGCATTGAGTGATTCGGAAACACTGGAACCAATGAGCACTGTCAAGACTTAATTATTCTTGGGACGGTGGCCTGTCGATTCCAGACGGACATCGATGTTGAGCAAACCATGGCGACCATTCACGCCGTCACTTCTGCGGTAAGGCCACTATCGAAAATGAGCGTTGCCAGCGTAGTAGACAATCCCTAAACCCTAAACCTGAATCTCTTCCAATGAACCTTCTACGAGTAACTCGCTACGACATATCCGTTGTAGGTCAGTATGGGTTAACCTCCTCTACCTTACTTTTATTTGTAGGGTCCCTATATATTCCATATTAGGGTTTCAACCAGGAACCTACAAAAAAGTAGGCTGTGGTAGTCAAAGGTATAGATACGACTCCATTACCGAAAACTCGAAACAAAAAACTGAGACTGAAGCTGAGCACTCTAGACCCTAAGTTCAAACCCCAGAACCCTAAGCGACCCTAAACCCCCGAACCCCAAAACACTAAGAAACAAAGGCCAAGAGCTGAAAAGCCAAAGCCTCGATACTCCATTCTCGATCGCCGCCTGCCCGCAAGGTGTCAAACTTGAGAGATTGTGGCGACTTTGCTTATAGGGTTCAGGGTTTTTGTTTTCGGGTTTAGGGTAAACGGCCTGGCGTCTAGTTAGGTAGATAGTCGTTGCTGTAAATGTGTGGGTGTGTGAAGGAAGATCGCTCAGCATGCTGACTGTTGTTCTTGGTCCATATCAATCAAAAATTGTTCTCGGCTGCTGAATGAAGGCAAACATGCTTGAAACTGACAAACTCCGCCAAATACTAACCTGCAGCTACTACCACTACCACTACCGAATAAATACTAGTCCCTAAGCTGGGAGAAGGCGTGCAGTGGAAAGCCGAACGCATGCTAAAGTCGAGCTTTCTCTAGCATCCCGTCGACTGTTGCACTGCAAGCCCGCTGCAAGCCCTAATCCTCTTCTGACCCAATGCTGCAGTATACTGCAGAGCTACCGAAGACCCCAGTCGTCGCATCCGAACCAGATCGTCGTAGACGAGGTGACCGCGATCGGGATCCGGGCGGCCACTATCCTGCACATTGTCCTTCCCCAAAATCTCGAGAACTCTGCTTCTCTCCATCTCTGCATGTCCCTCATTTTCATCCCGAAGCTTGTCTGAGGACTGCTGCACTGGTACTGTTACTGACTACTAGTACTTCTTCTTCTTCTACGACTACTACTGCTGCTACTACTGCTACTGCTACTGCTAGTATATTATTGTTGCTACTACTACTACTACTTCTACTTCTACTTCTACTACTACTACTACTACTACTACTACTACTACTACTACTACTGCTACTACTGCTACAACCGCGGAAACTAATTGGGTCCTGGCGGCAGATCATTCAGGCAGATACCATCGACAAAAACACACTGCCCAAAGGGTCCCGGGTACCTTTATGGGGGGTACTTTCCCAAACCGCCATGGTAACTCCAAACCTAGGTTCTACTTTACTATACCGGTACTTAAGATCCCTTGTTTCAAATTCAACAAAAGAACTCGAGAAAGGGCCTATTTGCATGCAGCTGTCCAGATGCACATTAGCATCTTAAATGTTGCTCCTGATTGCAGGACCTTGGACCTTGCCTAGAGGGTCATACCCGACCCCTTTTTGGGGAGACCTAGTTTTATGGTTAGGATCTGTTAGCTTGAACATTAAGTACCTTAAAACAAGGGTAGGGTACGAGCCTCTGGGTATTAAAAGCCAAGAATATGGACTGCCTTTGATCCTTGGGGCCTCCGGTACTTGTTACTGTTACTTAAGCTCCGAACAAAAGGCACATGCAAAAAACATGCAACTCACCGCCCCGCGCCATCGCAGAAAAGCGCACAAGCTCTATTCTGCAAACCTTGCACCCAAAACCTCCAAAGCAACCGAATCCCAAAACCAAGGCTTATGGTTTAGCCTTCAGTGTGTCTTGAAGCAAAACCCATTATCTGGATCAAGTTGGTTGAGGTTTGGTTTTACAGCTGGACACAAAGCCTTATATCCTAAAACTTTTGCCCAATTGTAGGGGCCTTCATAATTCGAATGGGGTTTGCGGTGTATATTATATTATAATCATAATACGGAACCCCATTACAGCCCAAATGGTTCCTTGCTATAATTTTAGTTTAATGGGCCCCACAACCCTATTCTCATCTTGGCTGACTTCTGGACCCCTCCTAAAAGTTAAACTTTTAGCCTCCTTACTATAGTTCATATAAAAACCCAAAAATTAAAGTCCTAAGAGCCCACCAGAAGAACGCCAAGTAATTATTAAGACCCCTATAGTACCCTACAGCCTAAATCCTGAAGACTCATGCTTTGGGGTGCGCGCTTTGCGGCGGACTTGGAGCCGGCGGGGGGGCTCTCCACATCGAGATTCTGGCACGAGGGCTGTGGTTTCGAGGTTTAGGGGTTTAGGGTTTAGGGGTTTAGGGTTTAGAGGTTTAGGGTTTAGGGGTTGAGGCTTTGGGGTTTAGGGGTTTAGGGCTTTGGGGCTTCAGGCTTAAACTTGGCTTATGTAAGACTCGAGTGTTGGGGGCTTTGGGCCCGAATAAAGTGCTATCCTTAGTCGCTGAGTTCATAAACCCCGAAAAGTGTCCACTCTTAGTTTTATAGTGGATGATATTATCCCAAAAAGTGTAAAGTGTATCCACTCAGCTACTAAGTAACTGAGGCTTTGGGGAACAGGTTTAGGCCCCTAACCGAGGTTGAAACGAGGCGTCATGAGGTTGGCAGTTGATGCTGAGAGGTTTAGGCCCCTGTACCCTCAACCCTAAACCCTATAAGGCCTTAAGGCGTAAGGTTTACGCTTAAACGGAAAGTCAAGACCCTTAGCTTCCCGACCACCAAAACCCTGCAGGTCGAATCGGGATTTGGTGTACTTGTCATTCTACAAGTATAGGGGCACCGTAAGGGGAGATGATTACGAACTTTACCGTATCACTGAACCTGGCCCTTGAACCCTAAACCCCACCTGAAGCCTGTCAAGATTATTGGCTTATGCCTCATTCTGCCCATCTGTGCCACAAAGACTCGAAACCCCAACCCTTTCCTGTTACACGTTACTCTGGCGCACGCCCACAGACAGTGAACAACAAGCCTGAAACCCTAAACCCCAAAAATCTCTCACCCCGAAACCCACACCCCTGAAACCCAAACCCCCCTCCCGACCCCCTTACACCCAAGACCGACAACGAACTCCATAAACTCTAGACACCCGTACACCCCCTGCAAGGGAACCAATAAATCGGAGCTTGTTTGGCTCCCGCACCCCAGACCCTAACCCCTCAACATATATACAGAATCGACTGGGCACCCTTGTATTTGTTATAAGAACATGTACCAACCGTACCCTTACAGAGCCCAGAAAAATCCACATAGTACCTGTCTAGAACCCTCGTAGGAACTTCAATCAAAGACTTACAGAACACTCAAAGGAACCCTTTAAACACAAACACCCTAAACCCTGCAGCCATAGAGCCCCGTAAAAAAAAGCCCTTCTTTGCACCCTTTCCCCTAACATCCTAAAACCCGCATAGAACCCTCCCTATACCCTATACCCCAGACCCAAAACCCTAGACACTAAACCCCCCAGAACCTCCGATGGCCTCGGTGACCTTCCGATTCTCCGCGTTGATTTCCAAGAGGGTGGGAGCGGCTTCCTGTTTCGGGTCTGGGGGCTTTTTCCGGGTTGGAAGCCTAATAGTAGGGAGTTTAGAGGGCTTAGATAGGGCCCCCAAAATGCACAGAAGCAATAATTAGGATAGGGATATCCCATATCAACTCCCTTATAATGAAGCCCATTAAGGTAGGGATATCCCCATAAAGTGCTTCTGCTTATGCGCTTTTTGGGGTCCCTAATTAGAGAGTTTTGGGGTTTGTAGGACTTTTGGGGGTTTCCCTAAACCCTAAACCCTAAACCGGTGGGTTTATAAGGGTCTAGAAGGCTCAGAGGGTTTATTGAGGGCTCAGGGCGTACAGGGATTGAAGCAGAAGGCTTAGGGCTTTGAGTTCGGGGGGGTTTTGGGTTTAGGGTTTAGGGTTCTGGGTTTAGGGTTCTGGGTTTGGGGTCTTGTGCTTGCAGGGGTTTAGGGCTGTGGGTTTAGGGCTTAGCTACTGGTAGCCTGTTGGGCATAGGGGCTGCTCACGGTCAGGGGCCCCAATTAAGCCGAATGATGAGGGTTGCATGAACGGTTCTTTTCAATAAGTCCGCGAGTAGTCTTGCTTGATTCACAATTTCTGAGTTTGTTAAACCCTACCCTAATGCTCCTGGACCCTCGTAGTGAGATCCCAAACCCTAGCCCCCAAAGCCGAAACCCTCCCCCAGAGACAGAGATCCCATGACCCTCTTAGGAGCCTTAGGGTAAACCCTAAACCCAGGGTTTAGGGTTTAGGGTTTGGTGCTTGATGGTCTTTGGGGCTTGGGCTGTTAGAGTTGAATGCTCGGGGCTTAGGGCCTAGGGGGTTTGGGGCTCGTGACATGCTGACAACTTGCAATCCATGTCCAGGTTTAGGGTTTAGGGGTTTAGGGGTTTAGGGTATAAACCGGGTTTAGGGTTTAGGGTTCTGCCTAGTTGCTGAGTTGGTAAGCCCCCCAAAAAGTGTACACTCTTATAGTGGGTAATATTATCCCAAAAAGTGCAAAGTGTATCCACTCAACTACGAAGGAACATGCCGAACTCAACAAATATCACCAGAGCCGGGAACCAACAAACAAAGCAACAGCACGACAAAAAAAAACGACCAAATCACACCTCACACACAAAGACAGAGACAAAGGCTCTAGACCCTAAACTCTCAACCTTAAACCCTAAACCCTAGACTCTGAACCCAAAACATAAAACCCCCAACCCCAAGACTATTGGGATGAGTGCCCTAGCCTAAGGCTCCTAAGAGGGTCATGGGATCTCTGGGGTTCCTTAAAGGGCTCCTTAAAAGGGATCTATAAGAGGGGTCTTAGGGTCTACTTAGATGATCATGGGACTTAGTACCTACTCTNCCTAAGAGGGTCATGGGATCTCTGGGGTTCCTTAAAGGGCTCCTTAAAAGGGATCTATAAGAGGGGTCTTAGGGTCTACTTAGATGATCATGGGACTTAGTACCTACTCTACGGCTCCTAAGAGGGTCATGGGATCTCTGGGGGAGGGTTTGAGGTTGGGCTTTGGGAGCTAAGGTTTGGGATCTCACTACGAGGGTCCAGGAGCATTAGGGTAGACCGAAAAAAGTTATCATCTTGAATTATAGCAGGACTGCATAAGCCCCAAAAGGTTAAAGGCTGCCTACTCAGCCCGTAATAAAAAAAATGGTTCCTGAGTAGCTCCTTTAACAAGGGTACCCTTGTTCCTACTATTCGGCAGTAGTAAGGGGACCCTACCCTCAACCCTAAACCCCTCAACCCCAAAAATCCTAAACCCCAAACCCCTAAACCCTAAACCCGAAATAAACACTAAATCCCTAAACCCCAAGCCCTGCCTTAAACCCTAAACCTTAAACCCTAAAGCCCAAGCCCTAAAACCCTAAACCTTTAACCCTAAACACCCTAAACCCTAAAAGCACTAAAACCCCTTAAAACCCCAAACTCTATAGATCCCTTCAAAGGGCCCCTTATAGATCCTTTTAAAGGAACCCTTATGGATCCCTTTAAAGAAGTCCCTAAACGCAACCCCTGCCCTGCCTTCCAGGAAGGCCCAGGGCAAAAGCGCCCTACCGCCTCGAGCTCCCAGCGTTTCGAAGAGTTCCGAACCAGCCTGGGGGTTTAGGGTTTAGGGTTTGGAAAGCGTTTAGAGGGTTCCTTTCGAGGGATCTAAATGGGTTCCTTTAAGGGGTATCGCGTTAAAGGGTTTAAGGGTTAAGGGGTTTAGGGTTTAGTTGTTTAGAAGTTTCGGGTTGAGGGGTTGGTCCCTAGCCTGGAGAAAGGTGTTATAGGGTTAACTATACGGGTTTTATAAAGGGGTTGATAGATTGATAGGGTTTAAGGTTCAGAGGTTTTGGGTTAAGGGGTTTTGAGGTTTATAGGGTTGATAGGGCTTAAGGTCTATAAGGGTTCCTTGGAAGCCTATAAAGGGGTCTATAGGGCTTAGTTTAGAGTTTGGGGTTTCGGGGTTTATGGGTTTGTAGGGTTTAGGGGTTTGGGGTTTAGGGCTTTAGGGGTTTAGGATTTAGGGTTTAGGGGTTTGGGGGGGTTAAGGACCGTTTGGAGGAGTTTCGAACCAGCCTTGAGCGCATGTTTGCGTTAGGAGTGCGGGGCTAGCGTTTAAAGTGTAGGGTTTGGGGCGCAGGCTGGTGGCTCGACCCAATTTCTCTTACATTTATATGGTGAGGGGCTAGCTTTTCTATAATACAGCTGTGGTACCTACACGTGCCCAGACAGTTTCAAAGGGGTTTGGGTGCTCATAGTACCGACATTGAATGCTTGTGCACCGCAGTCGTTCCAAAATTCTTTGGTGGTACGGATTTAGCTGGTCAGCGATATCGAGCTTTGATTGCCTTGGGGTGTCTTGCTCCCAGCTTCCCCAGTTGTGTTTGGTTTTAGCAGGAGGCCCCAATATGAAATGTGCAAGAGGCTACTATTACGGGGGAACAACTCAAAGCTAAAGCGCTAAATCCCGGAGTCCCATACCCCACACTTCTAAAACCCTAAAATACCTAACCCAGTCTAGTTAAGCAACTTTTAAGCCCGAAACCTATGGCCCTAAATCGTCTTCAGCACCCGAAGTTCATCCTCACACTTGAGGAGCTTTTTCGTCGATGCACTTTCAGGCAACCTGAACTACTAAGCCGTAAACTCTTAAAAGCCCTGAGCCCTGAACCCTATACTACCCTAAGGCTTACAAACCCTGACCCCGCAGAACCCCGCAATAACCTGCCAGGTAGCTTGCAAAGTATCAGGCCCGGAAGATTGCTGCTTTTGTCCTTGCCACCTGGTTAGCAGGATTTATAGGGTTGAGGATTCAGGGTTTAGGGGTTAGAGCAGTTAAAGCTTAGAACTCGGCATCTGAGGTGTAGGATTTCGGGTTCGGAATTTGGTATGATTTCGCCTCCTGTTGCTGTGAACAACTCTTGCCTTACAAGATGTACCAAAACCTGGAATGCAGTGCACTTCTTGGATGGCCCGTTTATGTGGTTAGGCTCCTATAACAAGAATCTCAGCTAACCAAACGTCTGATAAGGCAATATGGGAGTTTCCGAAAATTAGGGGTACCTTATTTTGGGGGTCCTTACTATAAGGATCCTATTATTTAGGGTACTATACTAGGGTCCCCTATTTTCGGAAACTCCCATATCGGGGCCGTACTAATTAGAATAGGCTTTGGCATGTATTGTAGCATAGCGAAAAAGGAAGAAACTTTGAAGAAGCATTACTAGTGATTGAGGCCCCTATAGCCTGTAGTACATCTTCAGCCCTGAACCACCAGCCTTCAAGAAAACAGTCCCAAACCTCAAACCCCAAACCCTAAACCCGTAAACCCCTAAACCATAAACCCAAAACTCAACTACCTTCTCTCTTCATGGGTTTGTGGCTGGGAGTAAGGGTCCAGACGGTTTGGGATTCATGATTTTGGGAGGCATTTAGGCGAATCCCAGCAACATTCATCCTAAATCACTGAACCCCTAAATCCCTAAACCCTAAAGCCTCAACCCCAAAATCCCTAATCCCTGAACGACCCTAAACCCTACAGCAAACTCCAGAAAGTTGGAACATCAGTATCCTAAGTCCCTTATACAAAAGAGAAGGGAAATCCAGCACCAATCCTCCTAAACCAATGTTCCAACTTTCTGGGAATCCCTACAAGCCCTAAAAACCCTAAACCCTAAGCCCTAAAAATCCTAAACCCCTAAACCCCTAAACCCTAAACCCTAATCCCTAAACCCCAAAAACCCTAACCCCTAATCCCTAAACCCCAAAAACCCTAACCCCTAATCCCTAAACCCTAAACCCCTAAACCCTAATCCCTAAACCCCAAAAACCCTAACCCCTAATCCCTAAACCCTAACCCCTAAACCCTAATGCCTAAACCCTAAACCCTAACCCCTAAACCCTAAGCCCTAAACCCTAAACCCCAAAAGCCCTAAGACTCTAGAGCCGCTTTCTGCTCCCAAGGCGGCTCTCCAAGGTGAAGCTCGCCAGAGTTTTGCAATTCCTCGGCGGCTTCGGTTTCGGGGCTTAGGGCTTAGGGTTTAGGGTTTAGGGCTTAGGGTTGAGGGCTTACCTTAACCCTACCTTTTTAAGGACTCATATAAGGAAATCATACTAAGGAACCCTGAAAAGGTAGGTTCTTACCCTAAGGGTCCATGTACCCAAATAGCATGTACTTTGGCCTTAAAGTACTCCCTATATAGGTACTTTGGGGCCAAAGTATCTACTATTTGGGTACATGGACCCTTAAACACTAAATCCTAGCCTTCATGATACCCTATAGAACCCTTAAAGGAACCCCTTAAAGGAATCCCTTAAAGGAACCCCTTAAAGGAACCCCTTAAACTGTACATGGACCCTTAGGGCTTCTAGGGTTTAGGGTGTTTAGGATTTGAGGCCTTGAGGGTTTACGGTGCAGGATTCTTTCCTCAGTTGCTGAGTTCATAAGCCCCCAAAAGTGCACACTTTTAGTTTTTATAGTGGGTAATATTATCCCTAAACCCTAAACCCTAAACCGTGTGTAAAGTGTATCCACTCAGCCACTAAGATTATAGTATAACCCTTATTAATTATAGTAACCCTTGTAGTAACCCTTATAGACCCCTTTAAAGGAACCCCACTGAGTTTTTTCTTGAGCGATGTTTTGGCTACAGCAGTCGCAGCTCAGGGCTTGGGGGGCACCAGGGCGGGCGTAATATAGGGGGCCTTAATAATTGGAATAGGGTCCCTTTAAAGGGACCCTTAAAGGGTTACTATAAGGGATCTATAGTAGGGTTCTATAATGTAGGGGCCTTAATAATTAGAATAGGGTCTCTTTAAAGGGATCCTTTTAAAGGGGTCTATAAGGCAGTATAACGAGTACTATAAGGGGTATTCTGGGGGTTTAGTATTGGGGCCTTAAAAATTAGAATAGGGTTTTGGGGCCCATTATACCACAATTACAATAAGGAACCCCTGCAATAGTATAGGTAATTATTGAGGCCCCTATATTAGAGCTTCGGGTTTTGTTGCATAGAATCATAGAACTTTCGGCCGTCACCCCGTGCCCCGCCAAGGACCCTTTGGGCTACATGCAGTTGAGGACGTACTATTTGGAGGATACGGCTTAGGTTAAAGCTAGAATTGAAAGGTCCGAAAATCTTGTTACGTAGAATCATTTTGTAAGAAGCAGTTGAACCTTAGGGTAGTGGGCCATTCAGAACAACCCCCAACCTTACCGTCCAAAAATTATCCCAAGGCTTCATAGAGCAAAGATAGCCAGCAGAAACCACTAACACCAAGAACACAAAACTAAAACAACCCTTAACCCTAAACCCTAGACTAGGCTCTAAACTCACTGAAGACGAAACCCTAAACTCCTAAACCCTACACTCTGAATCACAGAAGACGAAACCCTCAACCCCAAGCCGCATAACTAAACCCTAAGGCCTAAACCTGAGGCTCCAGGTAGCTATATAGCATATATGGGTAGTTGTCAAAATAGGGGTCCCTTTTTGGGTACCCTAAATAATAGGTGCCGTATTATAATCGGGACCCAAACAGGGACCATAATTTTGACAACCACCCAAATGTAGGCTGTAAACGGGTCCCTATACAGGTACTTGAAGGCCGAAGTATCTACTATCCCTAAGGCTCCATGTACCCTTATAGTATATACTTAGGCCTTCAAGTACCTATATAGGGACCCCTTTGAGGCCTAAGTACCTACTATATGGAGCCTTTGGGTATTGGGGTGCATGGAGCCTGAGAGCTATAAGGCGAGACGAGGGTCTGGTCGTTCGCCATGCAGGATGCATAGGTGATGTCGTTGAAGCTTACATCCTGTAGGGGGGTTAAGCTTTTTGTTGTTTATGTAATGCAGTGGGTTTCGGGTTTAGGGTTTAGGCTTTTTGTTGTTTATGTAATGCAGTGGGTTTAGGGTTTAGGCTTTTTGTTGTGGGCCTTTTCCAGTGCAGCGACCCTGCCTGTGTTACCCGAGGCTTCCAGAGACCTTATATTGGGTCCTTAAGGGGTCTAGGGCCCTAACTATAAGGTCCTTGGAAGCATAGGGTTACGCTTGCACTACAAACAGGGAATAGGGTATAGGGTTGAGCGCTTTGGGTTCACACGTGCATCTGACGCTGCTCAGTGGGGTTTTGGGCATTGGGTTGAGGGAATTTACGTAGGCTTTAGAGCTTTGGGAGGTTTACCGTGTGGGCTTGCGGGCTTAAGGCCAAGGAGTATTTAGCATCAAGCAGTCTATGTCGGGGTTCGGAAGCCATAGCCGTAACCCTAAGCCATAATCGAAACTAGCCAAAAAAGTGTCAGCCACCTACGCCCGGAGAAGCTGCGCAGAAGCTGGACTATGCTGTAGGCATTGCCCAAGTGTTTCAACATTCTATCAACTCCTGGATACGAGAGGCCGTGACACAAGATCAGTAAACGGAAAGGTAGCCTTGTACGCCCTAGTTGTGCATCGGCGATGACCTCCTGTGTATTTTAGAGGGCGGGCTGACTCAACCGAACTCCCAAAGTGGGCCCCGATTCTATAAATAGGGACCCTGCCTGGGGCCCCCAAAACAGAGCCCTCTGTCACGCATACAGTATTTAAAATTTTACCCGGGTATAACCTCCCGCAATCTGACTTTTCGGGACATATATAACTTGGTCAATGGACTCTCTGGCTTTAGTCGCGGGGTTGAAGCTGTGTGCAGGTACATGGGACGCTGCTACAGGGATGTAACAGATCTCGGGCTTCGGATTTTGGTAGGGTGTTACGTAAGGCGATAGGTTTCGAGTTTCGGATCTTGCTAGGGTTTTGGACGCTGCTCAGGTTGAAAGTGGTTTCGGGATCAGCAAGCTTAGGGTTTTGAAAGATTTACAAGTACGGCTCTCATTCTTTATGTAACGTGAGCTCATTTGGAGTACTTGCACCCCAGCGAGTAAGACAAGATCTGCGTACTCTTGTTAGCTGCCATGGGCCATGGTCATCATGATTCTACGAGTGTAAGTGCCCAATACGCTGGCGTAGCCCCAATATTCAGTGACAAACTGTCCGTATCACGGATCATCAAGGCTCCTTGCTGCAAATAGAAGCGAAATTTCTCTGCGATGGAACTTTGGAGTCTTAACCTAGGTGGGGCTTTTAAAGCTGTTGAAAAATATTAGTGAATAAGATCCTCTTAAGCCCAATAAGGGAAAATATAAAATGTCCCAAAGCCCTACCTAGTAACCATGTGTGCCAATCACGGAAACCCAAAAGTCAAGACCCCGTCAGCAAAGATGGGCTCATACAATCCTTGTACTTGGGCGCAACTAGGTCGACAATGATGTAGATCTGATGCACCTGCAGTCAGGGATACGGGTTAAGGGCAGTCGTGAGATGCTTCGGACCCCCAAACCCTATAAACCCTCTCAACCGAGATGACTATCTTACAGGCCTTAGTGCGATCCCAAACCCGAGCCCTCAATGCCCACAGAGGGCCCTGAAGGGACAGAGCCTTCGAGAAGGGCTTGCGAGGTTCATATCGGGGGCTTCCGTAAGGACCCCTATTGCCTGTACCCATGTGCCCTTGTAGGCCCCTTCTAGGCCCAGGTCTATGCTAGATCCCGCCTATAGAAGCCGGAAAGAAGCCTGAAAAGGAATCCTTACTTGAATCGTTGAAGGAACCCTTAAAGGGGTACATGGGGTTTCGGGCTTACATGGGGTTTCGCGCTTACAGGGGCTAGGGAAGAGGGATTTATAGGCTTTAGGTTTTAGGGTTTAAGGGCTTAGAGGCTTAGAGGTTTTTGGGGCGACAGGCTCAGAAGTTCAGGGGTTTAGGGCAGTTTGGCGCAGACCCACAATGACCAAGCCTACTGCGGCCTTATCAAGCTCCTGGGAACCTCCTAAAGAGGCCCCGGTACCTCCAAGGGGAACTTTAGGGTTTAGGGGTTTAGGGGTTTAGGGTTTAGGGTGTAGGGGTTTAGGGGTTTAGGTGTTTAGGGATTTAGGGCCTGGATCTCGCTCTTCCTGGGGCTTGGAGGGTGGAACCTTTGAAATGAAGAAACGAAGTCCTTGCAGGCCAAATGCATGGGCACATGGAGCCTTGAGAACTATTACTATAAAGCTCTGTGAAGCGCAAATAAGCCCCGTAATGCCCTTGTTACAGCGAACGGCGGACGGCAAGGGACTAAATCTGGACAAACCCAATGTCTAAACGCAATACATGCAGACAGGGTTGAAAGGGTGCTTGAGGGCAGACAGGTTTCATTGATGTTGAGCCTTAACACTATACTTGATCTAACAGTTGAGCTCATGTACTACCCTATGATGAAGTCTCAAACCTAAACTCGCAAACCCTAAACCCTACTTACACCCTTAATCCTAGGCCTTAAGCTCCAACCCTTAGCCCTTAAACCGGTCCAAAGCACGTGTGTTGGGATTTGCGTCATGTCCACATTCATGTCTTCGTCGTTGTCCCGATCGCCGGCGTGTTGGAAGCCCCACCTAGAAGAGACAGGGTACAGGGAATAGGATTCGAGGTAGAAAGGGTTTGGGGCGGGTTAAGGTTTCGAGTTTAGGGTCAAACTGAGGGTTTGTTTCACCATCTTCGTTTTTACAGTGAACGCCAGCAAGTTGGAGCATGGATAGAGGATGCTCAATGCTGGGACTCCTTGTGCTTTACTTTGAAGGCACGAAGATCATGATGTTTCAATATTCCGGCTTCAAATTTGCGGGTTCTTTTACCCTAAACCCTAAACCGGCCCTATACGGGTTCGGTCATACAGTGTCCTTTAAAGGGTGCTCGGGTTTGAGAGCTTTGTAAGTTTACACTATAATAGAAGGCAGAACTTGGGAGCCCAATCTGTCTTCTGCTGTAACCCCAAGGGTCCAAAGGACCCAAGGGAGGACCCAATAATTAAGTACTCGGCTTTAGGATAGTAGTTATGTAGGTTACGATTTTGGAAAGTATATGATTATTAGGTACTTGGACCCTTTGGGTAACTGCTACAGGGTGCAGTTTTCCGGGCACACGGTAACAACTCCATCGCACTGACATGTGGGTACTTGTCAAAATTGTGGTCACTTTTTGGGTCCTTACTAGAATACGGCACCTAATGTTTAAGAAACTCGAAACCCTAAACCCAGGAAGGGAGCCTAAGTTTGAGAACACGGGTACCGCTGCGGGCGGGGGTTTAGGGGGGTAGGGGACTATACTCCCTTAAATAGGCCTTATTAAGTCCTTTCTATGTGCATTAAGGCCCCCTACCCCCCCTCCCCCTCCCCCTACCCCCCTAAGGGTCCCTATGGTTATGATAGCCAGCAGCCAGGGGAACCCGAAGCCTCCAACCGCCCTAAGCCCAAAACTCTAAGTTGCTAAACCCTAAACCCTAAGGCTAAGGTAAACCCTAAAGCATCAAAAGGTTCCGGGGGACGGAAGCCTCTTGCCGAACTCCATGGTGGAGGAAATCTAGAAATCATAGAACTTGGGATGGTTTCTGTGCTGTAAACATGTTTAGGAAGCCCAATGGAATCATGCTACAGGCCTCTGCAGTATGGTCTTAATCATCGGGCTCTTTAGGCTGTTTGCGAGTTTCTCAAACAATCAGGGTTGTGTAGAGGTTTTGGTTTAAGAGTATGGACAAAACCCTGCATTCCTTTCGAGGAGCTTATGAAGGCTTTGAGGGCATTCATTACCCTAAAGCTCGTAATAAGCTTAGGGGCTTTGTGGGCGAGGGTTTGGGCTTTGCGGGCTAAGGTTTCGGATCTCACTACGAAGGTCCAGGAGCATTAGGGTAAACCCTGAACCCCCAAACCCTAAACCCCGAAAGAACCCTTAAAGGATCCCCTTCAAGGATCCCTTTAAAGGAACCCTAAACTCCTGGTTTAGGATCTCACTACGAAGGTCCAGGAGCCTTAGGGTAGTCTGCGACCCCTAGTTGCAAACGCTGGAGATCCCTCCTTAAAAGCGTTGAGACTGAGAAGGGTTTCCCAGTCAAAGCCCTAAACCTTTAAGAGATAAGACATAGTATGACTGACTGTAGTAAATGCCCCTATCATAAATCTAAACCTTCTAAGTCATACACCTCACACTTCACCCTAAACCGTAAACCCCCAAATCCTTAGCCCTACACTCTTATGGTACCCTTATAGATCCCTTGAAGGGGCCCTTAGCGATCCCTTATGGGAACCCTTAAAACCCCTTAAACGAACCCTAAACCCCTAAAGCCCCAAATCCGAAACTCCAAAATCCACAAACCCTTCTTGGCAGGGGGCTTTTCAAGTTCTTCGTGCCAGCAAACTCCGAGGACGTTGCCGGCCTCGCGGTTTGGGACGTGGTGTGCGCTGCTTTTTGAGGGTCTTAGGGTTACGGGGCTTAAGGTTTAATGTTTAGGGTGTTAGGGGTGCAGAGCTTACCTTAACACGAAATAACCTATAACCTACCTTTTTAAAGGTATATATGAGCTACGAAGTTTATTTAGTTTTCGGCTAAAGGACGCGTATCCTTACTGCGGGCCCTTACCTCGTTCCCCAAGAAGGGCTGGGGCACATGCTACACATATCTGCATGCCATAAAGGTTTAATGCTGTCGCAGCAGTGACAAGAGCAACAGCTTCACAAGCATTAGCAGCAGCAGCAGCAGGAGCAGGAGCAGGAGCAGGAGCAGGAGCAGTGGCAGTGGCAGTGGCAGTGGCGGCGGCAGGGTTTTTTTAGCCTTGGGTGAAAGTAGTACTAGTGGTAGTACTAGTAGTATTACTAGTACTAGCAATACTGGTAATACTACTAGTACTATTAGTACTAGTACTCGTCTACACGAAGAATGGGTTCTGACCTTCTGGGACCAAGGCGGCAAATGCAAGCTATCTCGTTTACTATCTCGTTCTGATCCGCCATGCCACACGTTCGTTTCAAGCCATTCGGAAACGACCGCCATCTTGCTGTGTGGAAGGAAGAGAGACAGAGAGAGAGAGAGAGAACGACAAATATGTAGATTCGTATGTATACATATAGACATTTACACACACACACACATTTATATCTACCAATATATATCCATGTAAGCCAGCACATCAATTATTGTGACTGACACCTGTATATTGACTATGAGTATGTAGAGTATGTACTCAATGTACTCTTTTAACCATCTCGTTTTAACTGCGGGCCCTATCTCGTTCTCCGAGTAGCGTTAGCAAAACCCGTATTACCATGTCCGCCTGTACTCTTCACACAATTACACTAAATAACCGCGGTCGCTCATATAGGGAATCAGAATAAGGAACCCAAGAAATGCAGGTCTCGTAGGGTTTAGGGTTTGGTAGGTTTGAGTTTGCCTGTCTCCGGGGGTAGGGTTCTTTCTGTCGCCGTTGCATGCTGGAGCTCCCAGAGACTCCAAAACCACCTAATTGACGAAGGATATTGGTATAAATTAGGATTTCATTTGGGTCCTTCGGCCGCGAATCACCGATAAGTGTTCTTGCGACAGAGTTTTCACAGATGGTGCTTGTTCGGTGGGAGTTTTGAACTCTGCCGGTAGTGGTATATTTGCAGAAGGCAAGTTGAATCTTTCGGNGCCGCGAATCACCGATAAGTGTTCTTGCGACAGAGTTTTCACAGATGGTGCTTGTTCGGTGGGAGTTTTGAACTCTGCCGGTAGTGGTATATTTGCAGAAGGCAAGTTGAATCTTTCGGCTCCTCTGGTTGGACATGACCATACAGCACCTCGCGCAGAGCTTTGGGCGGTGATTCATCCTGTAGAGGCTACAGTAGGCAATGTTGAAATCGTTTCTGATTGTTTGTATGTCATCAATACAGCTACTTACCTGCTTCGGCATGGCCTTGAGGGGCTGCGACACTTAGACAACTTTGATCTCTGGTCCATTTTTTGTGAGTTTGCGAAACGCATCAAGGTAACATTACCGTCCGCAAAGTCAAAGGTCATGCTAAATGGAGGGATGCTGTACATGATGCGTTCTTGCAAATGCGCAAAGAAGGCAATGACAATGCTGATAAGCTCGCATGCAATGCGGCACGTTGTGTGCTTCACCAACAAGCCAATGCGGAACATAGACTCATCAGTAGCACTGCTATGTCCATTCAGCTGTTTTGGGTTCTTGTTCTTTGTAAGCGTAATGCTTTTAGTGACTTCCAAGACCCTGATTGGATGTCCAGTGCTATCGACAAGGAGTTACCAGCAGGCGTGGTCAAACGCTGTTTGTGCGGTGTTTGTGCAAATGCCTGCCGCAGACTCGAATCTGTAGCAAGGCTTGCGTTTGCCAAGGATGCAAAACGAGTGGCGTTACATATGGCTCGGAAGAGAATGCGTTCTATGAAGAATGTTCCTATTCCGGACGCTCTTCGAGCAAAAGTTGCTACTCGGTACGCGTCGTACCAAGCCAAGTTGTGTCAGCAATGGCATTTTTCCAGCATCCCCCTACACTCGTATTCTTCATTAATCAAAGGACCCAGAAAGACTCCCCTCTTAGCCGCGCAAGCTCTCGTAGAATACTTTAATGAACCGGTTTGGTACCGTACTGGCGTCCGGCAGGAGGGTTTGACTTGGGCTGAACTACCATTGATTTCGTTTCCAAGTACGGTTGCGTAGGGGGTTTTCTCGATGAAGGAGTTTGCATGAGCAAGCTCGCCGCCGCATTTCGCACTGCAGTGCTGAAGTTCATGTGTCTGTGCAGCGATTCAAAGGCTTGAAACGACTGTTGGCCTTTTCACCTGCGAAGGTCGCTGGAGTCGGACTTGCCAAGCAGTGGCATGACACTGATTTTCTCATTGCGACTTTATTCAATCTTCCACACAGTTTAATGCAGTTGAAATGTAGTCCGAAGCCAGCCAGAAGCAGAGCCTATATGGTGTTCTGGGAGCCTATGTTCCCGTTTAGGAACTCCCCTTAAACGAAACATGATTCGTTATCGAAGAACTTAATTCATCGATCTCGAGCGTTGAATAGCTTTGCTCGTTGTTGCTCGCAACATTGTTCTCGAAAGCCCCGTGGGGCTGAGAGTGACTTGGCTAAAACATTTCGGGTCCTTTTTGTTACAGGGTGCCGTACTACTTTGGGGACAGTGGTAGTAGCAGCAGTAATAGCAGTAGCAGTAGCAGCAGCAGCAGCAGTAGTAGTAGCAGTAGCAGTAACAGTAGCAGTAGCCGTAGCCGTAGCAGGAGCAGTAGTAGCAGTAGCAGTAGTAGCAGTAGCAGTAGCAGTAGTAGCAGTAGCAGTAACAGGAGCAGCAGCAGCAGCAGCAGGAGCAGGAGCAGGAGCAGGAGCAGTAGCAGTAGTGGTGGTAGGAGTTGTAGTGGTATTAGCAGCTCTAGCAGCGGTAGGAGTAGCAAGAAGTAAAAGATACTTTCGACCAGCCGCAGCGACTGCAATCCCAATGCGAACAATACAACAACAACCCTAAACTCTAGACTCTAAACCTTAAGCCCTAAACAATACAGGAAGCTGCACGTCCCTGCCTTGTCTGTAAAAACAGCCGAACAATCCAAGTCGATCTCTTTTCGGACCTGTCACAGTGAAAACATCCCCCAGTTTGGGAGTTTAGGGTGTAGCAAGCATCAGGGTTCTATACTAGGTGTCGATTTCGACAGAGCCCCCCCCCCCCCAAGGGCTCTATATTACACAACAACGGAAATTGAAAATTACCCCAAATCGATACCTAGAAGAGTATCCCAAATCGATACCTAGTAGATTACCCCAAATCGACACCTAGAAGATTATCCCAAATCCATACCGTGAAGATCATCCCAAATCAATACCTAGCCTAATGCTCCTGGACCCTCGTAGTGAGATCCCAAACCTTAGCTCCCAAAGCCCAAACCCTCCCCCAGAGATCCCACAACCCTGTTAGGAGCCTCAGGGTAGCAGACAAAACATCGAAGGAACCCAAAAAGCTCTACGCCCTGACCCCTTCAAACCCTCTTGAAGGAACTCTGAAACTCTAAACAGAAACCCTAGGGTCGAGGGTTTAGGGAAAGGGTCCGGGTACTCTCGGGCGCAAGTATTCTCGGCCTTGCCTTGCCAGATAAGGGTTTTAAGGGTTTAGGGTTTAGGGGTTCAGGGGTTTAGGGTTTAGGTGTTTAGGGGTTTAGGGGTTTCGGGGTTTAGGGGTTTGGATAATCCCAGCCTCCAAAACCCCTTAATTAAGGAATATACCTTAAATTATAATCGGAACCCTAATTAGATTTAAGGTATATTCCTTAATTAAGGGGTTTTGGAGGCTCTGTCTGGGATCAGGACAGTTTGAACGTACAACGCTGGCTTGCACATGTCCAAGCCGAAAGCTTGTAAGTGGAGTCTTCGCATTCAAGCGCTGACGCAGTCTGCAGTAGCACCTCACCCTGCGCAACAGTAAGCAATGAGACATTGATCATAGGGCACCGCACCCTAAATCGTCATGGACTCTCAGCACAGCCAGTGGAAACCCACATTGACGCCACAATGAAACACAGAAAGTCGTAATATGGGCATCGCCCCAAAACCCAGCCTAAACAAACCACAAACCCTCTACCCAGACCTTCCAAAATCTCTTAACTAAGGAATATACCGTAATTCATATTAGGGATCCTATTATGATTTAATTAGGTATATATTCCATAATTAAGGGATTTTGGAAGGTCTGGGTACCCACCCTGAACCCCTGAGCTCCTAAAACCCCCTACTTAGAGGTTCATGGGACTTAGTAACTAGGGTTATAATCAAGGTAACTATACTTATATCTACTTATAACCCCAATTGAGGTACGTAGAACCATACTTACTAAGTCCCATGATCCCCCAAGTAGAGCCCAAGGCCCTCTTTTTAAGTGGTCTTGCATGCCTTCGGCTTGATCACGGCCATAACGGAGAAGTTTAACCTGACAAGGCTTGAGGTCTTAGGGTTTATAATTTATAAGTTGAGGATTCATATAAGTTAGCAGGTCTGGGATAAAGGGTTGCGGGGTTTATGATCGAGGGTTGCGCTTTTAGGATAACTTCGGGTTTAAGGATTAATGATTTTGGGGTGTTCGGCTTAGGACTCTTGGATGTTGAGTTCAAGACTAGCTAGGGACCTGGATTTGGGGTTTATTTAGGGTTGACGACGTAAAGATTTCCTCCTAAACCCTAACACCACAACTATGCTTAAAGGATCATTATTACAGGGGCACCTGTACATAATTAATATAACCCCTTTGATAGGCTACCATATAAGGGTTTAGGCGGTTTCAGGGTTTAGGGCCAAAGTTCAGGGTATAGTAGATGCACCCATACAGTTGAAATGTGAGCCATAAACTAGGTTATACTGTTATGCTTATATAGGGACTACTTTAGCGCGAAAAGTATATTGTGCAATATACGACACCAGGACCGAACTTTGGGGCTTGCAGGCAGCGTGTACTTCGGCAGACAAAGCAACCACAAAGCCCTCCAACGTTGTGCAGCATCGGACACTTATTGCTTTGAAAAGCCACCAAAAAGTTACACCGCCTACCAACGTACTGTGCAAGACCCAAAGTTAACATTCACCTCCGCCACCTGCTCCTCCATCTGCTACGACCGCAGTAGCGGTACTTACGCCCTCTTCTCCTGATCCAGCTGCAGCACTTCCTACTGCTACTGCACCCATCACCGCCACAGCCCTGACAAAGACAACTACCAATGCTATCTCCCAAACCCTCAGCCGAGAAACGCCGCAATCCCACAATCCTGAATCCCAGACGCCGGAGCACCGGAACCTCTAATCTGAGACCGAACCCAAACCCTAAAAACCTATCTTTTTAGGGCTCCATACTATGATTTTTTACATAAAGCCCTTGAAATCTCAGTTTTTCTGTGGTTTAAGTGACCCCATACCCGAAGCCAGAGGCCTCTTTAAGGCATTCTTCGGAAGATCAACAGCAGCACCTTCGAGATGAGGTTTAGGGACCCGGGTTTAGGGTTTAGGGTTTAGGGGATGGGGTTTAGGGTTTAGAGTTTAGTGTTTAGGGGATGGGGTTTAGGGTTGCTTACTTGTCCAGTATTCTTGGGAACTAAAGGTTAACCTTTGGGAGCCTATCGGTATTGTATACCGATTATGGTAGCCCAAACAAGTTCAAGGTTTCCTATTCTACTACTGGGTTTTAAGCTTTTTTAAAGGCTTTAGGGGAGTTTCTTAAGGGCTTACCTACCGTTTTAAGGGTTCTACCCTCTAATTAAGGGGTCATAACCTACTATTTTGTAGGGTTTGGGGCCACAGGTAAGGCTTTAGGGTTCGAGGAACGTTTTGCTGGGGATCAGGGTGTAGCCTATACCCCAGAGGGTCCATATACCCTAACTATAGAATTAGGCCCCCCAAAACCATCCCTATTTTGGTTTTGGGGACCTAATTCCATAATGGTAGTGTATGTGGGACCCTCTGGGTACATTGAGCTACCATATCATAACCTACAGTTTTGTAGGTTCCTATTAAACACCCTACCTACGGTAGAAGCCCAAGAGTTGGAAACCCCATAGCCTCAATCCTTAAGAGTAATGTATAGGGAATCCCAGCACTATTTGGCCTTAATCCGGTTTCCAAGTTTATGGGGTTTACCATACTACGTTGTAGGGTTCAGGGTTCCGCAGACTTCCTTCACGGATGGAAAGGGTTCCTGTAAGGATTCCTTCAAGGGTTCTTTCAGGTTTACATAAGGTTACATGGGGTCAAAGCTTTGGGATTTCAGGGTTTAGGGTTCTGGGCTTTGGGTTCGGGTTTGGCGGCTTTGTTGCAGGCATTTGGGTCTGTTGGTTCGGGTCACGTTGCGCAGGTGAGGGTGCGCGATTTAGATTGTGCCTGGATTGTGGCTAGCGCTTTGCTGACTAAGAAAGAGTGCTCAGGCCACAATGCAGAAGGCACCCTATGTGTCGCGCATGAGGTAGCTGTGTCGCTTCGTGGTGGAACCAAACCCCTGGAAAAGATTTGTTTCTTGCTTGCTAGGTTCTAGGGTTTCGGGTTCCGAAATCTTGAGTCTTCGAGCATGATGACCTGTTGGAGCAGAACCCAAAAATCATCAGTTAACATGGAAAATGTAAGGCCTGAATTTTGTTTCCTCAAGATTAAAACCCATAAATCCTAAAAAACCCTGAACTAAATCCTGAACCTGACAACCCTCAGCCCTAAATCCCTAGACAGGCGCTTTCAGGATGGAACGGCCTTTCTTCATCTGGAAGGTAACCCGCTGATACTTCGGCGCATTGTCTATCCGTCTCCTGATGATGTCCTGGGTCCAGATTTCGGTCTGGATTTGCAGGCTAAGGCTTGAGACCTATAAACCTTAACCCAAGCCGCAGGTTCTAAGGTCGAGTGATTTCATAAACCATGCCGACCATGCCTTCCTTTGGTCCATCCATATATACATATACTGTTATGATGGAACTAGGCTCGAAAAACATGCTATTCATGGTTTGGGCGGGGACCTGATCCCGTAATAGTAGTACACCCTAAACCCTATAACCCCTACAGATAGATAGCCTCTCAACCCCAATTCAAAGTAGTAGTTTTATATGGACCCTCTTAGAGATATCTCCGGAAGGGAATCCTGGAACTTTAAGATGCAGGAGTCATCGGCAAGGCCTTAAAGTGGTTACTATGTAGGTACTTTAACTGGGCTTTTAAGTAACCAGGAAGAAAAAAGTTATAAACTTTTATTTCATAATGGTTCCTTTAAGAAAAAAGGTATTAAAGTATGGTACTCCAAAGCCCAGTTAAGGCCTAAGTATATACAATGTAGGCACCTGGAGCCTTGGTGTCCCTAAACCCTAAACCCTGAATTCCTCCAAGAGTCCCCTATTGTAGGCTCCAGGATATCAAGGAAGTGCTCGCCGTGCTCTGCGGGTTCCTCCACCTGCCACGAAGCCCAAATTTTCCCTAAGGGCCCAAAGAGCCTGGTAATGGGGTACTTGGTTTTGGGATGGTAGTGTTGTAGGTTGATATTTGGGAGAGCGTATGCATATCTATGGGTGATGGTGTACAGTATCTTTCAAAAAGAAACTGCTTTTCATGTAAAACTACATGAAATCGAAAATTCACAAGATTGCGATTCTTAGGAACTGGGACCCTTAGGGTTCAGGGATGAGGATGCGGGAGGAATCTGTGGTTTAGTTAGGTCTCTGGGGTTTTAGCTTAAAGGGTTCTGGGGCTTAGACGGCTAGAGTTTTTAAGTTTGGGGTTCAGGCCTTCGGGCTTTGAAGTTTAGGGTTTGAGGGTCCCTGCCTGGGGTTCAGGCGTTCGGGCTTTGAAGTTTAGGGTTTGAGGGTCCCTGCCTGGTACAACCACCACTTGCCGTTGGCGTCTTTCCTCAGAGCGCTCGTTCTCACATGCTCCGGTCGGATGTCAGGGCTACCAAAGCCGTTTAGGGTTTAGGGTTTAGGGTAAAGCCTGAACCCCAACATATGGGTAGTTGTCAAAATTAGGGTCCAATTTTGGGTACCCTAAATAGTAGGTGCCGTATTAAATTAAGGACCGAAAAAGGGACCCTACTTTTGACAACCACCCAATTAGAGGCCGGCGCCTGGAGCAAACTGAGTTTTAGGGGACTTCGTGTCTGCAAACAACTAGATACGACCATTTTAATTTTGCCCGGAGTACACTAAACCTACACCCCCAATCAAGCCCAAACCGTACGAAATGGCAGGTTATGATCATAGGTTGTTGGATCCTCAGGCATTCCCAAAAACCCTTTAATTCAGGACAGCATAAAAATCATATGGGTGGTTGTCAAAATTATGGTCCCTAATATAATACGGCACCTATTATTTAGGGTACCCAAAAGGGGGACCATAATTTTGACAACCACCCATATATACTTGAAACCTAGTCCACTGAGGCCCTTAACATACATACTTTCCTCGCTTAATGGCCACACTCTAAAGACTTTTTATGCCGCAGACCAAAGCAAGAGCTTTAGGCGTTCTAATACAGGCGCCGTGATAGTAAGTTGAAAGAGGACTGTGAGGTGTATTGAAGTGTAATTGGTGCCATACCTAGAATATCCAATGTACCCTGTAGATTCTGTAAAAATGGAACATATCATTTTGAAACGCAACTTGCTTACTAGAGGTAGCATAAGGAGGAATCATATATTGTAGTTACTCAAGCTTCTTTCTTGCTGAGGTGCTCAGGCACAGAGTGTGTAAGATCTGGAGCTTTGGACGGGAAGACTGGTGGTTCTACTCAAAGAGTAAAAGGAGGGACCCTTACTTTTTAGAACCCCTAGGTATAGAACCTTAATATAGCTATTATATACCCATTATATAGCCCACTATAGTGTAGGGTGTTCCCATTAAGGGTCTCTCCTTTTGCCCTTTGATCTACATGCCGTCGCTCTCAAAGCGTCTAAACACTACAGGCTGAACTTGCTACTAGCCAGGATGCTTCTGATCCCAGACCTTCCAAAATCCCTTAATTAAGGAATATACCTTAAATCATAATAGGATCCCTGATATGAATTACGGTATATTCCTTAATTAAGGGATTTTGGAAGGTCTGGGGGGTTTGGGGCTTGGCGCAGGGTAGTTGGGTCTGGTTGTAAATGCTTTCTGAGTGACCCCATCAAAGTCACGATGTCGACACCGCTAAACCCTAAGCCGCTCTCCGAGTGGCAGTATCAGAGATTTGGGAGTTTCCGAAAATTAGTGGTACTGCATTATGGGGTCCTTATATTAAGGATCCTACTATGTGGGTACTAGATTAGGGTCCCCTATTTTCGGGAACTCCCATTTGTGTATGTTACAGTATATTATGGTAGATTACATCATATTATAGTGTATCTGGTTCCTTCGTTTTTCTCCGAGTGGCTCCATCATAACAATGATGTCGACATCCGCACGGCTCTTCTCGCAGGGGAATCGGAGGACAGTGTGCCCATGGAATTCCTGAAGCGAGAAGCTTGCATTAAGGGGTTAGGGCCTTGTAGCCTAGAGCAATTTGGGTGCAAACTCTGTCGCGAAACCCTAAACCCTAAACTCTATCCTAAACCCTATTAACCCTAAACCCCTTAACACCCACCCTAAACCCCCGTAGACTTGATCGGCAAAGGACCAGACTAATCAATGAGACTCCAATACTATGACGGCCTTCGATGTCTCACCAAGCGGTCCGAATCCTTACGGCCATGCTTGATGGCCTTTGATTGGGGAGACTAGACCCGAGAATTTAGGATTGCAGCCTACAGTAGAAGCTAGAAAGTTGGAACATCGTTAGCCTTATGCCCTTAAAGTAAAGTAAGGGGAATCCCAGCATGAATCATCCTAAATCGATGTTCCAACTTTCTGGGGTTCACTATAGGTTGAGGAAAAAGGATAGGGTTCAGAATTGCAGGCTTCGGCCTTCAGGATGGCTTCTGGGGCTTAGGAATCAGGGTGTGGAGCTTTAGGGCTTGCTTCGCTGAAGCCTGGGAGAGTACATGCGCATCTCTCTATATGCTAGCAGCATGCTCAGTACCCAGAGACGCGAAACCCTTGAGTGAAGGAATGTACCTCAAGGAATCAAATTATGGTTCCTATCATGAACTCGTTATGGTGCATTCCTCAATGAACGGGTGTTGGAGTGTCTGGGTAATCGGTAGTCTGTGGCTGTCGGGAGCCTGGGTTTAGGGCAAATAAAGCTCACAGCCCTACCTGAATTATTTCATTGAGTCGCCCAGACAACCTGAACTCTGAAAGCCCCTATATGACACGCACATACAAGCCTGCACCACGTGCACGGTCGCGTTGGCTGCATCTCGAAGAGCGCTATCGCCACAAGCTGCCACCTAATATAGGGCCCTTAATAATTAGAATAGGATTCGGGGTATATTATAAAATAATTACAATTAATAAGGAACCACCACAATAGTATAGGCAATTGTTGATCAGGGATAGCCCTGATTTGGGATCCCGATAGACATGGAAATAGGCTTAACAACCTATACCCCCCAAAAACCCTGAACCTCAGAACCCACACCCTAGAGTAGAAGCCCAAAAGTTGGAAACCCAATAGCCTCAATCCTTAAAGAGTAAAGTATAAGGAGTCCCAGCACTAGGCCAATCCGGTTTCCAACTTTATGGGGTTTACCATACTACGTTGCAGGGTTCAGGGTTCCGCAGACTTCCTTCACGGATGGAAAGGGTTCCTGTAAGGATTCCTTCAAGGGTTCTTTCAGGTTTCCAACTTTATGGGGTTTACTGTACAGTAAGCCCGAGGTTGAAGGTCTCACATACCTAGAGGCTCATACCCTACCCCTTTTTTAGGATACCTAGTTTTATGGTTAGGATCTGTTATCTTAAAAAGTAGGCGCCTTAGAAAGGGATAGGGTATGAGCCTCTAGGTAGTCCCCAAGACCTGCCATCTCAAGGGCTGGGTCTCGGATTCCCCGGTCATAGAAAAAGTCCTTTGATCCGAAAATTAGGGGTACCTTATTTTGGGTTTAGGCGGTTTAGGGTTTAGGGTTTAGGGATCTGTATAATAAGGATCCTACTATGTGGGGTACTAGATTAGGGTCCCCTATTTTCGGAAACTGACAGCGCAGCGGAGAGCTTGGGAGTTGCAGGCGTGCCTTGCCCAAACCCGGCTAAAATTGGCTTGGTACTTTGGGGGTTGTGTACCCTGCCGTACCCCCAATCCCTACAACTAAATGGGCCGTGGGTCAAGACTCCACAGCTACAGGCCACCCCTTCGAAATGGCGGGTTATAGGAACCACCGGCTGCAACTAACGGTCATGAGCTAGTTTCACCAGCGTGTAGGGCTGCAGCTCAAAGTTCCGGATTCCTAGTCGGCCCATCTAAGCACCTAACCATCTTTCCGGCCCATGCCCTTTAAACAAGGCTTACGGTTTAGGGCTTGGGATTTAGGATCATATTGAAGGCCGCTTGCGGGCTCTCTGCTACGGGCTTCGCACAGACAGATCCGAGCACCCAGCAACGAAGAGCAGCATTTTCACCTGAATTCATGGAAGGGGTGAGGGGAACCGAACATGGCAGTTTGAACAACTCACCCTATACCTTTATAACCCCAGATAACCTACCTTTTTAAGGACCCCTATAAGGAAATCATAATCAGGAACCCTAAAAAGGTAGGTTCCTTAGGGTCCAGGTAGACCCTAAGCCCTAAGCCCTAGAGCGACAGGTTCCTAGAGTTGAGCAACGCGATTCAAATTCGCGGCCCTTCTGACAACTCTCCATACTTGGGGTTTAGGTAATTGGGTGGTTGTCAAAATTATGGCCCCTTTTTGGGTCCTTATTATAGTACGGCACTTATTATTTAGGGTATCCAAAAAGGGACCCTAATTTTGACAACCACTCAATTGGTAATTGGTGGATGAAACTTGTTAGAGATACCCAGAGCTGGGTTACCATACTGCTTGCAATACAACTGAGAACCTGCTAACCAAGTCCGTTGATGAGTCAAGTAAAGAAACAACAACTTATGTAGAACCCCTATAAATCCCCGGTAAACGGACTTGTGCAAGCAAAGAGGCCGATGATGAATACCCGGAGGCGAATGCTCCAGGAGGGTTCATTTATACTAGTTAACTGTTATGGAGTTATGTTCCCAATACCATAATACTGTTGATGGTCAAAATCCTGCATTACCCACAATAAGGAATATACTATAATTCCTATAGTTTAGGGTCCTTAAGGTAATGCAGGAGTTTGACCATCAACCGTAAGGATGTTCTTGCGGGACCTAATTCCATACTGGCACTATGTGTGGACCCTCTAGGGAAGTAACCCTTCAAGGAACCCTAAACCCTTATAGTACCTTAAAGCACCCTAAACTCTTACAGTACCCCAGAGTACCCCTGTAGATCCCTTCTAAAGGAACCCCTTAAAGCAACCTAAACTCTTATAGTACCCCATAGTACCCCTGTAGATCCCTTCTAAAGGAACCCTACAATAGCACCCTCTGGAGGTGGTGTCTTGGTCGCAACTGCACGCGAGAAAGCTCCTCTTGGACTCCAAACTTCCCCAAAGGGTCCAAGTACCTAATAATCATATACTTTCCAAAATCGTAACCTACATAGCTACTATCCTAAAACTGAGTACCTAATTCTTGGGTCCTTTGGACCCTTGGGGTTCCTTTCCCAAGTCCCAAGTTCGAAAAGGAAATGCTGCACCCCTAGGGTTCCCGTAGAGGTGTCCAGAAGGGTTTCTACAAGGGATCTATAAGGATACTCTCATATAGGGGCCATAACAATGAGAATAGGGTTTTGGGGCCCATATACTCTAATCATAATAAGGAACCCCACAACAGTATTGGAAATTATTCTATCAGAACCTCCTTAAACCTGCCGCATCCTACACTCCCATATCCCAACCCCGGCCCTTCACAGCAGCCAGCTCAATTTGGGAGTTTCCGAAAATTAGGGGAAGGATCCGACTATTTAGGGTACTATATTAGGCTCCCCTAGTTTCGGAAACTCCCATTTCAAACAAATCTACCTGCTCCGGCAGCTTGGCGAACACCGCCCAGACCATTTCGTCGAAGTCGCCTAGGCGAAGCTTTTTGCAAAAATGGGAGTCAAGTTTCCTCTTTGGGGCTTGGGCCTTGGAATTAGTTTGAGGTTAGGGTTTGGAATGTAGGGTAAGGGTTTAGTGTAGGTAGGGCTTAGTTTGGGGCTTCCGAAGGGTGCCTCTATTTCAGAGACAAGGTGGATGAAACTCACGTATTACGAGTTTTAAAACGCGTCGCGGATCGATCCACTCTCCGTATCCCTGCAACTGTGTGACATCTATGTACATATACATGGAAGCCTCACTCTGTGTGTGCGCTCTGTGCTTGTGTGGATGCCATCCTTGAAAAATGTGGATGCGAACCGGGATGGATGGCAACCACTACGAAGGCTCTACGAACCAGGAACCCAACATCCCTGAACCGTAAAGCCTAAACACTAAAGCCTAACATCCTACAGCCCCAAGACCTCCTAAGCATAACCATATCCCCATAGCACCCTTGAAGGAATCCTTAAAGGAAAACCAGTAGGATTCCTGACAACCCAACCCCGAACCCCCGCATACCGAGGACAGCGCTGGCTTGGCCAGTGACCTGCCGAAAGAAGTTTAGGGTCTGAAGGGTTTGGGGTTTAGGGAATTTCCAAAAGTATGTCACATAATGGCCCAGAACCCATAAAGGGCTATTATTCTTCATATTTGGGGGTCCAGGTAAAAGGAGTTAGGGTTTTTGGGAGAGCCGCAAGTATGGTTCAGAGTGGTCCTCTTCAAGGGGTCCTCCTGATACTAAGATCGGGTCTCAGGGCTCCGTTGAGGGCTTCCTTAAGGGCTCCTTTTAGGGCTTGCTATAGAAGCTCCTTTACGGAGTTCCATAAGGGTTGTACAACGCTTCGGTCTTAGTAAGAATTACTACCGTAAACTTACTAAAGTTACTGCAGTCTTTTTTAAACCTCAAGATCAACCTTTCTTGTAATTCCTAACTTTTTAAATCGTATCATTTTTAAACAGTTGCTGAATAGGAGCCCCTTTGATATCCCGGGATGATCCGAATCCTGTCTGGCTCAGGCTCAGGATTTGGGGCCCGCATTACCTGGTATTGCATAGGTTTCCCCAAGGGTCCAAAGGACCCAATAACTAGAGGGCTCTATAAGGGTTTATAGTAGGGTTTTAAGGGTCCAAAGGACTCAATAACTAGGTACCCGGTTTTAGGATAGTAGTTATGTATATATGTAGGTTAGGATTTGGGAGAGTATAATGATTATTAGGTACTTGGACCCTTATAGCTCCCTTTAAGGACTCCTTATAGATCCCTTTAAAGGAACCCTAAGATTATTAGGTACTTGGGCCCTTGGGGTTTAATTCAGGGGACAGAACTTCGAGCCGATAGGCTTTGCTAGAGTTGGATGGCTTTGCATTTAAAGTTCATGGGGGTTAAAATTAGTAGGGTTCCGTTTAGGATCTCAGTTTAACCAGGGTTCCTTAAAGGGCTCTTTTAAAGGGGTCTATAAGGGTTATATAAGAGGGGTTTTAAGGTCTACTTAAAGGATCGTCGTGGAGCTTCGTAGCTACCCTAAGGCTCCTAAGAGGGTCATGGGCTTTCTGGGGGAGGGTTTGGGCTTTGGGGGCTAAGGTTTGGGATTTCACTACGAGGGTCCCGGAGCCTTAGGGTAAAGTTCGCATTTAAAGTTCATGGGAGTTAGGATTGGGGGGACCCTTGAGGATATGACCCTCTCAATAAGGCCCCTTTTAAGAGATCCAGAAGTGGGTTAAGAAGGGGTACCCTTTATAAGGGGTCTCCCTAATAATACACCTCAGTGCAGGAAAGAGCTCATCAAACTGGCTGTGGACTTCAGGACATACTGAAAGGGCTCTCCAGAGGCCTAATTGGCCCCCTTTCAACAGAATGGTTGCAACAAAAACATAGCAAAAGTTAGGATAGGGAAAGCTATAACCCACCTTTATATTGAAACCAAGTAAGGTAGGGATATCCTTGTAACCAACATGCTTGAGCGAAACGGAGGGGTGTATCGACGTGAGGACAGTCCAGTTTGCAACAACATTTCGAGAAGGACTTAGGGCTTATGGGTAACTCAACAACACGAACGGGCTAAGGCTTTGCGCGCATAAGTTGCCGGAAATGTTGCATGTGTCTGACTGAAACATAAACTAAACCGATATATCCGAATATATCCTGGGACCCAGACCCATGCAGCAAGAAACAGTAGCAACGGGGCCTCATCGCCAGAGTGCGAGACAGCCCCGTTCAGCGCCACTAAGTTGTTGTAGTATACCGCATCAACCTGAGCAAGGAAATCATCTGAATTTAACGTGATAATGCAGTAACCTGATGGAGAAACCTTGGGACTTTATTAGGGTTCTTTATATGAATCCTACTATTTTGGGGGGTAGAGGCGGTACAGGCCCAGGGTTTCTTGATCAGGTTCCTACATTACCCTAAACCCTACTTGGAGGATCATGGGACTTAGTAAGTATGGTTATAAGTACCTTAACTGGGGTTATAAGTAGTTATAAGTATAGTTACCTTAGTTATAACCCTAGTTACTAAGTCCCATGATCCTCTAAGTAGACCCTAAATCCCCCTTATAGAGCCCTTATAGATCCCTTTAAAGGAGCCCTTTAAGGAACCCTAGTTACTAAGTCCCATGATCCTTTAAGTAGAGCCGAAGCTCCAGGCTGTGAGCTGCTCAGACGTGTCGGGATCGGGCTTTTCAGCCCTGTAAGGTCTTGGGCTGACGGTGTATGGAGTTTACCCTAATGCTCCTAAGAGGGTCTCTGGGGTTCCTTAAAGGGCTCCTTAAAAGGGATCTATAAGAGGGCTGACGGTGTATGGAGTTTCCTTTAAAGGGGTCGATAAGGGTTATATAAGAGGGGTTTTAAGGTCTACTTAAGGGATCGTCGTGGAGCTTCGTAGCTACCCTGGTGGGGGTTCCTTAAAGGGCTCCTTAAAAGGGATCTATAAGAGGGGTCTTAGGGTCTACTTAGATGATCATGGGACTTAGTACCTACCCTAAGGCTCCTAAGAGAGTCATGGGCTTTCTGGGGGAGGGTTTGGGCTTTGGGGGCTAAGGCTTGGGATTTCACACGAGGGTCCAGGAGCCTTAGGGTAAGGATTTTTAAGGTTTAAGGGATTTGGAATGTTTGCGTGTGGCTGGATCCGATCAGGGGTCTTTAGCGCAAAGAAACAAGCAATACACGGAGTACCCAGAAACTCCAAAACACCGTAATTAAGGAATATGGCTTAAATCTGACTAGGGTTCCTAGTATAATTTAAGGTATATTCCTGAATTAACGGCTTTTGGAGGCTCTGGGTAAGCCGAATCTTCACCCACGCCCAGCATTTGCACCGAAGGGCGGTAACCGAAACCCCAAACCCCGAAGCCTAACATCCTGAACCCTAAACTCTATAAGCACTAAAACAAACAAAGCACCAGTGCAAAGAAAGTTCCAAGCGCTGTAAGGCCCTAAGCACCTAACAAAGGTAGTCTAGGCCCGTCAAGAATGTGTATAGATTAGGGGCCACAGAATACTTAGACTGTATAGGGACCATGAGGGAATACTCATACCCCCAAACTAGACAAAACCCAATGGAACGAACTACAAACGACCCCTTGTAAAATCACATTCTAGAACCTTGTACCACCCTGTACAGCACCCTTTAAGACAACCTCATCACCCTTCCCGATCAATCCTTACAAGCCTCCAATATAAAGACGAGCCCTTGAACCACAGAGAAAGATGATAAACTCTAGACTTTTCTAACCATCAAGCCTACCTGGAGTATGCAGAGTATTTGCCGCTTTTAGGGTTTGGGCCATTAATTTTACCTATTGTTGGGGGGTTTTGGTAAACCCCGAACGCTCCAAAGCGGGTTGCGATATACCCACAATCCCAAACCCTAAACTCTAAACCCTAAACTCATACGCCCAAAGCGGGTTGCGACATACCCTAACCATCCTAAACCCTACTAAACCCTATAGATTCCTTTAAAGGACCCCCCTTAATATCCCTAAATCCTAAACCACTCTACTCTAAAACCCCAAAGCAGGTTGCGATATAACATATACACATATATATTAAGGGTTTAGGGTTTAGGGTTTTTGGTTTAGGGTTTAGGGTTTAGGGTATACATATATATATATATACATACCCTAAAGCATCCTAAACCCTACTAGACCCTATAGATCGCTTTAAAGGACCCTAATTAACTCCAATGCAGGTTGCGATATACCCACGCTTATCGACGATGATCGCCTGAAGGTCAAGGTCCTTCGGTTTGCGCATTCTCCGTCATAAGGCTTGCGGCTTTTTTGGGGTTTAGGGTTTAGGCTTACGGTTGTATTGGGGTTTAGGGTTTAGGCTTACGGTTGTATTGGGGTTTAGGGTTTAGGCTTACGGTTGTATTGGGGTTTAGGGTTTAGGGCTTAGGGCTTTTTTGTGGTTTAGGGTTTAGAGCTTCTTTAAGGTTTTAAGGGTTTAGGGTTTAGGCTATATATTTAGGGATTTAGGGTTTAGGGATTTAGGGATTTAGGGTTTAGGGTTTAGGCTTAGGTTTAGGGCTCTTTGTAAGGGTTTAGGGTTTAGGGCTTAGGCTTACGGCTTTTGGGTTTTAGGGTTTAGGGTCTAGGGTTTAGGGGTTTGGGGTTTAGGGCTTCTTTACGGGTTCCTTTCAGAGTTCCTTTGAGTTCTATAAGGGGCTTGAGGTTGGGGCTTTCGGGTAAGGGATTTAGGTTTCAGGGTGCAGTTCGCTGTTCAAGGTGTTCACAGGTAGTGTGGGGTCATAGTCATAATCTTCGTTTATACTATAGAGGTGAATTGACTCTTTGGAAAAGCAGGGGACTATACAAAAGCTAGCTATCGACTCAGTGTTTAGTCCTTCAAGCAGGTTTTCGGATTCGGGCAGCAGGACGCAGCAAACTACAGAAGCACATGGGTCCTTGGGCTGAAAAGTTTATCCGAATGCCAATTGGACGGAACCGCTCAGACATTTAGCGGTTTCAATCGCTTAGAGCTGACTCGTTCAGAACATTTCAGACCCCTATAATACACAGACCCTGAAATTTAAGCCCTACCCATAGGCTCCATAGTAGTTCCTTCTTAGGATTACCTCCTAAGACTCTACATATGAACCCCCAAAGGAAATCCTAGGGAGCCTATGGGTAAACCTTAAATCTGCAACCTTACGCCGCTTCAAGAGGTTGTGGTGTCGGGGCTTTGGGTGTGTTGTTTTTCAGGATCGCCAGGTTTCGAGATGCCGTAACGTCCCTTTCGGGGCCTGGCCCCAGGCGTCATTGATAAAATGACGAATAAATAGACATCTATATATATACACATACATGCATGTTATATGTACACACACATATGTATATATATATACTCATGTCAGTATGTGTGTATACGTATGTATGTATATACATATATACACACGCATGTATACATATATATATACATACACACGCGCACATACAGTTTGCTTCAATGAAGTTACCAGGTTGACTAGTTCATGTGCTTAGCAACTGCTTGTTGCACATATGAGTAGACACACGCACTCAAATCCTCTGAAGCCCAAAATGAAACCCCAAGGCACACAACCCTAAACCTAAACCCTAAACCACAAAACCACAAAACCCCGAAACCCAAAGGCACGAAACCCATCCCGCAACTACCCTCTAATATACCCTGGACACACACTGTTATGGACCATACGGGCTCTATTAAAGGGCCCTTGGGGGGTCCTGGAACACTCAAACCAGAACAACCCAAACCCGGAAAACCTCAAGCCCTGACACTAGCGGTGCAAGGCCCGAATAGTCAGACATCCTGACATCCTAACCAACAAACCTACTATCCTAGCCTAACCCCTAAGTCCTAAACCCTAAACCCCTAAACCAAAGTATTTAATCCTGAGGTCTGGAACCTTAGATTAACTGTGCTAAACCCCGAATCCTTGAAACCCTAAATCCTGATAAACTCAAGCCCGAACCCCATGCCCTACACCCTAAACAACCTACCTTTGCTAGGTTTCTTATAAGGAAGTCATATTACGGAACCCTAAAAGGGTAGGTTTCTATGGGTCTAGGTAAACCCTAAACCCCAAAACCCGACAGGAAAGCAGACAAGGTACGACTGGCTTTGAGTAGTCCACAGGATCCCATGTGATGGCCACACCGTAGCGCCTGGCGCTGCTTTCTTAGGGGCTGAATAGCCTGACCCGAAAAAAGGCTAACTTTCTCAATTATGGTACGTACTGTAGGACGGTAACCACATACACTACCATTATGGAATTAGGTTCCCAAAACCAAAATAGGGATGGTTTTTTTGGGGCCTAATTCCATAGTTAGGGTATATGGACCCTCTGGGATTATATGAGCCCCAAAAGGTTAAAAGGTTACTTACTCGGCCTCTAAGCTTTCCGTTTGCTGAGCCATGGTCCTACAAGGGGTTGCGGCATTTAAAGTTTAAAGCATCAGGATTCGAGTTTGGGGCTTAGGGTTTAGGGTTTATAAGGGTTTGGGGCTTATAGGGACTAGGGATTAGGGGGTTTAGGGTTCAAGGGTTTAGGGTTTAGGGTGATGCAACTTTTTGCTTTGTCAGGCTGCCCAGCCCAACCGCCATGTGCAGGTTCTGGCTCCAGTCTCCCATACGGAACCTCACCAAGGAGGGAGGTGACGTAGCTAAATGCAAATGACGAAGCTCACCTGCCACAGACGATTCTTGCCATCAAGGCCGTCCGGTCCTCACTGATTTTTACTGCCATTCCTGGAAGGCGGAGGGATTTGAACACGGCTGCGTCATTACCTCTGTCAATCCACTCCAGGGTAAAAGCTTCTCCATCATCCGAAGTAACCTCCAGGGTCCGTGGGACAAGCTATTCGGCACGGCTTTGTCCGTGATTGGCTTCTCTTAGGCCCAAGGGAATGAGCGTGCCAGGCGGGAAGCTAGTGCATAAGCCGATACATACACCCCTAAACTCTTGCAGCCGTGTGTACACCTTTAAAGCCCCGACACCCTAGAGCCAAATAACCAGGATCCTACATAGGGTCTATTTAAGTTTATTAAGTCTACTTGGGCCCGCCTAATAATGTCATTTTCAGAAACTCCTTAGGTGCGATTATAGAGATTGGGATTTCGAGATGTGGAGAGCCCTGCCAGGAGCCCTGCAAAGGAACCCAACCCTGAACCCTAACCCCTAAACCCCTAAACCCTAAACCCCTGCAGCCCTAAACCCTAAACCCCTAAACCCTCAAGCCTAACTCACCCACCTCCCAGTCATGGCGATGGGCTTTCCCTTGAAGCCACTCTCCTGACCAAGCGCATTAACTAGGTTCCTGAGTAGCCCCAGTGTGATAAGGGTACCCTTTTTCCTACTATAGTGAACCCCAGAAAGTTGGAACATGGGTTTAGGAGGATTAGTGCTAGGATCCCTTATACTCTACCTTAAGGGCTTGAGGATATTGATGTTCCAACTTTCTAGCTTCTACTATATTCCATGACCCATAATAAGGAATATACCATAATTCCCATAGTTTAGGGTCCTTAGGGTCATGCAGGATTTTGTCCATCAACCGTACTATTCGGTTTTGATAAGGGGACCCAACAACAAGAAGGGCAACAGGGGTACTACTCGGGAACCTGGGGCTTAACCATGAAACTGATACTATCAGAGTTGAGGGACTTCATACCCTCGGGCTCCCGGTAACGAATTAAGGGCTTTGCAATGTTTAGGGTTTAGGGTTTAGGGTAGTTCTAGGGCTTATATCGGGGGATGAATGTTACAAGTATGCATAAAGACGTACATAGAGACTCTTAGAATGAAGTACTACTTGCCGATTCTTACTACCCCAATAGGCCACAGATATAAAAGGTTGAACTTTCCGATTCCTGCTAAACTATAACACCCAAAATGTTTGAAGGTTAGGTATTGGGGGGTCTAAGAATTTTTCAGACTCAGACCTCTATTGACCTCTCTAGCAATTCGATACAAGGCTGGTCTTGTGCATGCACACCACCTCCGAACACCTCAACTCCTAAACATCTCAGGCGCCCAAAATCCCCACCCAAAGCCCTAAACCCAAGGTCCGACAAACCCAAAACACACACACACACCCACACACACACACACCCACAGAGAGAGAGAGAGAGACAGGGTTCCTGGTGAAAGTAGCCTGGACCTTAAGTCCGAGGACCGGAACACCCAAAACGCACCACGTCTCCTGGTGACACCCCACCCCAGACTCATAGGGACCCTTAGGGGGGTAGGGGGAGGGGGGGTAGGGGGCCTTAATGCCCAATAATAAGGACCTAATAAGGCCTATTTAAGGAAGTATAGTCCCCTACCCCCCTCCCCCCTACCCCCCTAAGGGTCCCTATAACAGACCCCTGAACCCAAAACCCCAAGACACCCGAAACGCCCAGACGACTCCTGCTGAAACTTGTTCCCTGACTCTTTCGGAGAAGTCTGCGAGTTGGTCGTATCCTTCCGCTTGGCCTTGGACTTCGACTCTGCTCTCTCTCGATCGCATGAGCTTAGGGTGTAGGGTTTCGGGTTTAGGGTTTAATGAAGGATTTGAATTTGAGCTTAACTGCGGTTTTCAGGATTTAAGGTTTAAAGTTTAGGGTTTAAATGCACGGTTGCTGCGATTCAAAGAGGCTACGCGCTTGTCCAATGGCATGAGGATTACTGATACTGTCACTTCTATCGCTGCAGGTACTTGTGGCTGTTATCGTTCGTGGCTTCTTCGTGGTGCTGATCACTGGCTATGCTACAACCATGATATTCCGAAATCCAACGCTTGACACGAATCTCCAAAACCCTACTAGCACTGTAGAAATATAGAATTTCAATACACGTGGGCCTCTGCACCAAGTTTCCCTGAAGGCTCAGACAGACGTCTTAGAATCTTAGAACGTATACCGATATGCCACTTCCGTGCGTCGCGCGGCCCCGCCCACATGATGGTCGAGTGCAGAGTCTTGCTCTCAATGTCAATCATCACTTCGTCCACATCTCACCGAGTGTACTTAAAGAGTACTTGTACAAGGATCCCTTCTGAAATTCCTAGATAACTGAAATGGGGCTCATACTGTGATGAAAGAAAGGCTAGCTGTTGGGAAATTGGTTGAAAGCACTACATCCCATACCATAGTCGGAAGGCTCCAAGCATGCAAAAAATACCCACTTCGGTACCGAAAACCTTCGGGGTTTAGGGCTTAGGGTTTAGGGTTTAAGGTTTCACGACTTATTTTGGCCTGTGTGGAGCCGCAAGCTTGAGGGTCCAACTGCTCAAATAGCAGGGTTTCAGGTCAACAAAAGAAACAATAGAGAAAAGGTCCAGGGCGGGTAGCTTAAAGCATATAGCAGTTGGCTCCGAAAACCCTGCTACTCGACTATTTGGACCATCTAGGTCCTTGAACCGCAACTTGTTAGGCATATGCATCCTTACAGAGTTGGGGGCTTAGGATTTAGGTCTAGGGCTCAAAGCCCAAACCCCAGGGGTCCAAATACCTAATAATCAGATACTCTCCAAAATCCGAACCTACGTAACTACTGTCCTAAATTACCTAATTAAATTATTGGGTCCTTTGGACCCTTATTGAAAGCTCCAAACCCAAAAAATGAGATCTAAGCTCTGAAGCCAACGAAAGGAAACCCGCCCGCGCCCCGCTCGACTGAGTGAAAGACTCGTTTCCTCGGCGAGGCAGTGAAACGACACGGAGGGTGCTTCGGTTTAGGGTTGAGGGGTTTAGGGGTTTGGGGGTTTAGGGGTTTGGGGTTTAGGGTTTAGGGGGGTGCTTGTACTTTGGCATGCATCACATGCCTGTCCCCACTGAATCACCGTAGTTTCTGTGCAGGTTTCTCCTGTCGCTTCAACCGACACAGACGTCGGTCCGCAAAGCACGAGAGAAAAAACATCACTAACAGCACCACCACCGCCACCACCAACCACCACCACCAACAACAACAAGGACAACATTAAGAACAACTTAGCTTGGCTATAGTGGTTCATGGTTTCGGGGGTGGCTCAGGCTGTGTATGCAAGTCCATACTGGAAGGGAAGAAACCATCTTCTAAAGATCTTGCAAGCTACGTACTTGATGAGCCCTCTGTAGGGCAGAGGAAGGCAGCGTCGCCAACAACAAAACTGTGTATAGGTGCCTTGCTCAGTTTCTCTGTTCCCAAAACGTCGGTCAAAAACCTACCTTGGAAAGGGCTGAGCAATCATGTTACCCTGAGGCTCACAATAGACCAACAGCCTTATCCAAACAATCCTTGACCCCAACAGCTTTAATATGCTTCAAAATATGAGCCTTTAGAGTCTTAGGGTTATGGCTTCTTGGAATAGCTCCTTAAAGCCGTAGGTTTTGCGGGCTACAGGTAAGGGTAGCGTATCCTCGACCAAAGTCCTTGAAACTGTTTCTGGCTTGTAGTTTTGGGGCTCTGAAAAGTAGTTTTGAATAGGCACCTCTATAGGAGCCATGAACGTAAATTAACAAGTTCCTAGGCTTTGAACTTCCGAAACCATTCCAAAAAGCCAACAGGCCCAAACCCTATAAACCCATAAAACCAAAATGCAAAATCCTGCAAGCCTAGGACTCAATGCTTGAAGCCAACAAAAACATATCTTTACCTGTCGCCCAATAAGCCTGCCTCTTTAGTTTAAGGAGTCATATTTGAAGAGACCATTTTATAAAGAATCCTGAATCCTAATCCTACCCTAAGGCTCCTGGACCCTCGTAATCCTGCCCCAGAAATCCCATGACCCTCTTAGGAGCCTTAGGGTCAACCCAAAACCCTAACCTTAGGAATCCTGCACAGGTAGGTCTTCTGGGCTGCAGGTGAGCCCTGTAAACCGTCAGGGCTGACCTGCGGATCCAAGTAACCTACAGTGAACCCCAGAAAGTTGGAACATGGCTTTAGGAGGATTAGTGCTAGGATCCCTTATACTTTACCTTAAGGGCATGAGGATAATGATGTTCCAACTTTCTGGCTTCTACTGTNCCTACAGTGAACCCCAGAAAGTTGGAACATGGCTTTAGGAGGATTAGTGCTAGGATCCCTTATACTTTACCTTAAGGGCATGAGGATAATGATGTTCCAACTTTCTGGCTTCTACTGTATCCCAAAGGCTCCATGTGCCTACATAGTATATACTGAGGCCTTTAACGTACCGACATAATAACCCCTTTAAGGCCTATGTATAGATTATAAAGGTACCTGGAGCCTCAGGGTATTGCTCTGCGGCCTAAGCGTGAGAAATTGGTTTTGGTCTCAAGGACTTGGGTAGGGTTTGGGGTTTCGGGTCTAAGCTGATAACCAACAATTTCGCAGGGTTTGGGGATACAGGAATCCCTAACGGCACAAACGAAAAACTTAACACCTATGGCAGAAGCCAGAACGTTGGAACATTGGTATGCTCATGCCTTTGAGGTACAGTCTAACGGATCCTAGCACTAATCCTAAACCCATGTTCCAACTTTCTGGCTTCTACTGTAAAGCCCTACACCAGTTGATCCGAGAAACTTCTCCTTCTTCTCATTCTTCTCGGGCTTGTCACCGGTGCTTGCGCCGCCGACGCTCGCCTTCCGAAAGTGAGCATGGGTTTAAGGTTTAGAGGGTGCGCTCTTTGGTTTTGCAGGGTCTGACAGGGCTTGTGGGTTTTGGTAACGGATTTCAGAGGTGTAAAGGAATCTCATGAACTGTATAAAGAGGCTCATATTATGATTGTGTAGCGGTTGCAATGGTCTACGTGTCCAATGCTTCGGTGCGCAAATTCAGGTAGCAGTCATTGGAAGTCAGAACTTGAAGCAGTTGCTGATCATGAAAGACTTGGACCCTGGTGGACGTGCCTGGGAGTGACATATCCACTTGGGGATTCAAGTAACCTGGTGATTTAGAGTGTGCCCCTTTAATTTGTGGGGGCTTAATACTATGATTTTACGTTGCATGACATCGAAACCCTCCAAAGCCCAAAACACTGAACCCCAAACCCTGTAGACCCTAAACCCTCGCACCCTAAACCCCTGCAAAGCTTGTTGAAAGGCCTGCCCTATAATCATGTACTCTCCCAGATACAGTAGAAGCCCAAAGTTGGAAACCCAATAGCCTCAATCCTTCAGAGTCATGTATAGGGAATCCCAGCACAAATTGTCCTTAATCCGGTTTCCAACTTTTTGCGGTTTGCTTTTTTAGCCCTATAACTACGGCCCCTCACTGAAGCATCTGCTTACTATGTACTCTGGAGCCTTCGTATCGGACAGAAGCCCTATAAGCGCGACCCTGAACCGCTAAACCCGCAACAAGTACCCTCAAACCCTAGAGGTCCTAAACCCCAAACCCCTAAACCCTGAAACCCTAAACCCCAAACCCTGGAGGCCGTAAGCCCCAAACCCTAAACCCTAAAACCCCAAACCCTCAAACCCTAGAGGCCCTAAACCCTAAATCCTGAACCTCAAACCCTAAAGCCCTAAACCCTCAAACCCTAGAGGCCCTAAACCCTAAATCCTGAACCTCAAACCCTAAAGCCCTAAACCCTCAAACCCTAGAAACCCTAAACCCTAACTTCTAAACCCTACACCCTATAATATAAACTCTAACCCCAAAATCCTAAACCCTTTACAGGAACCCTGTAAAGCAAATCTGATGACGCCTCAGAGGCCACGGAGGTATCCCAAGACGACTCCTTCGTCTCGGTCCGCTCTGTTTTACCGGACCTCAGATCTATAAGGGTTCATTTAAGGGATTTATAAGGGTTCCATAAAAAGGGGTCTATAAGGGTTCCATGAAGGGATCTATAAGGGTTCCTTTAAGGGATCTACAAGGACTCCTTTGAGGGATCTATAAGGGTTCCTTTAAGGGATCTATAAGGGTAAGGGCTCCTTTAAGGGATCTATAAGGTTCCTTTGAGGGATCTATAAGGACTCCTTTAGGGGATCTATAAGGTACCATAAGGGTTTGGGTTTAGTGTTTNTATAAGGTTCCTTTGAGGGATCTATAAGGACTCCTTTAGGGGATCTATAAGGTACCATAAGGGTTTGGGTTTAGTGTTTAAGAGGGGGTTACAGTAGAAGCCCAAAAGTTGGAAACCCAGTAGTCTCAATCCTTAAGAGTAATTTTTAGGTAATCCCAGCACGATTTGGCCTTAATCCGGATTCCAACTTTATGGGGTTCACTGTAGTGCATTTGGATTTTGAACTTAGGGCTTAAGGTTAAAGGATTAAGGCCGGTTAGGGTCTAGGGTGTCAAGTTAGGATTCATGGAGTTTACGGCTTGGGGTGTAGGGCTGAGGGTTTAGGGGTAGTGTGTGAGGGTTTAGGGTGTGTGGGCGCTAGGGTTTCGGGTGTGAGGGTTTTAACGTTCAGGGCTTGGGATTTGTTTAGGGAGTTCAGGGCCTGTTGAGGGCTTCATGCAGGGTGCTCAAAGGGACTGCCAAAATGCTTACACGAAGATGAGTGGGCAGGGTTTGCGGTTTATATGAGGGCTTGAAATTGGCCCGAAAGTTACCACATAGCACCCCTGAAGGCACCCTGTAGCAGCATGTAAAACCTTACCTAGAGTCTCCATTGTAGTTCCTTTTTTGGTTAACCAAAATCTCTATTATAGCATCCTAACCATAAAACTGGTTAACCCCAAAAAAGGAACTACAATGGAGACTCTAGGTAGGACCTAGACATATCCAACCCTGTACATCCTTATACAAAACTGCCAAACCCATACTTACGGAACCATATGCGGCTAAACAACAGGTACCTGGACCCCGGACCCTTAACCCTAGACAGGCGTAACGGAGGGTGTAAGAAGCAACTAAAGCCTAAGGATCCAAAGGACCCAGTCAAAATGTACTCAGCTTTACCCCTGGGCATCAAAATTGCCCAAAAGCCTTATGTAGTATGGCCTTTGGGCCCAAAAGCCTTTTTATATGAGTCCGTAGATCCCTAGGGTACGATAGTGGCTATGCAAGATAGTATTTGGGAGAGAATAGGATTCTGGCAAACATCAACGTGGACCTTCAGGGAAACAGAAAACCTCAAAGGGCTTTCCAGGGCTCTATAAGGTTACGAAAGTGCCGATAGCACTAATGGGGGTTTACTTGGTGATCACAACTAGATGCACTACGGTATAGGGGTTTTGGGCTTTGTATGTTTAAAGGGTTTAGGGCTTTGGGTTTAGGGTTGTTGATGAATTGAATAACCCACCCTGAAAATGCGTCGTTGGAGTCATAGCCCATTACTTCTAGGTTTGGGGTTACAGTAGGGGTACCAAAAAACACATAAGCAAAAATAAGGTTAGGGATATCCCATATAAACCCCCTTATAATGAAGCCCAATAAGGTGAGATATCCCTATAAGATGCTTATGCTTATGTCCTTTCGGGGTCCTTAAAACAAGGGTATCTGGACCCACAACAATGGCCATTCCTTCGGTTCACGGTTCGAAAGTTGATGGGGTTACAAAGAGTTACAGGCGGAACCAAGTACCCAAACAATAGGGCCGTAGACCCGAATACAATACCCGGGTCCCTACTACAAGTTCCCCAGAGAGCCCAATGGCCCTTAATTAGGGAATATAGCTTAAATCATAGTATGAAGCCCCTTATAATTTAAGGTATATTGCTTAATTAAGGGGAATCATAATATGAAGCCCCTTATAATTTAAGGTATATTGCTTAACTAAGGGGAATCACAATATGAAGCCCCTGATTATTTAAGGTATCTTGCTTAAGTAAGGGGTTTAGGGCTCTCTGGGTCCTCGTTCAGTGCCAAGGAGCGCAACGGACGCACCATCCCCTTTGTCTTTTTTACCATCTTTCTTGCCCATGGCGAACCCTCCACCCTAAACGGGTTGGGCTTAGAGTGTGCAGTCATATCGGACATAGAAGGGTTGCTTCGGCACAGGGAACGAGGAAGTAGTCTGGAATGCCAAACCTAAAATACTAACTTGCCCGAAATCAAACCCCGAATCCTTTATACGAAACCCTAAACCCGCATAAGAGTGTATAACATCCTGATACTGATTCAGAAAATCCTATTAACTCCTGAGGATCAGGGGGGTATAGGCCGTTTGAAAGTGTCTGCTACGCCCATAAAAGGCAAAAAAACGGTCCCTTGCCCAGCCCCTGGAGCCCGTATCGTGCCGCAAGCCAAGAGGATACTTTAGGGTTTAGGGGCTTGGGGTTTAGGGGTTTAGGGTTCAAGGGTTTAGGGTTTAGGGGTTTAGGGTTTAGGCTTTATAGGGGTTTAGGATAGATAGGCTTTACCTGTAGCCGAAAAGACCTACCCTTTTAGGGTGTTCCTTGTTATGGTTTCTACATATAGTTCCTGAGAAAGGTAGGTCTTCCGGGCCGCGAGTAGGGTTTAGGGGTTTAGGGCTTCGATTTGGGGTTTTAGGTCAGAGGCTGAGTGGGAATATCGAAGAGTGGGTAAGTAGTTACTACTCCTTTGGGTTCCTTAATATGAGCATACTATTACACGCACCAGAACCCAACTCGAACTGTTCAGGACCCCTACATACAGTAAGAACTTCGAGCTTCGGGTTTAGCGTCTGAACTCAGACCAGTTATCAAGGGCTTCTAGAAACGTCCTTGTATTGGACATTCTCAGGAAGTTTTTTGAAGTTTTCGAAGGGTCCTTGGTTTAAGATTAAGGGCTTAGGGTTTCGGCTTTACGGTAGGATTTTCTAGGCTTAAGGTACAAGAGCTTCGGGAATTCAATTTGTGGGGTGGGAACCGACGGTGCCAAATACGACGTTGCATGCTATTTTACGCAGTATGAGCAATGCCCAGACTCCCAAACCTCCAGACCTCGCCTCAAACCCTGACTATGTGTGTATCCCTAGGAATCTAAGGACTCATATATTGAGGCGTTTGGGCCCAAAGACCATACTATATAAGGCTTTTGGGTTGTTTTGATGCCCAGGGTACGTATGTATGTATGCATGTATGTGTACAGGTATATGATATGTATGTCCTCAGTCCCTCCGACCATTCAACAGCCTCTACATCATGAAACACCTGCCCACATATCCAGACATGCAGAGAACACAGGGGCGATAAGAGGTGCATAGGGCAGCTATTGCGGTACAGTAGTAGAATACGGCTATATAGGGACTTGAACGGTATAACCTTACCGGATCATGCAGACTTCTTTGCAAGATGGGAACTAATGCCTGTACCGCTAAACCCTAAACCCTAATCCCTAAACCCTAAAACCCTAAGCCCTAGACACAAAACCCTCAATTCTAAACCCCTAAACCCTAATGTCTGTATCGCTATGCAAACTATGCCAGCAAAAATCAAGACTTGCTCTTCTGAACCCGAACAAGTACCCAGGCGATTTCAAGGGGGGTTTAGGGTTTAGGGTTGAGGGGTTTAGGGTTTAGGGGCTAAGGGTGCCTATACTGTAACGAAAGCCGAGCCAAGCCATGAAACTTGCGGCATAAAGCAGCAGCCGCCCAGTAGCGTGTATACACCCAAAAGCCCGAGAAACCCTAACCCTAAACTCACCACCACAAACTAAGGCCGTGAATTTCTGAGACCCAGGCTCGGGAGTTCCTTCTTCGCAGACCCAAAACCCCGTGAACCAGTAGGGTTTTGGGTAGTCGGATATAATGCCGTGAGTGCAGGGAACCCCTTCATAATAAGGGTACCCCTTTTCCTACTATTTGGTTTCTAATAGGGGGCCCTAAACTAAAAAGGGCAAAAGGGTAGTACTCAGGAACCTAGAGGGAATAGCCAATCACTAGTACATAACTAAAGCCACCGGCAAAACCTGAACTTACTGAAATCTCACCAACTAAGTCCCTGCAATGAGACCCTGCCCTAAGGCTCCTGGACCCTCGTAGTGAAATCCCAAACCTTAGCCCCCAAAGCCCAAACCCTCCCCCAGAAAGCCCATGACCCTCTTAGGAGCCTTAGGGTACAACCCTAAAGAGCTCCCAAAGCCTAAACCCTGAATCCCAAACTCCTAAGGGCTAGGTACCCTAGCCCCAAAAAAGGTTAACCGTTTGAATTACGGTAGGATTATTTGAGCCCCAAAGGGGTAAAGTTACCTACTCAGCCCCTAAGATAACAGGCAATAATAGTAAGAAAAGTAACAAGACTAATGAACCCTAAACCCTGAATCCCAAACCCTAAACCCTAAACCCTGAATCCCAAACCCTAAACCCTAAACCCTGAATCCCAAACCCTAAACCCTAAACCCTGAATCTCAAACTGGGGCCCTGGGCCCAGAGACACAGGACGCAGTTGATCCGAAGAGGCGCTAAAAGCGAGGATGCAGGCCAAGACGACCTCTCACTCTAAGGTTGAACCCATGGGCCCCTAGTATGGGCCCTTAGCCCTTGTAAGAGACCTTAAAGGGTACAAGTAGGGTAGATATTAGGTATATAAGGATCCCAGGCTCAAGGGCCCATACATGGTTCCATCCTAAGATTTTCAAACGTTCCCGGGGGCCCGGTCCTGCCCCCACCCTTGTAACAGGCCCAAAGGGTCCTGGGTACTGTTATAGGGGATACTTCCCCAAATCATAATACAAATTTCCAAAATATATAGACCCTACATTCTACTATATAGCTACTTAGGGCCCTTTGGGAGTCTATAATAGGGGCCATAATAAGGGTTGAATGTCAACATATTATGATTTAAGTCCCGGAGCCCTCGGAATGTCTGTAGTCTCCATGGTAGTTCCTGTTTTTGGTTTAGGGTTCTATAACGTAACACCAAAAAGGAACTGCAACGCAGACTATAGGTAGTTTCGGAAGTGTGGTGCGACGCTTCTGCCGCGACAGGGTCGCTTCCTACTATTCTGAAGCTGTCTGAACATCAAATCGTTAAATTCATCGTACGCAGAATGCCACTGGAACAGCTCCGCTTCCACCTTCCCGATCACGTTGATGAACCCGATCCCGGGGTTCATTACTACAAGCTATCAGCACATGCAGCTGGCATCAAACTGCATAGGGTATGTACTGGAGCTATATCCCCTAAGAAGCCAAAGTACATAGATCCTCCATGGGCAGTGGAGCCACAGGGAATACTTACATACCCTATATATAAATTATGTAAGCATATAATATAAAGCTTACATAAGAAGTTCTCTACACCCTGAACACTACCTTAACCTACCATGATCGATTTGTATGTAGGGTCCCTCCAAATGCAATAATTACTAAGGTCGATAACAAGAGCCTACAAAAAGATAGGCTATGGTAGTCTACAGTAAACCCTGATACAGTTTGAGCTATGTTCCTTGCTTGAAGGGGTATTGGGATACTCCGAACGACTTCTTGTGGAACCAATTATATGATGCTACTCAAAAATGGCCTATGAAACCCTACACAAAACACGCAAAAGCCAGCATCAAACCCGAAACCATTGTGGGCGCCGGATCAGCCCAGAGCTTCCGGGCAACTGCGTTCTTGAATGATTAAACAGTAGGGCTTCGTGTAGGATCTCAGTTTAACTAGGGTTCCTTAAAGGAGTCTTTTAAAGGGGTCTATAAGGGTTATATAAGAGGGGCTTTAAGGTCTACTTAAAGGATCGTCGTGGGGCTTAGTAGCTACCCAAAGGCTCCTAAGAGGGTCATGGGCTTTCGGGGGGAGGGTTTGGGCTTTGGGGGCTAAGGTTTGGGATTTCACTACGAGGGTCCAGGAGCCGTAGGGTAAGGTACAAGTAGCTTATACACCTTAGCCTGCCAACGCCTACTTCTTTGTAGGGTCCCTGTAAAATCCATATCAGGCTCTATAAGCAGAAACTACAAGGCAAGCACTAGGCTATGGCGGTTATGGTAGCTTCAGGTACTGTAGACATAAGCCTGGGAGTTTCCGAAAATTAGGGGTACCTTTTTTGGGATCCTACCATTTAGGGTACTATTTTAGGGTCCCCTACTTTTGGAAACTCCCGCCTGACTACAACTGTATAAGAGTTCGGGTGGGGCCCCCGATACGACTCCAATTCCGAATGCCGCACGCGGAAATATCAAAGAAGCACCTCAGCCTGTATACTCTATGGGAGTTTCCGAAAATAGGGGTACATTTATTTGGGGTTCTCATAATAAGGATCCTACTATTTAGGGTACTATATTTGGGTCCCCTACTTTCGGAAACTCCCCTATAGCCCCTAAACTGTACGAGGCTTGTATAGGCCCTAAACTCTCCTCAGAGCTGCTGCATAAGAACCGCTTTGGGGGTAAAGGCGTATATGGGTAGTAGTTTGAACGGTGCATGCAGGCATCTATGTATGCAACATATGGCAACGCAAGTCTGCACACATGCATAAACATATCATTTGCATGCACAATTATTACGTATTTTCTTCTGTTCACATGCATACTTGGACTATGTGTCAAGTCCTGCTCTACATGACGGCAGTCGTCAAACTCTGGAAGGCCTGTCCGCGTGCGTGCAGCGCGTGGTGGCCACACCTGTCGTCAAAGCCCTACCTAAACCCCCACCCTAAACCCTAAACCCTAAAACCCAAACCGTAAACTTCTAGGGGCTTAAACTACCATAACCTAGTGTTTACTGGTGGTACACCTCCGAGCCCTCATATAGAATTCCTGTGCACCCCCAAACAAGTAAGTCGTGGAGGGTCATCGCTGGCCTTGCCGCAGGGTTTTGTCAGACCAGACGTGCTCAGGGTGTATTTCCCAAGGAACAACAGACCCCCTTCACCCCAAAGCCCCGAACTGTAAGTACATACATGAAGTGTATATGTATACATCCACATGTGAACGCTTGAGAGCATGTTTATATACATAGACGTTTACATATATATATATATATATATACAGATACATATATTGAATTCGCCACGATCAATATAGTAAGCGGGCATATCCTGTACATATATGTGCATGTAGAAGGGTAGATATCCAGACAGACTGTACGTATATGTGCATGTAGAAGGACAGATGCAGACATTCAGATGGACAGAGGTATATGACGAAAGAAAAGGACATAAATAAATACATAAATAAATACATAAATATATATATATATATAGATTTCTCGACAAACAGGCGGATCGATAGATAGATAGATGGAGAGACACATAGATACGTAGTAGGAAGATAGGTAGTTTGGTATGTAGATACATAGGCAGATAGATGCAGGAACAGAAATGCGGAGATAGAGACACGTCTTGGCTACGAGCCCTAAGCCTGGGCATCAAAATAGCCCCAAAGCTTTGTATAGTATGGTCTTTGGGCCCAAAAGCCTTAATGTATGAGTCCTTTGGTCCCTAGGTTAATGACCAAAGGAAGAAGTCGAGCCTGCGCAGGTACTCGCCGATGGCCGCTTCGGCAGCACGCTCCGCAAAGTCTCCGCTGCTCTCCACAGCCTGTGAAACTGAGAAGGTTTAGGGTTTAGGGTTTAGGGTTTAGGGTTAGGGTTTAGGGTTTAGGGTTTAGGGTAGGTTTTCCATTCTATGCGTGGATATAGGGGTATATACTATAATATGCATATATAGAGGCCTTTGAAACGTTTTATAAAAGTCTGCAGTAGGTGCTCTATCTAGGAAGCACTTCAAGGCGTGTGGGTCATGTAAGGAAAAGTTGCTGGTTCGGGTGTGGGGTCCATGGGGTTTAGAACACAAACCCCCCTAAGGCAAACAGCTACAAATCCTTACTGGCTGGTGACGGCAGAGTGCATTGCAACTGCGTTTAGGAATTCGGGCCCAGGGGACGGCATACACCACGAAACCCAGAAATCTCATAAATCCTCAGCCCTACCCCCTAAGGCTGCTAAGAGGGTCACCAGGCTTCCTTCAAGGGCTCCTTAAAAGGGATCTATAAGGGTTCCGTAAGGGGAGTTTCAGGGTTTACTTAATGGGACTTGGTAACTACCCTAAGGCTCCTAAGAGGGTCATGGGCTTTCTTGGGTTTGGGCTTTGGGGGCTAAGGTTTGGGTTTTCTACTTGTGTCCAGGAGCCTTAGGGTATACCCTAAACCCTGAACTCTCGACCCAACACCCCAGACATCCCCAAAACCCGAAAGCTTCAACCCACAACCCTCAACCATGAACCCTACCGTAAACCGTCAACCCAAAACTCTGAACCTTCCAACCCAAAACTCGAAACCCATGCCTAAACCCCAAATCCGTAGGCCAAAAGGCCAAACTCTTGCCCCAAAAACCTTCATCCTCGACACAAAACCCAATACATCAAGTCAAAACCCCAAACCATCAACTCCAACGCCCATGTAAAAAAAAATCACAATATACAGGCCGTGAACGGAACAGGGTTCCTTTAAGGGTTCGTTTTCCAAGGGGAAAGGCACTCCTCAATATTTTGAAGGATTATACTGGCCAGCAAAAGGAACGCTACGGAATTGTATTACTGACCATTCGGCCCCAGTATTACCAGTACTACATATAACCGACTCTGGGTGTTTGAAGGCATATAAACTGACAATGTTTGGCATGGAGGATGGTGAAGGCTACAGCAAACCTGCCTTTAGTCTCCATTGTAGTTCCATTTTTTGGTTAACCAATTTTATGTTATAGGATCCTAACCATAAAACTGGCTAAACAACAGAGGAACTGCAATGGGGACTATAGGCATAGCCAAGATAGCTACCGAGATAAAGAAACAGCTTGCACCAGGGGTTGGGGAGAAAACTCATCCTGCGCAGAACATAGGCGCTGTTTCTAGCTTGTCACTCTGAACCCTTAACCCTAAACCATGAACTCTCATTGATCATCCCTTTCATCAAACTTCGTGACCCTGAACCCTACGCGCCTAAACTCATAACACTATTAAAGTTCTAAACCTTCATGATCATTATTCAAGCTTCTACATTGTAAACCCAGAAAACGCGACGGGCGGGCGCGCTCAACTTTCGCTGCATCGAGGGCTTTCGCAACAGCTTGGGCACTGAGCGCCAGCACCTGGAGTAAAGACTGGGGAGTCGGTGTATAGGGTTTAGGGTTTAGGGGTTTAGGTTTAGGGTTTAGGGCTTTAGGTTTAGGGTTTAGGGGTTTAGGTTTAGGGTTTAGGGGTTTAGGTTTAGGGTTTAGGGTTTAGGGGTTTAGGGGTTTAGGTTTAGGGTTTAGGGGTTTAGGGTTTAGGGGTTTAGGGTTTAGGGTTATGAATATGGGGCTCTCTCGAAATAAGGCTCCCGTTTAGGGGTCTTTTTACTATACAAGGGTTTATGGGATCCACAATTAAACCCCATTAGTTCAGGCCTTGCATTTTTGGGATGCGCCATTATTGGCACGACAGTCCGCACAGAATCAGAATCAGAAATTAGTTCAGGTCCATGAATTAAAGGCCCCTAACCCTAAACTGGCACCCAGTCAGATCCTGCCTCCTGCGGTGTCTCCACCTCGCCAGAGATGTCCTGACTGCAGTACCGCCTAACAACGGGTCAGTTCAGGGTCGCGGAAGCCCTCAACCTTACCCTAGGCTTCCAGGGACCTGATTATTGGGTTCTTAGGGGGTCTAGGGCCCTAACTATGAGGTCTTTGGAAGCATGGGGTTAGTCAAATCCTAAACCCCAGAACCTAAATTCGGACCCCTACGCCCGAATTCGACTTACAGGATTTGGGTGCACGGACTACCCGATCCCCCAAAACAATCAGCTTTTGTGGGCTACCTTAGTTTGCTTTGCATCTACAAGCCTAGCCCTACACCCTAAACCCAGAAGGCCGAGCTCTTTTGCAAGGGTTCGATAATAAGGATCCGTTTCGGACATCCTTTAGTTCAAGTGCTCTACGAGAAGGACCCCATGGCAATAGAAGGGCATTGATTAAGAGTTCCTGTTAAAGGGGTCTTCTGTTAGGGCTACTAAAACGTTTACTGTAGCAGAGTGTGTTAATATATAAACAGAATAAGCTATGGGGGGTCGAGGATCACGACGGCACATGGGGCTCTACTGAGTTTGGCCTTGCCTTCCATCGTCTCCCTGCTGCTTACCAACGCTGCTGTTTTGTGCATAATATAGGGGCCTTAATAAGTAGAATAGGGTTTTGGGGTGTATTATACTATAATTTTATAATTGTAAAGAGGAACCCCCAAAATAATATATGTGTTTAGGCCCCTATAGTATACCATAGGTATTCTGTCAACATTTTTGAGCACTGAAACGAACGTCTTCCGGCAGTACGGAGACGGCAGACCCCCATGGGTCTAAGGTCAGCTACCCAGACCTTCCAAAATCCCTTAATTAAGGAATATACCTTAAATCATAGTAGGGATTATGATTTAAGGTATATTCCTTAATTAAGGGATTTTGGAAGGTCTGGCTAAGTCAAAGAACTTGTGCAAAAGGAACTCGGAGCTCTCCCCTCAACGGCTGGGTAGCCCAGTGGTCCGCCAGCTGCTGTTGCTGTTGCTGGCAATAGTGCTGGAGGGTCTCCAGGCTTTCCGGGACACTGTATTCATTATATCCAAGATTTACGTTGCGCACTGCTCCTTTCAGGAGAAGCCTAGCCGTGCAAGGGTAGCCCTGTGCGCAAGGATCGCCGCAGTCAGGTGCAGACCTTGCCTAACCTGGTCAGTTCCACTGGCTGCTGGTAGTGTGTAGGGCAGTGTACGGATCTTGGGTTTTGGCTTTCTTTCACATGCGAAAGAAAGGGAGCCATAAATCAGAACGCACTTGACACCCTAAACCCTCCCTCTCTCTCTCACTCTCTCACTACATATGTATATATATATATATATATTTACACATATACATACGTACGTACATACATTGACATACATACATACACTCAACATCACTGGCTGTTTATTGAAAGCACGTCTGGCTCTCTGTCGCCCCTCAGCCGTATAGATCTCATATGGAATTATGGAAGCTTCCTGAAAATTGCTATTACTGTTGATGGACAAAATCCTGCATTACCCATTATAAGGAATATACCATAATTCCCATAGTTTAGGGTCCTTAGGGTCATGCAGGATTTTGTCCATCAATAGTATGGATCTCATTTCCTGAACCCCATGATGTCCTGCTTGCCGCGCTGATTGCCAGCAAGGGCGTCATTCAGCTGCTGTAGCTTCTCCTCTAGGGGCCCCCAAAACACACACAAGCAAAACCTAGGATAGGGAGATCCCATATGTGTATATATACAAAAACATATACATAATATGTACACACACTCTATATATATATATATATATACATACAAATATTGTATATACATATATACCTATACATGTAGTATATGTATGTTTGCATACCTATCTATCAACCTACCTCGCTATATATATATATATATATCATATGTTTTTTATTGGTGCCCATGGCTTCTTTGAGGTTCCGGGGGATTGATTAGGGATAGGGTCTGTCGGTTTGCGGTTCGGAATGTAGCTAAACCGTGATCCCCAGACCCCCAAACCCTACCCTAAGGCTCCTAAGAGGGTCATGGGCTTTCTGGGGGAGGGGTTGGGCTTTGGGGGCTAAGGTTTGGGATTTCACTACGAGGGTCCAGGAGCCTTAGGGTAGTAATTAACTCCCTTCATTTCTAGCCTCAATGTTGAAAAATGTAGGTTTAGGAGTTTGGAATTCAGGTTTGGGGTTTCAGTAGAGATGAGGTTTATACAAATGTAGGAGTTTGGGTCCGAAGTTTTGCCCCAAAGTTGTTCTCATCTTTCGGGCGGACCGGGTGGTCTGATAAATGAAGCTCGCTTAATACGGGCTATGATGGGGATCCTAATACAAAGGCCTTGTAGCTGCTTCACTGTATCAGAAAAACTGATAGAAGCCGTCTGTTGGGATGCAAAGGTGAGACACAAGGCTTCGGCTCATTCATGTATTCAAGGAAGTTTAGGGTTTAGGGCCTTGAGGGTGTACTTGGAGGATCATGGGACCTAGTAAGTATGGTTATAAGTCCCTTAATTGGGGTTATAAGTAGTTATAAGTATAGTTACCATAATAATAACCCTAGTTACTAAGTCCCATGATCCTCTAAGTAGGGGTTTAGGGTCTTTTGTGTTTGGGGCAGAGTCTTGAGATTTCGGTTCCCAGCTTTGTGCTTTTGTGGTTCTAAACCCTAAACTCTAAAGCCCTAAACCGAAAACCCCTAAAACCCTAAACCCTAAAGCCCTAAACCCTAAACCCCTAAACCCTAAACCTATAGTGCAGAGCTTCCGGGCTTCAGGGTCTCAGAGTTTAGGGATCTAGATAAACCGTACCCAGAGTCTCCATTGTAGTTCCCTTTTTTGGTTAACCAAAATCTCTATTATAGCATCCTAACCATAAAACTGGTTAACAAAAAAGAACTAGAATGGAGACTCTAGGTACAGTTTACAGACCCAAGATGTACCCTACCAGTGGGCCTCCTCTCGCAGGATACCACCCTAAACCCTAAACCCAAAACCCTGAACCCCTAAACCCTAAACCCTGAACCGATGAGAAACCTTCAAGCATGTGATATGTGGGTTTGAAACTTGCCAAGTCTCAGAAGAAACTCGATAGACGCGTGCCAAATCCAAATACAAGCCCTGCCGTGCATAACGGTGTCGCTCTGGGTTGCTGTCTGCGCAGGCACGTCCAAAGGTGTGCCAAATAGTGAGGACTGCTAAAACAGGAAACTAAAATTCAATATACAATGATAAACGATATAACCACAAAAATGGTGAGAATGACGGTGATGCAGCTGAGCGGAATGGGAGGGTACTTACCCAACTAAGTGAGACGTCGAAACCTCGCCGCGTCGCTCATCGGTTCGGCGCTTGTCGTTGGCAGGTTAGAGCCAAGAAGTCCGGAACCTTCTCACTGGCCCAAAACCCAAGGGAATAAAAGTTGAAACTTTCAGAATCGACCACCTTATAAGAACCCCACAAGTGGAAAAGCTGAGTTTACAGCCAATAAGCATTTCAACAATCCAAGGCCCCCGAAAAGCAGTAGGCAGCTAGCGTAGGCTGCGCTCATGAGCGCGTTCCAGGACGTCTGCTGCGGAAGGGCAGCACACAGTGCACAAACGGCGGCCACCTCCATGAGGTAGTGGAGAGCTGCAACTCGAAATTGTGCATCTGCGCCCTCGTCTGCAGCTAGACGGTTGAGAGGCAACGTCTCATGCCACACTTTGAAGTTGTGCAAATAGTATGCAACGGACAAGATCAAGACCCTCGGCCAACACCACACCCATACTGACATCAGCGTGGCATCATTGGTTCCCCCCATTACAACAACTGCAGCAATCAAACCTCCCCATCGGTAGGAGAGGAAGGTAAAAAGCCACGCGGCATTAACTTCCTCGGCCCGGCTTTTGTCAGTTTGCACGCAGTTTATTACGAAGGCAGCGGCGAACACAGCTCCTGCAAGGGCTGCCGCGTAAAGGGTCACCCCACCCAGCGTGTAGGCATAGATCGTTGATAGGACGCCCAACGTGAGAACCGCCACAACGTCCGTCCACATCTTCCAGCTGTAGCGTGTCCCATCCAGCCAGTAGTTCAGCGCAGCCACCAACCTGGTTGATGTTAAAGACTCTCTTTTTAAGATAACATAACAAAGAAACCCGACTTTTCACCATAGATCCCTATACTGGTAATGTAAACAAAATAAGTCCTAAACTAAACCCAAGCACCTTAAACCGGAAAACACTCATTTCCTAAAACCATCATATTTAGCTAATATCATTCTGGTTAATAACGGTAACTAGTAATAGCAATAATGATAATGTCAGTGTTAATAACAATCTCTTAACATAACCCTAAGGGTCCATGTAACCAAATGGTGCATTTTTTTGCCCTTAAAGTAGTCCCTATATAGGTACATTTGGGGCCAAGCAATATATTATTTGGGGTACATGGACCCTTAAACCCTATAAAGTCCTACAGCCTAAATCCAAATGGTACCATCTAGAACCCTTAGTACAGGAAACATTTAAGGGGACCCTATTTGGGCACACGGACCCTTAGAGTAAAGCCCAGCAACAGAAAGATGTCGGCGGCCGAAAGGACCCACAGGAGCCCAGGCCATTCTGGGAGTTGTAGGCTCCAGGCTGCGGGGACCAGGAACCACCTGGGGATTCCCTGTTTGGCTTAGGGCTTAGGGTGTTTACGGTGGGTTTGAGGGTTTAGGGTTTAGGGCTTAGGGCTTAGCGCGTTTAGGGCTTATGGCGTTTAGGGTTTAGGGTTTATGGGATTATGGGATTATGGGTTTGGGGTTTAGGGGTTTAGGGTTTTGGGTTCAGGGTTTAGGGCTTATATAGTTCGTTACTATTTTAAAAGGCAAGAGGTCATACCCCTTTTTTCTGCTGTTTTGGGATCTCGAAACCAAATGTTTTGGGTTTGGGGCGCAGTGTTTCGTAGGGTTTAGGTAGCCAGGGGCTTGGGTAACTTATAAGTACTTATAACCACAATTTACGTACGTACAGCCATACTTACTATCTCCCATTCCCCATTGTAGAACCCTTATAGATCCCTTTCAGGATCCCTTTAGGGTGTTTTGGGCACCTGGGTATCCAAGAAGCCTCTCTCTTTAGGGCTCGTTATTATGATTTGCTTATACGGCTCTTTCATTAAGAAACAAGCAATCTGGGTTCAGGTACCCTATATATAATAATTGGTCAATATTGCTCAGATACCTAGTATTTTGCAGGGTTTGGGGGTCACAGGCACAGGATGTTGCTGGCGCCGACGACTCGCGCTGCGGGGTGGTAGACAAAAGCACCGTCCACTTTCATGGCGACGGTCGGTGTGTGTGCGTGTGTGTGTGTGTGTGTGTCTGTGTCTGTGTGTGTCTGTGTGTTTCTCTACATATATGTATATATCTCTACATATATGTATCTATACACATACATATGTGTAACTATGGGTATGGTATGTACATGTGTGAGTATATATATATACATTGTATATGTGCATAAACCACACTACCTGTAGTTATATGTAGAAAGAATCGAGATTTTTGATAGAGGCTTCGGGCGCTGCAGCTTGGGGGTAAAACCGAACTCCCTGCAGCACCAGTGTCAGACCTCAGAATCACGACCACCCCTGAGGCTCCATGTAAGCATAGGCCCCAAAGTAGTTCCTTTTTGGGATTACCTTATAGAATTCTATCTATGAACCCCCAAAAGGAACTACTTTGGGGCCTATGGGTAAGCATACTGTCTATACTGAGGCTTTAAAGTGGTTCCTATTTTGGGGTACAGTACTCTTACGCCATAAGTATAACATGGAGCTTTAGGGAACACTGCTGAGGGCCGGTTCGGAAAGAAACGAGCGAAAGACTCTCTGGTCTTGGCTTGGCGCTTGCAGATCATATCTCCTACATAAGCAAGGCTTCTATTCGGGTCTTGGTGCGTTTATGTTTCTATTGAAACTTGGCGGTGTATACTTGCTTTCTGTTTACATGGTATTCGAGACCAAGCCCGAACCGCTACACTGTCACTACACCACCTCGTTCGAACCTTGGCTTCAGCAGGCACCTCAGGTCACAACATCCGAAGGGTGTCAGGTCCAGCTCACAAGAGGCTTTGGACCTATGTGAAGTGTAGAGACCCAGTGGTCCGGGCTCTGTTGCTTCGGCTTAGGTGATTGTGTGTTGAGGCTTGGGATGCACATCCAAGGTTGTGCTACCTTAGGCTTAACACATGACCCTACGCAATCTACATCACTGACCGCAACCCAACAGACCTGAATCCCCGACATGTACAAAAAGGGACCTCCAAACCTTCCATGGATGACGGAGAAAGCCGTTACTCGGGTCGGGAGGCGAGTCTAGGCGCCACCGACCTTCCTGTACAATGGGAACCGGTGTATGCTACGGCTTGTATAGAGAAGTTATTATGAAGACCCTGGAAACAGCAACTAGGTAGCCCGCTTTGAACCAAAAGACAGTTATTTGTTCTTCATACTCCCTTGGAAATTTAGATTGCAATAACCAGGAATGCAAGATTGAAGCTGAAGGTCCCTAAACCCTAAGCCCGAAACTTGTAGGTTCTGGGATTTAGGGCCCCCCATCCTCCTCCACTGGATTGCCATGCAGCCAGAGGCTTGCGAGGGTCGAACTCTCCTCGCAGCCACATGGTGCACTTAAAGGATCATGGGACTTACAGATAGGGTTTGTTTTAAGGGTACTGTAGGTTCTATAATGGGGTTCCCTCTAAGGGTTCTACAAGGGATCTACAGGGTACTTAAAGGATCGCAGGACTTAGTAACTGGGGTTATGATCAAGGTAACTGTATCTATATTCACTTGTAACCCAAGTTAAAGTAACTAGAGTTTACAGTTATACCTACTAAGTCCCATGATCCTTCAAGTAGGGTTTACCTGGACCCTAAGAAACCTACATGTTAAGGGTTCCTTATGATGATTTCCTCATACAAGTCCTTAAAGAGGTAGGTTACTTGGGGGTTAGGGTAAGCCCTAAACCCTAAACCCTACATACGCCTTTAACAGTGCCACTGTTCTGTCAAACTTGTGAGAAACTGTAGTGTTCCGGCCGTACTGTGCTACACTGAAACTTCCAGCATACAAGGGACTCTTTAAATATTGTTGAGCCTCGTGATTGTGAACGACCCGCTTAACTATCAAGCTTGTGTGTTCAACAGCTTCCTGGAGAGGGGCATCAATTGTTTGAACAGGCTGTTGGGGTATGTTGTACTATAACAAAAACAAGGACCGCCCCCCCCCCCCCCCAAAAAAAAAAAAAAAAAATTTGGAAATACTTAATATAAAAATCCAAGGCGATAAAATGTTGAAGGCGCTTTTAAGGCATACTTCAACCACCAGCTTCGTCAGTTTGAAGGTTTTGGGGTTTGGGTGCANGTTGAGAAGCCCCCCTTAAATTACAATCGTTGTGTTTCAAAAACCTCCCGGGGGGGGGCACAAATTTTTTTAAAAGGGGTTTGGGGTTTTTTTTTCTAAAAAAAAAAAAAGAACCCCCCCCCCCCCCCCCCAAAAAAAAAAAAAAATAGTTTGGGTAATCATTTAGGCTAACCTCCAGGGTGCATAATGCTGCACGTGATTTTGCAGTCAGCTTCCAACCCATGACTGCTTCAATTTAGGGTTTTGGGGGTTAGTGCACACATCTGTCCGCATCCCTTCCCATCGCAGAGTGTCGGATGAAACCCTGTAATACCCAGGCCTTCACGCTTTGAAGCAGTGCATCCGCCGTTTTGGGCCCAAGGTCGTTGTAGTCCTTTCTGCTGCGATACGGGCTCTCGAAGGTGCAAGGTTCGGGTTTCGCCAGACCTGCCCATGTACATGCTTACCAACTTCACAGCCCGCAGAGAAGCCGAGCCTAACCTAACACCGGCAAGCGGGCAAGTGCCAGAAAGGAATGAGGGTATTTCACCGTCCCCCCGAAGGGTATGAACCCTTACAGAGCCCTTCAAGGAACCCTTACAGAAACCCTATTGACCCTTATGTATGAACCTACATAGAAACTCTTAACACGAACCCTTGTAGACACTCTTCTGTATAGAATCCTTACACTATATCCCCCTTTATAGACTCCTTAAAACCATAAATAAAAAAGATGTGTTAATATAATATGAACAAAATCAAACGACATTCCAAAAGAGACTAAAGGTGACTAAAGTATACCACAAGAGGAACTCCCGAACTTTTAGCACCCAAAAAAGTTTGCCTTTGCAAAAGGTTAAAGGTTACCTAATTTACCTAAAGCCCCAAAAGCAGGTCAGGTATTCGCCAAGCACCTAAACAAGGCTATTATTCTTCATACGTCTGGGGTCCAGGTGCGACAAGAGGAATTCCCAAAAGGTGATCTATATGAATAACATGGCCGCCTTATTATGGTAGCTTCAACTAAATTAAATTCCTTAGCAAGAACCCTCCCAAACAGGGGGTCCAGGTGAAGTTCCACCAGCCCAGTGGACGTTAGCGCATCGGCCGCGAAGGCCCCGCCCTCATCGCCGAGGCGGTTGCTACCCAAGTCCAGGGCGGTGACAGAAGCCTAGGATTTCATCCGACTAGGGTTCATTTAAGGGGTTCCTCTTTAAAGTGATCTATAGGGGATCTATATGGGATCTGGACTATTAGGGGCTTTACTTGTTGGATCTCATGTAGGGGGTGGTGGTTTAGCGTGTAGGGATGTACATAGGGTATGGGGGTTCAGGGTTTAGGGTCCAGAGTCTATACCCTGAGGGTTCAAGTACCTAATAATCATACTATTCCTCCCCCAAACACCAACCTACATATCTACTGTCCGAAACAGGATCGCCTTGGATCCCCCAAGGAGAGTTCCGGGCTGCTATAAGGAAGCTTAAACGGGATGCTGCTGCATGACTGGAAGGGTCTATTTGGGAGTTTCCGACAATAGGGGACCCTAATATAGTACCCTAAATAGTAGGATCCTTATTGTAAGGACCCCAAAATAAGGTCCCCCTAACTTTCGGAAACCCCCATTTGGGGTTTAGAGGTTCGGATGGTGAGGTGGCATCGTAGGGTGTATACCAGGACCTCCATGTATCCTCAAACGGCGGTATATGGGAGTTTCCGAAAATTAGGGGACCCGTACTTTGGGGTCCTTATAATAAGGATCCTAGTATTTAGGGTACTATATTAGAGAGTCCCGTATTTTCGGAAACTCCCATATGGTCCCAATGAATTACCATTTAGGGTCGAATAGAGGGAAGGATCTGGCAGCGTTCAGGGTTCTTTATCCCTTCGTCGTCGCCCCATGTCCAGAACTCCGAGTTTCTCGTTGTCATATCCTCAATCAGCTTGTGCCGTACAGTGTCAGCATACTCTGTTCTGCGTCGGCTGTAATGGAGCATATTAATCATACGATGGCCACTGTCTGCTCGTGCTGCTCAACCGTACATATTCCCAAACGAAAAAAGGGCGGCGTGCGTCGCATGGGTCCAGCAGCCTCTCGCGCTTCTGATGTCGAGGGCGGCAATGATGCATCACCGCGATACTCAGAGAGTTCGCATGCGATGGCCCAACACTCGCGAGTGGCACGAATCAAGACTGTGAATGACGTCATCTCGCCTGGAGCGCCCGGGTTGGCGCAATCCTGCTCCGCGGAGCACCTCACGATTATCACCGAACCCACGGCTGTGACCATCAGAACATCCTCAGTTTAGAGATTACGGGGTATGGTTTAAGCTTTGGGGAGGGTTTAGGGTAACGGAAGCCTATAGGAGAGGGTTGGCAGGGAATTTGTACGGGTTATACGGTTTATAGGTACCCGACGCGTTCTGATTAGGTCCTACATGAGAAGCAAAGGAAGGCATCTATATATCATGAGTGTCAAAGAATTATATAGGGTTGGGGATCCCATTCTGTAAACCCCTGAAAAGTTTCTGGTCCACACCTCATAAAGCCCTAAGGGTCCATGTACCCAAATAGTATATACTTTGGGCCCAATGTACGTATATAGGGAGTACTTTAAGACCAAAGTATATACTATTTGGGTACATGGACCCTTAGGGAAGGGCTTACCTGAATGCTCCTGGACCCTCGTAGTGAGATCCCAAACCTTAGCTCCCAAAGCCCAAAGCCTCCTCCAGAGTTTAGGGTTTAGCCCATGACCCTCTTAGGAGCCGCAGAGTAGGTACTAAGTCCCAAGATCATTTAAGTAGACCCTAAGACCCCTCTTATGGATCCCTTTTAAGGAGCGCTTTAAGGAACCCCAGAGATCCCATGACCCTCTTCGGAGCCTTAGGGTACAGCACAAGATAGAGAGCCCCGAACCCAAATCGTTCTGGTTCCGGTTTAGGTTTGGCTCAAAGGTTTGAAGGTCCGCTCGTTCAGAACTTAAGGTTTAGGGTAGGGTCCTAGAGTGCATTTTCTGGATCACCGATTTTTTTGGGGATGAGTACCCTGGCCAAAAAAGTAGGTTAATCTTCTCAAATGATGGTGGGGTTATATCAGTCGGAATAGGCTAAAGGTTACCTACTTAGCTACTAAGCTACAATGTAGTGCATTTTTGGATGACCTATTTTTGTTGATAAGAACCCACAGAACCCACGGTTACCCAAGGGGCCTCCTGGCGCGTTTAGTATCTGGGAGGTGCTAGGGTTCAAGTCTTGGGGTTTACGAGCTTAAGGGTTTAGAGAGTAGAGTTTAGGGTTCGTGGTTAAATTAAGGCTTAGTGTTTAGGGTCTAGAGCTCTCAACTCACGAAATCAACCAGAAATTCGCTTGCTTTCTTTGGCTCAGCTTCTTGGGAGATGCATCCAGCCTAAACCCTAAACCCTAAACAAACGTAAATAGAGCCTCCCAAGTTCAGTTTTGCAGGGTCATGCCATTCCTAACCCAGCATCAAATTGACACTGAACGCTCGCGCTCCCTTTTGGGAGGAGCTTCCTTTGGTGGCACCGGAGGTGCTCCCTTTGGTGGCACTGGAGGCGCTCCCTTTGGTGGAACGGGAGGCGCTCCCTTTGGCTCTGAAGCCAAGCGCTTCGGCACCTGGCTTGATCCCGAGGCTTTGGGACCAAAACGCGGTGGATCTGGAACTGGATCTGCAGCGGGTAGGACATACACTCCCACATGCCCTGGAGGCGGTGGCGGCAACGGTGGTGCTGGCAATGCCGCGGAAGCTCGAACACGAACCCGAGGATGTAAGGACTCATACAGGGTTCCTTTAAAGGGATCTATGAGGCGTCCTTTAAAGGGATCTATAGGGTTTAAGGCTCTAAGGACTCATATATTAAGGCTTTTGGGCCCAAAGACCATACTACATAAGGCTTTTGGGCTGTTTGGATGCCCAGGGTAAACTGGACGAGTACTGTTGGGTTCCTAGAGGATCCCAAGGCGGCCAACTACCTTGACATCCTTGTCTCTACAACCCAATTCCTTGTCTTACTATACTGCCCAGACACTCCAAAACCTAAACCCTAAACCCTAAACCCTAAACTCCTTCATGAAGACAACAAAAGCCATACAACACACGATAAGGAGGATTCTACCGGATTTCAAGGTCCTAATTCGGAAACCCTAAACCCTAAACCCTACCTGCAGGCTCATACCCTACCCTTTTTTGGGGTATCTACTTTTCGATACAACAGATCTGAACCATAAAACTAAGTATCCAAAAACACGGGTAAGCTATGAGCCTCGAGGTAGTCCCTAGGAGAATGTGCATGTCCAGGAGCCGGCAAAGCCTTGAGAATGGCTTCTGCACCTCTGGGGCCTGCGGTCAGCTCCGGGGAGGATATGGGCAGTTCTTTAAATTGTTGTCTCGTTAAGGGTCTTTCTTACAAGGGTGCCGTACTGTAATTATTGGGGACCTCAAAAGGGACCAAATTCAGAGCACTAGCCATATGCCTTTTTTGTTTCTGCTGAGGGGGATGCTGTGGATTGGGCTAAGGGCTTGGGTTTTCGGGTTTGTTTTAAGGCTTTGGGGCTGGGGTTTGGGGTTTGCAGTTTTAGGGCTTAGGGCGTTTGGGGTTTAGGCCAAGGCATGCGTGGTTTAGGGTTCTGAGATTGCCTGGTGGTTTGCGCGGGGGTCTAGAGGGGTTCTGCAGACTGCTGAACTGAACAACATCCAGCTAAGCAGTACAAGCATATCAAGTCCTCCAGAACTTGCTCATAGTAGAGGTACACTTGCTGCGGCTTCTCGACGCCAGCACTGTCTTTGGCCTTGAGCCACTTTACTTTCGGCTGCAGCTTCTTGACGCCAACAATTCGGGAACTGCGTTTGACCTTGAGTCAGTCATGCCACTCTGGCAGACAAGATACGGTCTTGGTGCCATATCCTGCTGCACCGCTTCCGCTGTTGTTGCTTCGTTTGGGATGGCACCACCTATGATGGGTCAGGTGCCGGCTGCTCTCAGCATCCCCGCTACTGCTACCGCAGAGTCCGACCCTGGACGCGCCCGACTTGAAGCTAGAAACGGCTGCCACGCACAAAGGACCGACGAGCGAGGCTGCCATGAGGCCGTCGGCTCTGCTCACTGCGCCTCCTGTCGTCGGAGCAGAACGTCATCCAAGTTCGGCATCTGGCTGGCTGGCTACTTACCTTTGGTTAGTAGGGAATGGAGGAATGGGGTACAATTATAACTACTTTTACTACCATTCTTCCTATAGATCCCTTTTAATGAACCCTATAGACCCCTTTAAAGGAACCCTAAATATCCCCTATTACTATCATTCCTCCATTCCCGACTAACCAAAGGTAAGGCTATGGCAAGCGAAAGCGAGAGCAGGGATTCCTCCTTGCCGAGCCTGCCTGAGGCTGCTACCCTAAGGCTCGTAAGAGGGTCTTGGGCTTTCTGGGGGAGGGTTTCGGTTTTGGGAGCTAAGGTTTGGGATCTCACTACGAGGGTCCAGGAGCATTAGGCTAGAGGCTTGACTGTGAGGAGCGAACTGATGATCGGGCCTAGGACCCGAAAAGGAGTTTAGGGTTTAGGGTTCAGGGTTTAGGGTTTAGGGTTCAGGGTTTAGGGTTTAGGGTTCAGGGTTGGCTGTTCCAGAGCAAATTCGCGTGGAAGCTCACCCAACCCGAAAACTTGAGCGTAGGGCAACGCCGACATGCTGGCCCCGAGGCTGGAGTCGTGCTCAAGGGTCCTAGGTAGTGTTATGGGGATAGTTTCCCAAATCAAAATAGCAGCTCCTATTCTACCCCTACGTTTGGCTTATAGGTACTTAGGACACTTTGGATCACTTTAGGGTGGGAAAGAGGAGTATGAATGACTATGACGGCTATTCATTGTACCAGTTTTCTGCAATAGCTGGCGAAGACAGCACACGGAGCCAGTTCATGAACCTATAGACTCCGAAGCTCTAGACGTTTAAACCCTAAACCCTAGATCCTAGGCCGTAAACCCTATAGAGGCTTTAGGTTTGAGCTCGTGACACTCAGAGGCTTTTTGATGTGTTATTCCCCGAACCCTACCAATCTACAGTCAAGATTGCAATCGCTTTCTAGGGTTACCATGGCTTTGGTTATAGGATACGAACCATTAGGCTGGTTAACCCAGAACAATCAACTACAACAACAGCCCACGATAAACTGGTTCCGTAAGGGTCCAAGTACCCAATTAGCAGGGTTTCGGGTTCCAAACACAATGTATCCGGCCTGAAATCAAACACCATGCAGAACATAGATCTTGACATACAAAAACTCGTTGTTTTGGTACTTGAGCCTTTGGGGCTACAGTGGGCTATTGAATGGGCTGTTACACTAATCACTAAACCCTAAAACTCCACAAACCCAGCGGTGCAGGGCTTGGGGCTCTGCCTTTCCTACGACACTTTCTCCCACAGCTTTGACCTGAGAGCGTAGCACTGAGCTTAATCGGGTCCGGATAAATGCTCAGTTCTACCTCTCTGGTCTCCATGTAATCTGTATAAACCCTTATGGCGAGCTTACATGCGGCCTTCTAAGAGGAGGTTATAGTTGCTGAGGGTCTACTGAGCTTACAAAGACGGCTGAACGTATGTCCGATAGGCTGCATAGAGACGTCATCAAACGGTGAAGAAAGACAAATCTTCTCGGGTGCTCAATAAGGCTCCAGAAACTCATGCTTCTATGCACTGTTTTACCATCAAGCATCCAAGCCCAAATGCTGAACGCCGAACCCGACAAACCGGGAACTCACTGCCTAGGTCGTTGCTGTGGAGAAGCAGCTCGCGCAAACCCTGCATCCTGGGTGGAAGTCCGAGGCAGAAGCTCAGAGGGCTCAAAAGAGGCTCATTGAGGATTCTGTGAGGACCCATGTAGGGCCATGAAGGGTTCTAGAAGGGCACATTCAGGCTTCAATAGATGACCTAGGAGGCCCGCTTACCCTACTTGAAGGACCATGGGACCCAGTAGGAATGTGGTTACACTGCACAGAACCCAACATAGGACCCAGAGCCCGATTAGAGCCCTGAAGGGCTTACGGGTCTAATGATGGTGTGGTGTTGTAGGCTTACTTAATGGATCATAGCACTTAGTAACTATGGTAACTATGGTTATCATTAGAGTTTCTCCATTTATAACTCTTGCCCAATTAACGTGCGTATAACCATACTCACTAAGTCCCCTGATCCTCCAAGTACAGGTTCAGCTTAGCCGTTTGTGCAGTCGGTTTTGGGAAGATGGCTTTGGCCTTTACAAATCGACCCTGAAACCATCAAGTAACCCTTAAAAGCCCTAAAGGGACCCTTATAGAACCCTTTAAGCGGCCCTTAAAGGAACCCTTTTACGGGGCCCTTAAAGGAACCCTTAAAGGAACCCTTGAAGGGAACCCCTCGTTTCTGCATGTTCTGGGCCCTCCTATGCTCTCGTTTCTTTGGTCAATGTGTTTTGCACAATGTAGTTTAGGGGTTTAGGGTCTAGGGTTTAGGGGTTTAGGGTTGGGGTTTAGGGTTTAGGGGTTTAGGGCCCAGGGACAGGGTAGATCCCTGAAGAAGTGGTGGTTTAGGGCTTAAGGGCTCAGGGTTTAGGGTTTCTGTACAGGGAACCCCATTACAAAAAAAAAAAACTTGCAGTACCCTTACAAGGAACCCGAAGTCCAATGATGCTGTCCCAAAGGGTCCTAAGTACTTTATGGTAGACTGTAGGGTTTCTAAATTAGGAATTACTATTATGCTTTGGGGATGTATCCCCCGTATAGGTACTTAGGACCCTTTCGAAGTGTAGATCCCTAAACAGAGGAAGAAAACAAGATAGCCAGAACAGCAGAGAAAGATAAGCGCGTCATTGGTTTCTAATTTTTTTTGCTGTCGGCCCCGGGTGGGCAAAGTGTTTTTTTTGTTGCGCTCCGTTGGGCGCCGCGACCTTTCCGCGGGGCCAGAGCAAAAAACAACACCACCCAGGGTGTTTTTTTTTGCTACGGCCCCGGGGAAAGGCAGGGGAAGGAGAAGCCCCGTGCCGGCACGGGGCCAGAGCAAAAAAAAAAAACACCACCCAGGGTGTAGTTTTTTTTTTTGCTGCGGCCCCGGCGAAAGGCAAGGGAAGGAGAAGCCCCGTT
>BGNK01000021.1:0-186927 GCA_003297005.1 Symbiodinium sp. clade A Y106 | reverse complement strand
GGGTCTTTTTAGACAATAACAAAAAATGTCTGGGGTACTACATCGGGTCTAAAAAGACCCGGCGGGGCCACAGCCAAAAAAAAAACACCACTTCCTAACCTTGGCCCTGAGCCCTAAAAAGTCTCGCAATGGTCCACATAAGCATCACAAGTGAACCCTCGGGACAAAATAGACTCTTTAGGGGTTTAGGGTTTAGGGTAAAACAGCAGTCTAAGCAGTCATTTCCCCAGCGTGCCTGCGCGAAGACTGAAAGTGGAAAACACGCACAAACGGTCGGAAAATGACAGGACATATGCTTATGTGGCCTTCGGCCCCCTCAAACTCTAAACCCACACTAAGCCCGAATCCCGAAACCCCAAACCCTAAACCCTATAAACCCTGGACCATCAACCCTGGAAGCCAAGCTGCTTTGGCAAGGCCTCTGCGAGTGCACAGGCGCCCTTGGCACCAATGGCCTGATAGATACGAAAGGTTTAGGGTTTAGGGCTCAAGATAACAAGGTTCAGGGCTTCAGGCTTGTATTGTGGCACTTAGGATTAGCACTTAGGATACGGAATTGGGAAGTGCGGGCTTTGGGATTTGGGGCTTTTGCCGAAGCTTATGGTGTAGAGCTCGCTTCAGGTGTGAAATCTTGATTGAAAGCACACCGCAAAAATAAAAATAAATAAAAACTAAAACTGAGCCCCAAACCCTTAAGCCTCTTTCTGACTTTCGGGCTTTGGCTTGAATGTATACAGAAAACAAAAGAGTCTAAGTACCAAACCAGTCAGGCGTGTAAGTAAGTGCAAGGCCAAGATAGTATGGGGCTTTCCGAAAATTAGGGTATCTTATTTTGGGGTCCTCATAATAAGGATCCTACTATTTAGGGTGCTAGATTTGGGTCCCCTATTTTCGGAAACTCTCATATGGGGCTTAGGAGTCTGAATGATTAAAGCAAGTCTTTGGGGGCAAGCATACTACTAGCACTACTGCCCAAGCCCTGGAATCTGGCCAGGCTCTGAAAAAAAACGAAGCACAACATGAGCTATGAAATACCAAATCTTAGGATCTGATGTAGGTAATACGCCACTTGCTCAAAGCTAGGCTTGCAGACTACATCTATGGTGGTCTTCTCTTTGGCGTCCTGGGTCATCCCAGGGCCGCTCGCAAACTCTGCTTGGAGGATCACGGGACTTAGGTGCGCATGGTTTCTGAAAAGGTTCCCTAAACCGATCCTTAGAGGGATCTACAAGGGTGTTACAATGGGTGCACGGGGCTTCGTAAATATTGTTGTGAATACCATAATTGCTTAATTGTGGCTAGTTATAAGAACATCTAAGTCTAATTACCCAAATTATAAGCCTAGTTGCTAAGTGTCATGATCCGTTTAGCACCCTGTACATCGCCTATAGGACCCTTCTAGGGAACCCTATTATAGAAGCCTAGACTTAGACTAACCCTAACAGTCCATGTACGCATCTACTATATGCTGAGGGCCTCAAAGGGGCCCTTCTATGGGGGCCAAAGTCGATACGAGCCCAATACCCCTTAATTAAGCAATATACCTTAAGTTCTAAGGGATTCATATTATGATTTAAGCTATATTCCTTAATTAAGGTGTATTGGGCTCTCTGGGTGGAGCCTTAGGGTAAGTTGTCCCTAAACCCGAAACCCTCAACCCTTAGCCCTAAACCCTAAACCTTTAAGTGCATACAGGAGGCGTTGTGCTGTAATCCCAAGGTGGTTAGCGGGCCCAGGTCGGGTCTTGGCGGCGGCTGGGAGACTCCAAAATTCTTTAAGTAAGGGGATATACTATGCCTGAAACCCTAGGATTCCAGGGACCTTATTATTGGGTCCTTAAGGGGTCTAGGGCCCCTAACTAGAAGGTCCTTGGAGGCATAGGGTAAATTCTGTAGGACCTCTAATGCAATTTGAGGTATATGATAATTAAACTCCGGGCTTTTGTGGGATTTCTGTATGAAGGATCCATCTTTTATTCTAATAATGCCAATGCTCAATTCTAAACCAACAACCTCGTGACTAGTCGAAGGCTTCAGTGGGTTGAGGCTGTTGAAAAACGCAGGGAAAACGGCTCAATCTAGACGCCGGCATAGGTACCCATTTGATTCTCCTTCTTATAACTTTACTTGATTCCGGAGAACCCGACTCTAAGCATTATAAAGCCTTAGGGATTTGGGGCTTGGGCGCTTCAGGGTCTTAGCTTCACGGCTTTAGGGTTTTGGGATTTCGGGTGGTAAGGCTTCTGGCTATCGTACAGTTCCGAACCCCAAGGGTCCAAAGGACCCAATAGTTAGGCACTCGGTTCTAGGATAGTAGTTATGTAGGTTAGGATTTTGGAAAAATATATGATTTATTAGGTACTTGGACCTTTGGGGGAACATGCGAACAAAACCTACTACTGTTGGTGCAAAAAGTTTAGGCGTAAAGCCCAGGAGTAATACATACTTTGGGCTATATATTCCCACAGCACTGTTATGAAGGGATCCTTCTCGCACCATGCGCGGGATATCCCTAACTGAAAAGCCTTCTTCCTCGATTCGGGTTCCCGCGTCACAGAAACTTACAAGAACGCCAGTAAACAACAGCCCAGTGGCAACCAGCAGACTTATCGGACTGGAAGTGTTTGGGATCCATAGGCCGAGAGTGGTAGTGGAAGTGGCAGAGCAAGTGCTACTAGTAGTGGAATTGGCTGTAGAGGCGGGAGTGGTAGTGACAGTGGTAGAAACACATACCCAACAAAAGCCGGTCCATGACCCCATTCTATATGAGGGTTCAGTTTAAGAGCCTACAAAAAAGTACGGTATGGTAGTTTATTCAGGGACTACAAAACCTTATGGGGCCTCTCAGAAGCTCTAAAAACCAATCAATCCGAGCTGCAGAAGTGGGCATAGCTCCTCCATGCCTTCGTCACCCAATCCTGCGGCTCATCTTACCCTGGGTTCAGGATTTCGGGTTCAGGTGCAGTAGTTAGGTACTTCGGCTAAGGGTAGCAATAATTTTAGGTTGTATTTTGGGGGGCACATGCTTGCAAATTAGCTCGCACTTGGGTATCTCCGCCTTACTAAACCTACCAGAACGGTTTACGCTTCAGGGTATTTTGGGTTTTAAGTTTTAGGGTTTGACGCTCAATGTTTTAAGGGTTAGGCCGATAGTAAAGCCCGTGAAACCTTGGCCTTAAGCAAAGCAAAACCTTGTCTGCATTCTATACTGTACTCTACGCTACACTACTCTGAAACTTAGGGGCCAAGTACCCTATAGCACACAAAAAACCAACCTTATCAACTATGGTGGGATTATATAAGCCCCAAAGATTACATGTTACCTACTCAACCCTTGAGGAAAAGAAGCGGTGATCTAGTATAGTAGATAATATGGTTTCCTTTTTATGGTAACTTACAATTTAACAAGAACCCGTAAAATCAAACACACATGCAAACACAGGCAGCCCCAGAGTCCTCGTTCTGCCACCGCGCGGGCGGCGGCGTGAGGTGCTGCGGCCAAGGCCGTGGCGGCCAACCGCCTGGCTCCGTTTTGAGGCTTATTAAGGATTGGGGTCTAGGTTTATAGCGACAGATTTAGGGCTTAGAGTTAAAGCTCCTATCTTTCTTGGACAAAGGTCAGGATTTAGAGGCTTCGTGGGCCGTGTGGACTTCGGGATCTCACCTTGGTGTGCCGAGGCCCCGAAACACAGAAGCAGGGTGCCTGGACTGAAGTGCTCAAGTGTCCCCTTCCTGTCTGCCATTGAGGCACCGTTCTTCAGCATGCCCTTCCCCTTGATCTCTGTGATATGTGTTGCCTTCTTCAAGTACTGTGCAAAAGGCACTGGCTCACTCAGATCACCTTCTTCATCGATGACCATGACCTTGGACGCCTTTGTCAGGTTCCAGTGCACGGTGTGTTTGGTTTCCTCAGCAACCAGGTCGCCATTTTTATGATGAACAGGGTCACGTTTTTCTTGATGCTCCGGATCCTGCTCTGTTTGGCAGAGCATGTGAGGTCGCCATCATGAACGGAGAAGTCAAACTCGTAAGAGCAGACTGAGCAGAGGGGAGCTCAGCAAGTTTCAGACAGAAGCTGCTAGGTCCAACCGTGTACATTAAGTAATTAAGGGGTATATGGCCGAAAATGGTAAGTAATTATATCGAGGACTTAATAAGGGTGTAACAGGACGGTCTAGCTAGCTCTTTGGCTTAGTTGCTGAGTTCATAAGCCCCCCCAAAAGTGTACACTTTTCCTTTTATAGCGGATCATATTATCCCAAAAAGTGTAAAGTGTATCCACTCAGCTACTAACCCTGGGGCTCCAAATAGCCCAAAGTAGGTACTATTTATAGACTTTAGACCCCAAAGTGAGTACTATTTGTATACTTGGAGCCCTAGGGTAAGTTTTTGCAGGGTCTTGCAAGGGGAAGGTTTTGTAGGCGCTACGTAGGGCCTGTGGTCGAGGGGCTCAGGGCCAGAACTGCGGTTCTTAGGGTTCCTTTAAAGGGATCTATAAGGATTCCTTACAGGGATCTATAAGGGTCCAAGTACCCAACTATCATATACTCTACTATCCCAAAACCCAAGTACCTAATTATTGGGTCCTTTGGACCCTTAGGGTAAGCACCTACAGTGACTTGTTTGGGCTATTTGGACCCGGGGCCCACACCACACTGACAAGCTTATATACTACAGTGGCCCTATTAATGATTAGCTTAAGATTTGGGGTACATTATAGCACAATTCTGTATCACAATAGACCACCACATATCTAGGCTGCTAAACTAATCTACTGGGAGCACCCGACTATCCACCCTCAAAATTTCAACAAATTCACTGCTATAAGGCTTTAGAGTCTACCCTAAGGCTCCTAACAGGGTCATGGGATCTCTGGGGGAGGGCTTGGGCTTTGGGAGCTAAGGTTGGGATCTCATTACGAGTGTCCAGGAGCATTAGGGTAGAGTCTAGAGTTTTGCCCCGGAGGGTCCACAGGAGCCAAGACTTGAGCCCGTGGGTGCAGAATACTTCGTCTAACTTCGCCTATTAGCTGATTAAGTCTGTTTGCAGCATAACTTCGACTATTATCTGTCACATTATCTAACTATTAAGTCTAGTTGTAGCTCCGAACTTTGCGGATAAGATGAATATTAGTTATCAGGTTATAACTTCGACAATTATCCAATTAAGTCTGTTTGTAGTTTCAAACTTTCGGGGCAGGTACTTCGACTTCTGGGGTTGGCCCAGTGCTGGGATTCCCTATACTTTAGCTGAGGGGCAGGACGATAATGATTTTAGTTTCTTTTTTAGGGTTTAGGGTTTTTATATACAGCAGGAATTCCTGATTTTGGGGTTTAGGGTTTAGGGGATGTTCCAACTTTCTGGCTTGTATGGCAACCAAAGAGGGCAAGACACCCAGCCAGCCGCCGGGATGCTGGGGACTTCTCCGTGAGCAGCACCTACGGCTCAAAGCATACGGTTTGGGGGGTCTGCTTTCTGGTTTAGGATATGGGAGTTTCCGAAAATAAGGGGTACCTTGTGCGGGGGCCTTACAATAAGGATCCTACTACTTAGGGTACTATATTAGGGTCCCCTATTTTCGGTAGCCCTCATATGTTTAAAGTTTTTAAACCCTGAAGTAAACATCATTATGGATTTGCCCCTCGCGCAGCTTGCGAGTATCAACAACACTCGGAGTGATATCGCTGAGCCCTAAACCCTAAAATCCAAAACTATCGTAACAGCAAGTGCGATACCCCAAGTCTGCACGTTGGAAACAAGAGTCCATACACCCTTAAGCCTATAACCTGTTAAACTCCCACATCTTTGGTTTGTTTGACACCTAAACTCATGACTCCTGACGTATCATGCTGTATGCTTGTAGGGTCTTGGGCTACTGTTAGGGCCCAGTACTCGGGTGCGTCGCGATCTTCGACTGGGTGCCGCATGCTGCTAACAGTCGCCAAACTCATTCATCATTAGGGCTCTATACTGAGCAATAAGTTAAGGGACATTGGCAACTATCCCACATCGACACCTAGCAAATAAAGACCCTCAAAGGTCTCTCTCGCCGGTCTCAAAACATACGTCAGCAACGACTTCTGAGCACATGCTGCCACGGTGCGATCATCACCCACATGTTTCATGGAGCCACATCAGCACTCGGTGGTCAAGACTGCTCAATGAACCCGAAGGAGTCTCTCCCACGAGGTGACATCATGAACTTGGACGGTTTCCCTTCTTGCATGCATGGCAAGCCAATTCAAACGGGCAGCAGCGTCCGTCACAACCAACTCTGATGGCAGCTGCAAGAGATGGAGGGCATCGGATGTAAACCTGAAGCTCTCTGCTCGCTCCCCCAGCACCTCATGTATGGCGCGCCCCGTTCTGTTACAAAACCCTTGAAGATACCCTTAAAGCCTTAGGGGTTCCTTTAAGGGATCCTTTAGGGGTTCCTTGCTCCTTACCCAGCAGTCGGAACCTCCGTAAGCTTCCCGGGATGTTTGGCCACGGCGTGGCAGAGATGGAGGACGCCAACCTTCGAGCGCGAATTTGGGTTGGGGCCTAGGGTTCTTTCAACCTACCTTTGGTTAGCAGGGAATGGAAGAATGGTAGTAATAGTAGTTATAGTTATAATTGTACCCCATTCCTCCATTCCCTACTAACCAAAGGTAAGTTAAGGGATCTAGGCGGGTTTTATACGGATTTGGGGTTGCGGGTGTTAGGGCTCAGACTTAGAATGTCAGAAACCGGTTTAAGGTCTGCGGGTTATGAAACGCATCAGCACATGGGTGGTTTTCAAAATCATGGTCCCTTTTTGGGTCCCTATTATGATACGGCACCTATTATTTAGGGTACCCGAAAAGGGATCTTAATTTTGACAACTACCCACATGTACCCACAAAAAGCGTTTTGAAGGCGTGCGGGTTCACACCATGCAAATTACTTCAAGCATCAGCACAAGATGTGACATGATTCCGTTCAGGCTTACAGAGGCTATGGTTTCAGGGTGTTGGATTTGCAAGCCCACATGCCTTAAACCGTAGTTCGATAGACTTAGCCTGAAACCAAGTGTCGCCTGAACACCACAACGACGAGCCGCCTCTAATTCAAGGGATATTCCGCGTTCTTGGAATCAAAATCCAAGCTTCTAGAAAATAAGAACGAGGACCCTGCTACCCCTACCACCCGAAATCCCTAAGCAGCTTAATATAGTTGCCTTAATAATTAGAATAGGGTTTCGGGGATATTATACTAGAACTACAATAAGGAAGCCCCCCAAAATAGTATAGGTAACTATTTAGGCCCCTGTAGCACCCTGAACAGCGACCCCTGACCTCAAACCGGAGCCCCTCATCCCACCTGTCGTGGCCAGGAGCCCGACATCATGAACATCAACTCCTCTATAGTTCAGGGTTTAGGTTATATTCGGGTTCAGGGTTTAGGTTATATTCGGGTTTAGGGTTCAGGGTTTAGGTTATATTCGGGTTTAGGGTTTAAGTTATATTCGGGTTTAGGGTTTAGGGGTTTAGGTTATATTCGGGTTTAGGATTTAGGGGTTTAGGGTTTAGGTTTATCAACTCCTCCACGGCTTAGGGTTTAGGAAACGAGGCTTTCGGAGGGGCTCCTACAAGACTTCCTGTAGAGGCCAAGGCTAACCCTGCGTTTAAGTTTAGGGTTTCGGGTAGCTACACCCCGAAGCCCTGACCCTAAAACCCAGAAACTCAAATCCTGAAGCCCTAAACCCTATAAGCCCTACACCCTAAACCCTAAACCCCCTGAGCCCTACACACCCTGAACCCCCTTTAACCCTAATAAAATAACCCCAGAAACCCTTAAATCCTGAAGCCCTAAACCCTATAAGCCCTACACCCTAAACCCTAAACCCCCTGAGCCCTACACACCCTGAACCCCCTTTAACCCTAATAAAATAACCCCAGAAAACCTTAAATTCTGAAGCCCTAAACCCTATAAGCCCTACACCCTAAACCCTAAACCCCCTGAGCCCTACACACCCTGAACCCCCTTTAACCCCAATATAATAACCCCAGAAACCCTTAAATCCTGAAGCCCTAAACCCTATAAGCCCTACACCCTAAACCCTAAACCCCCTGAGCCCTACACACCCTGAACCCCCTTTAACCCCAATAAAATAACCCCAGAATCCCTTAAATCCTGAAGCCCTAAACCCTATAAGCCCTACACCCTAAACCCTAAAGCCCCTGAGCCCTACACACCCTGAACCCCCTTTAACCCCAATATAATAACCCCAGAAACCCTTAAATTCTGAAGCCCTAAACCCTCCAATTCCAAAGCCATGGCGAGCCTCAGAGATGCTGTTGCCCCGGAGGTCCAACGAAATCCTTGGTGTATTTAGGGTTTCGGGGTGTAGGGGTTTAGGGTTTAGGGGTTTAGGGTTTAGGGGTTTAGGGTTTGGGGTTTAGGGGTTTAGGGTTTAGGGGTTTAGGGGCTTAGGTTTTACTGCGGGGGTTTAGGTATTTGGGGTTTAGGGGTTCAGGGCTTTAGGGATTTAGCCATTAACACAAACTATGCCTGAATAATGAGCAGCAGTCTTGTACACGGAAATATGCCCCAAAGACGTTTTCTAGCTATAAATACAGGCCTCTGTAGCGTCAGCCTGGCAGCTGACAATACGAAACCAATAAGGCATTTCGTGGCGAGCTTAGCTGTTAAAAACAGCGAGCTGATGCGGTTTAGGGTTTGGGTTGTTTTAGTGTGCTTTTGGGGGGTGGTGTATGCATATAGGACTGGAGTTATGTGGGGACCCCCTGTACGAAAGATCCGGTACTGCGTTTAGACACTCGGAAGCCGTAACGCGAAATCACTGAACCCAATATTCGGACTACTAGTGATAACCGCGATCATAAACCCAGGTTCGTGAACAGCACCAAACGGTAGAATATCCTTAATGGGCTCCCCTGACACTCGAAAACTTAAACCAGAAATCCTGAACCTCACCAGCCCCTAAACCGAAACTTTTAAACCCTCAAACCTGCCCATAGGCCCCAAAGTAGTTCCTTTTTGGGATTACCTTATAGAATTCCATTTATGAACCCCCAAAAGGAACTACTTTGGGGCCTATGGGTAAAGACTTATAGAAGCAAAGCCGCAGGCAATCCTGATGGCATAGTTCCTCCGCAAGCACACGAGCACCCACATCGGAGATCCCTGGTGCAGACCCACGGCTTGTGATTTTTTGCCGGGCCGTTAGGATTCTAGCCCAGAGGGTCCATCTACACTACTATTATGGAATTAGGCTCTAAAAGACCATCCCCACTATGGTGTTGGGGACCTAATTCCATAATAGTAGTGTATATGGACCCTCTGGGTAGAGTCTAATCAAGGTTCGGGGCGTTATATCGGTTTTAAGGTTTAGGGTTTTGGGTCAGGGCTAGGGTAGGGGTTAAGGGGCTTTAGAGTGCCTAGGGCTTTACGGCTTCAGGCTTTGGGGTTGCAGAGTGCCGGTTTAGGGTCTCAGGGTTTAGCGTTCAGGGATTGAGGATTCAGTGATGGCCTATTTCGGCTTCGGGGTTTGATGTTTGAAGGTTAAAGCTTTCAGGTGTAGGGCTTATCGGGTCTTCGGGTAGAGGATTTAGTTTAAGGCTCAAGGAGGGATTGAATGGAGCTTCTGCAGGATCACGCCACCTGCAAATGACAAGACAATGACCCTGCTTTCGTGGCTATGGCCTGTTTTGAAGACACTCGGGATACTCTAGGTAGGGGAAGGGCAGAATGCTGAGCAGACTTCATGAGGGCTGAGGGTCAGGATGACAGTACCCTGGGCATCAACATAGCCCAACGCCTTATGTAGTATGGTCTCTGGGCCCAAAACCTTGGTATGAGTCCTTAGATCCTTAGGGGTAAGGGAATCGAACATCCCGAACGTCCCTCAGAACTCAGGTCTTATAAGTCCCTATTTTCTATAAACCCCAAACCTGAGCTGGACCCGCCAACTACCCTCGATTATCCCCCAAATGCCCTCTAGTGAGGACCATGACCGCGGTAATCTTAGGGTTTAGGGTTGAAGGGTTTAAGGTTTAGGGTTTATATATAGGGTCTAGGGTTTCCACAAGGGCTGCAATTAAAGCGCACTTGAGGTGTCTTGGTACACCCAGTTGAACTAAACCCTACAAACCCCGAACCCTATAAACCCTAAACCCAAATCCCTAAACCCTAGGCCCCTACCTGGACCCCCCAACTACCCTTTATTGTAGCCCCAAATTACCTCTTAATGAGAAATATCAAAGCCCTTTAAAGGGTACTTGGGGGGTTCTGGTAAACCCCTACCTTATAAACCCTGAAGAACCTACCATTTTAAGGACTTCTATAAGGAAATCATAATAAGGAGCCCTAAAAGGTAGGTTCTTCAGGGTTTAAGGTAAGCCTTAAGCCCCCCCCCCNCCCCTGTACCCTAAACCCTAAACCCTAAGCCTTAAGCCCCCCCCCCGTTGAACCCTAAACCCAAGCCGCAGCGAATATAGGGGAAGCTCTGGGGTCCCTGACCCTGGGCATCAAAATAGCCCAAGAAGCCTTATATAGGGTTTAGAGTTTAGGGGTTTAGGGTATGGTCTTTGGGCCCAAAAAGCCTTAATACATGAGTAACGGATGACTACTCAGTTGACTGGAGCCGCGAAGCTCCTCAGGGTGGATCCTGATGAAGTTCAAAGCGTTCTGCCTGACGTGTCGGTGGTCCTGGCACAAGGACTCCGGGTGGGCAGAAAAATCGCACGAAGGGCAAGGGCTCGACATCATGTGCCAGGCCCTGTATGCCAAGTCCCTGCCGTCCTCCTACACTCATCCTGAAACCCTAAACCCTAAACCCTAAACCCCGAACCCCGGAACCCTAAACCCTAAAGCCCCAAACCCTAAACCCTAAACCACTGGCATGCTCCGTCAAGAGGGACAGCCTGCGGCATCCCTAGGGTGAGGTAAGCAATATACTCAAATTGCCGACTTTTGGGGTTGAGGGTTCAGGGTTTTAAGGCTCAGAATTTAGGGTTTTGGGTTTAGGGTTTTGGGGTTTAGAATTTAAGGTTTAGGGTTTACGGATTAGAGCTTAGGGATTTAGAGTTTAGGGTTTAAGGGTTCAGGGTTTAGGGACTGAACTGGGGTGATAGCCGGGCCAGTATCTCCCGGTTGCCATCCGGCAGGCCCTCTATATAGCCTACTACAGACCCTAACCCGAAACTCGTAATGTAGGGATTTTGATGCAAATGGTAATGAGAAGAGGGCTTTGGGTTCCTATAGATATAATAAGCAACCCCCAGAATAGTATTGGTAACTACTTAGGTTTCTAGATTAGCCCCTAAGCGCTACACCCTAAACCCTGAATCCTGCCCTACAGCACCCATAACCCAGTAATCTTATGTTTGGGTAGCTGGGCTCTTAAGGACCAATAGACCAGGAACTTGGCCAAACCTTCTAAACCCCAGTGTTGGCCGCACCTTCTAAAAAAAACCCTGGACCCCCCTAAGCCCTAAACCCTAAACCCTAAAAACGAATCTTATCCCCGTCTCGCCTCGATGCCTGAGATCGCCTTTGTTCGACGACGCCAGGCTCTTCACAAACATGTGCCTCAGCCACGGTTAGCTAATTTAGAGTTTGGGGTTTGGGATTAGCTTTGCCCTAGGCCCTACTACCCCAAATTCCAAGCTGCTAAGCCCTAAACCCCACATGAGAAAAACATCAAAGCAACCCGCAACAAATTTAACCTTCACCTCCCAAAGGCTCCATGTACCTTCATAGTAGATACTTAAGCCTTAAACGGGTCCCTATATGGGTACTTTAAGGCCTAAGTATATAATAGATGGGTACATGGAGCCTTAGGGCCTGAGGTTGGCTACTTAGAGGCTCAGGGGACCCAGTCATCGGGGACACTAAGTACCTGAATTAAGGTTAGAAGTAAACATAGCAATGGTTACTTACAACCCTCTCTAAGCAGTGTTTCGTTGAGGGCTGGGACGATCAATTTCGATGGGCCCTCCGAGCTTCGCGTGTTACCGGGTTGAGGCGGAATGTGGGACCCTAAGGGTCCATGTACCCAAAGAGTATATACTTTGGCACTTTGGCCCCAATGTACCTATATAAGGAGTACTTTAAGGCCAGCGTATATACTATTTGGGCACATGGACCCTTAGGAAAATATCCGTGGGGAGGGATAGAGGCTTCTCAAAACTTTGCGGGCTGCAGTATGGAATTTGCGGCCGTGTTTTCAATTACGGGTGGCACGACGCAGGCGGAGCTGAGAGCTGTCTGCGTGCTTGAACAAGCCCAGAGAGCCCGATACCCCTTAATTAAGGAATATACCTTGAATTATAAGGGGATTCATAATATGATTTAAGCTATATTCCCTAATTAAGGGGCATTGGGCTCTCTGGGAGCTTCATTGCAACGCCTGTCAATTGAAGGGCAAAGTTTTAAAATTGGAAATCCCACCATCCGCTGTCTCGCATCACATTGCACGTTTATAGGACCTGGCTTGCAAGTGAGTTACTGCGTTAAAGTGCGGTCATGATAGATCAGAATCGATATCTGTTCTGCTCGCAGACTCGTTCTGCCCCGGCAAGAGTACAGCTTCTGGTGGCCTACCACTCCGAATGCAGACTTGGCCTGCTGTACAAGGTCAAGCTCTGAGCATCCTTAACCCACTGAAAACCTACTTTCTGCGGGGTTCCTAAAAAATACAAAAGAGTAGGTTGTGGGGGTTAAGGATGTATCGAATTAATCATTGGAGCTGTCTGCTGCTTCTTTGGTTTTGGCACTTTGGCTAATATATGCAGCCAGGCCGTCTTGCAATGTGGTCAAATCCGCTTGGAATTTGATGCGCGTGGTGTTCAGTGCTTCACTGACGGCCTGAATGAGGAATCTGTTGACTTGGTCGAACCCACCTGGCTGGGCCAGAACCAGATTATCGATCATCTCCTTGTCCTGCCGGGTTCATGTTACGAAACGTAGATTAACTTACCCTAAGAAGGAAGCCACATTTCGTACAATAGAACCCTGGCAAATTGCACCAAGTTCCCTAATCTCGTAAAACCCGATACATGACCCGGTAAATTCCTATACAACCCTATGAGTTCTGCAATTGGAATACGTTAAATCAAGCTCCTACCCGCTGAGTCTAGCAACTCAATTGAACTGGTTGGCCCTTTGAGGCCTCTGAAGAGTACTCGTCTCGTAGATAGGATCCTCTTGGACCCAATACAGGAAATATAGCATGTCCGGAGGGCCTATCATTATCCACCTTAAACCCTAAACCCCTAAATCCCGAAATCACTAATTAACCCTACTATCTAGATAACAGTACAGGCAACCAACGTAGCACTTACAAAACTAGATTAACAACCAGTTAATTAGGACTCTCCTTGCTAAGCTCCTTCAGCAAAGATCCTTGTAGAACACTTCTAAAAGTTTTAGAACGGTTTAGGGTTTAGGGTTTAAGGACCCTAAACCCTAAACCCTAAACCCCTGAAGGGACCCTGCAGAGGAAACTGGGCTCTAGTAGGATAAACCTAAAATTGTCTTTGACAGGAACCCAGCCTTTCCCAAAGGGTCCAAGGGTTTAGGGTTTAGGGTTTAGGTATATACTTGTAGGGTATTTTAGGGGTCTAAGTATATACCATAGTGATACTTGAGCCCAGCCTTTGTCGAACTCGCGCTGGCGTCCTGCAGCCTCCACTTTTGTTTAGGGTGTTCAGGGTTGAGAGTCTAGGCTTCAGGGTTGAGAGTTTAAGGTTCAGGGTTGAGGCTGTCGGGTTTAGGATTTAGGGGCTTGAAGACAAAGCAGGAATAACTTAGCACCAGTCAGCAGCTCTGTCGAAGTACACGGAAACAGGTGCTGCAAATACTGTTCAGGCCTATATTATGTGAATGGTTGTCAAAATTATGGTCCTAAATATAATGCGGCGCCTAATATCTAGGGTACCCAAAAAGGGACCCCTATTTTGACAACCACCCATGTGTGTTCGTCAACACCGGGCAGTTGCCCCAAGGGTCCAAGTACCGAATAATCATATACTCTCCAAAAGCCTAACCTACATGACTACTATCCTATAACCGAGTACCTAACTATTGAGTCCTTTGGACCCTTAAAACCCACTATAAACTCCTCTAAACCCCTATAGAGCCCTTTAAAAGGACCCTAATTATTGGGGTCCTTTGGACCCTTGGGGTTGTCTCTGCCGGACCCTGGGGATGGCTTTCACATTGAGTCGTGACGCCCAAACCCCCAAAGTAGGCAAAATAATGGCCCAAAACCTATAAAGGGCTATTATTCTACATACTTTTGGGGGTCCAAGTGAGGGCAACATGGAACACTGCGGGGAATCACAGCCGGTGCGAGGAAGCGGTAAATTGCACTTCCTGTTTGAAACAGGTTCGGAACACCTCTTACTGCTCAAATGCTGACCCTTTCTGCACAATGTCTCAATTTGTTTCAGCAAGTTTCCAGAAATCTCGGCCTCAGTGTGGACATGTTCTTGCTGAGAGTGACGGCGATGTCCATGCTGCACTGGCCAAAGTTCATGACGCCAGAGTCAGTAGCTAGAAAGAGTCCTGGAGTTCCCTTCTCTTGGCTCAACAGTGCTGTCTGCAGCAACTCAAACAAACACCAAGATCTGGTCAGAGGTCGGACGGCCTCATCCAATACCATAACCGTTCCTTTATATCCCATGCTGCGCAGGGCCAAATAAAATGAAGAGAATTCCCAGGACTCCCCAAGCTCACTGGAAACCTGCCACTGGTTGTTGCTAAAGGTGCATATCCAGTATGTCACGAGGTGCAGGTCCATCGCACGGGCGCCAAGATTCGTCTCTGCATGTTTGCGAATGGCATCTACAAAATGTGCAAACGCTGTTCCCCAATAATGCGACACGAACCACACCATGGTGCTTGGACCAACCATCTCTGCATAAGACAACTGCAGCGGCTTGGTGAGCGGCCGCACGATGTTGGAGCATAAGTAGTACATGTTTCTACGGAGGATGAAGTCTTTGAACGAGTGATAGAAGTCGAGCAGCTGGCTGGCACTTATTGCACGAAAGGGACCTCTTTGGCAGGATCTTGGGGTGGGATTGGTTTGCGCGATCCGTCGGGCAAAATTTTGCAGGCATAGGTCAAGTTTGGTGGCCTGCTGCTTGGACAGACGTCGCCAGTGCACTAGAATGGCCACCACTGCACCACACCACATCGTGCAAGCGTCCACCCATGTGACTCGGGCGCTTCCTGTCATCTCTACAAACTCGGCCAGAAGAATACAGCCTACCAGACAGAGTAGCAACAGTACCTGCCACACAGAGAACGAGACCATGAATCCCGTGCCCGTGAATGAGTCCCTGCGTCTCAAATAGCCTCTACCCATGGAGGTCTCAATGTCCAGTTCGAGTGCCACTTCCTTGCTCGGACCTGATTGAGTAGAAGGCGTGGTAGCCAGAAGCAAGAGCTGGGTCTCGCTGAAGATACGAGCCTGAAATGACTTCCAATCCAGGCACGGATGCTCGGTATTCTCCTTAGTTGCTGAGTTCATAAGCCCCAAAAAGTGTACACTTTTAGTTTTATAGTGGGTCATATTATCCCAAAAAGTCTAAAGTGTATCCACTCAGCTACTAAGTCTCAAAGCTAATCTGCGCTCTGCGGTTTGCGCGGTCCAACAGCCAATGCCTGGCCCTTGTTGTGATTATCACGCCCTCCTCACATAGCCTGCAATCTTCCATTTGTAGAGGCAAACCGGCCACGAAAGGGAGAATCAAGAAAAACAAAGTTGAAAAGAGAAGAACTGGCACCACCAGGAAATTCACTGAAGCGATCGCGCATGAAGTCTTCTCCTTTTTTACTTTAACCCGCAGCCATGAATTGTGGCAGTTGAAGCAGGAAGCACTGCCTGGATCTGGCGCATAGTGGTTTGAAAAGCAGGGCTGGCAAGATGCATTGTTGCCAAGATCTGCCTTGTACCAACCGGCTTGACAGAGCTGGCAAGTGAAAAGATCGTGCTGGCTGTACTCCGCGCCTGCAGCGCATTCTCCAAACTCGCAGCTGTCGCCGAAGAAAGGTGCCTGGCAACTACAACTTCCGTTCCCGCGTCTCTCACTGCGACTTCGGGCATAGTCATCATCCTGGCATCTGCCTCGTGTTGAACATGTGCTGTCGGAGCTTCCATCCACCAAGCCTGGACAAGGGTGGCAGGTATGGATGAGGCCAGCACCCGCCGAATGGACGTTTCTGGCATCTGTGCTGTAGTATCCTGCAGCACAGCCCGAGCAGTCCCCGAGCTTGTAGCCCGACAGACATTGGCAAGTTCCTATCGCTGGGTTGCAGAAGCCTGTTCCACTGCAAGTCTCTGACCTGGTGCAGAAGCCACGCTGAAAGTACTGCAGCCCTGCAAAGCCGGAGCTTGCCCATGACACCAGCACATCAGGAGTACCGTCTCTATCCCAGTCTGCAACCGCCAAGCCGGAAATGTAGCTCTTCAGGCTGAGCTCCTGGAAGGGGTTGAGGGTTTCAGGAGTTTAGGGTTTAGGGGTTTAGGGTTTATAGGGGTTTAGGGTTAGGGTTGAGCTCCTGGAAAGGGTTCTGGCTGCCAGACCGTCTCAACTGGAACTTCCCCGATGGAGCACGCACCCCTTCATATAGCATGAGCCTCCGTTTATTGTATGTGTCGGAATCACATGCGGCAACGAGGAGGTCGACTTGCGAGTCGCCATTGAAGTCAGCGGCACGCATTACACCTTATGGGTTTGAGTACGTGGCCCAAAAAGACTTAAACCCCTTTCAACTATGGTAGGATTATACACACCCCAAAATGTTAACGGTTATCTACTCAGCTACTAAGACACAGCGAAATGGAAAGTCCAAATCATCAGCATCGAGCTGAAAGCTCCCCCTCCTTCTTCTTAAGGGATTTAGTGCTTGGGGCTTAGGGTTTTAGGGCTTTAAGGGTTTATGGTTTAGGTTTAGGGTTTAGGGCCGTTTAGGGTTTATAGGGTTAAGGGATTTAGTTTAAGTTACCATAATAAGGAAACCATACTATCTACTATCGATCCCAATATTGAAACTGAAATTAAATTCCTAACAAGAACCCAGCTTCTCTTCCCAGGCCCCGCCAGCTTGCTGAAAGTAGTGGATGTGGGCCTGCTTCTGGCCAGATATCGTGCATAAGACGAAGTCCATCTCGCCGTCGCCATCCCAGTCCGTAAACTCCAAGTTCTCGAAGCGCAGGCCACGCGCCTCGATTGCCTGATTCCTGGGCTTTTAAGTAACCAGGGAGAAAAAGTATAAACTTGCATTTCATAAGGGTTGCTTTAAGAAAAAAGTATTAAAGTATGGTACTCCAAAGCCCAGATTCACTCTCAGGAAAGGGTTTGCTGCTCCAGCCATATTCTTCAAGGAACCGTTGGCCATCCGCTGCCAGTACATCAAACTCGATCCATTGCAGGCAACTGCGTCCATGAGGCCGTCGCGGTTCACATCAACGAATCTTATAGGCTTCAATCCGGAGAGGTGCTTGGCCCACTCAGCTGACTGTTCTATCAAACCGCTGGGAGTTTGCTCAAGATATCGAAATCTCGAGGGGAATGCTGATGGCAGCACCAAGTCAGGAAGACCATCACCGTTCCAATCCACAAAAGACGGATCGTTGTACTGAATGGGCTCCACTGAACTGAAGACAGATAGCCTGCCACTGCGCTCGACGTACTGCGGGTGCGGCAAGACAGAGATGCGTTGAATTGAATCCCCTTCCACAGCAATCACGTCCTGGTGGCCGTCAGCATCCCAATCCACAACCGCCAAGGTATAAGGACTGAACCGCCCGGTGAAGGGACTGGCATGTTTTGAAAAACTTCCATCAAGAGACCTCTGAAAAAAGAGGACCACCTCGGGCGGACTGTTATAGCCACGCAGGCGTACTACAAGATCAAGTGCCCCGTCGCTGTTCAAGTCGGCCGGGGTCAAGATACCCACGGTCGAGTCGAGCATAATTCCCTCGAATGGGTTTCCTGGACCTAAGCGCTCAGTGACATTTCCGGAGTTCTCATGTTCGAAATATCTGATGCTGGCGATGCTGGTCTGGCCCGACCACGAGATCAACACATCATCATCTCCGTCCTGATCATAGTCTCCCACCGCCAAAGCGCATTTCATCGGCCAGCGTCCTTCGTCAATCTGGGCAAGAAGCCTTCCCTCAGCCAAGCTGCTGTTGTCAAGCCTGTCGAGTAGAAGCAGGCTGCCATGGTCATAGATTAGCAGATCCATGTCACCATCTGCATCCCAATCCGTGGCAGCAAAGGATTTGTGCATACTGACTGTACCGTAGGTAGGGAGTGACGCGAGGCTGCCATTCCTCAGAAAAGATCCCTGCACATTCTCTACGTAGGTCAACATCTTGCTTCCAGACGAAGGTAAATATGTAACAAGGAGGTCTAAGTCTCCATCGCTGTCCCAGTCGACTGCTTCCAGATCATCTATATGATCTGGGAATGAGTCGAACAAGGGTGAATCTGCCTCTTTGAGAATGTAGCGCTGCCCGTGGCAAAAACCTGTCACAGAGCGGCACCATTCCACTGGTTCACCCCCTGTAGATTGGAAGGCAGAACCTATCGTCTCTGCCAGGATGACAGCCCGTACCACACTGAGCGCCATGATGGCAGGGCCGTGTGAGCTGAATGTGGGGATAATTACATGCTAATTACTAAGACAGCATGCAACCTGTCCCGAGTGGCTTTCCTGCATACTCTGTTGCTTTGACATCTACTTGCACTAGAGTGCTGTAGAGCTCATGGCAACCCGCTGACTCGAGGACTGTTTCTGGATCTAAATGGGAGTTTCCTAAAACAGGGACTGTAATACAGCACACTAAATACTAGGATCCTTATTATCAGGATCCCAGACTAAGGTACCCCTAATACAGCACCCTAAATACTAGGATCCTTATTATCAGGATCCCAGAATAAGGTACCCCTAATTTTCGGAAACTCCCAAATGGCACTGGGGTCGAAACCCTAAACCCTAAACCCTAATTTTCGGAAACTCCCAAATGGCACTGGGGTCGAATACCGAATGCTGCGGAAATGCAATCTGACGCAGACCCCGGGCTGCCTCTCAGGACCTTAGTTACGGTCTCTGCCTACAGTAGAAGCCCAAAAGTTGGAAACCCCATAGCCTCAATCCTTAAGAGTATTAATAGCGAATCCCAGCACTGTTTGGCCTTGATCCGGTTTCCAACTTTATGGGGTTTACTGTAAAGGATCATGGGACTTAGTAAGTATAATATGGTCATTATAAGTACCTTAATTGGGGCTAGAAGTAAATATAAGTATAGTTACACTGCTAATAACCCTAGTTACTAAGTCGCATGACCCGTTTTTTGTGGGGCTTGAGGTCTAGAGTCTAAAGGTTTATATGGGGGTTTCCGAAAATAGGGGACCGTAATATAGTACCCTAAATAGTAGGCCCCAAATTAAGGTACCCCTATTTTCGGAAACTCCCACATAAGGGTCGGCAGGAAATCGAACCCTAGCGACTGCCGGTAGAGATTGCAAAAACAAATTTGCTCCATATCCCATCTAGATGCGTTTTGTGGCTTATCTTTGCTCCCTGTCTGGGGTACCGTGATGCGGTTTAGGGTTTAGGGTTTTAGGGTTTAATTTAGGGTTTAGGGTCTGACAGTGGGTTCGCTTCCGTCATTGAAAATAGACAGCAGTTCAGAGAATCTGGTCTTGAACGTAAGGGTATAGGGAAAGCAACCCCTTTCTCCACGAAACATCAGCACATGAGCAAAGCATGATGAGTTGGGACCGCTTCAGACCTATAGTGAACCCCAGAAAGTTGGAACATCGATTTAGGATGATTCATGCTGGGATTCCCCTTGCTTTACGTTAAGGGCATGAGGCTAATGATGCTCCAACTTTCTAGCTTCTACTGTAGTCCTAACCAGAAGCTCGCACGCCATGGTAGACTCAGAGACTCCGAAACCCCTTAAAGTAAGGAATATACCGCCCCTAAACCCCAAACCCTAAACCCCTAAACCCTAATATACCGTAAAGGATTCCGATTGTAAATTAAGGTATAGTCTTCAATTAAGGGGTTTTGGAGTTTCTGGGGACTCGGCAAAACTCATCCACTGCTACGCAACACCTTTTACGCATAAACCCGAATCGAACCTGAATTCAGCTTGGGTTGCAATCGCAAGTACAGCATACTTACGAAGTCCCATGATCCCAAGACCCTGGGACAGCCCTTGTGAAACCCGAATCGAAGAAACCCTATAGTTGGCTGACTTCTGAACCCCTCCTAAAAGTTAAACATTTAGTAGTATAGTTCATACAGAAACCCAAAACGTTAAAGTCCTAAGAGCCAACCGTAAGAATGCCAAGTTAATCACATACAAAAAGCCCTTCATGAGCCTACAGTTAATGCTCGTCAAGGGACCGGACCATGGCTTCTTCCAGCCTGTTTCCATTGGTGGTATGAGAATAAGGCTTACCCTAATGCTCCTGGACCCTCGTAGTGAGATCCCAAACCTGAGCCCCGAAAGCCCAAACCCTCCCCCAGAAAGCCCATGACCCTCTTAGGAGCCTTCGGGTAGTTACCAAGTCCCATGATCCTTTACGTAGACCCTAACACTCCCCTTACGGAACCCTTATAGATCCCTTTTAAGGAGCCCTTTAAGGAAGCCTGGTGACCCTCTTAGGAGCCTGAGGGTAGTGGTATTCGAACAGGGCTGCTGAGGTCTAACTGGTTTCCATAAAGCCTACTTTTAAAGGGCTCCTTATTACGATGTTCTTGCCTACCGAGTCCTGGGTGTCTCCTTTGAAGGACGGTCGGTTCTTAGTTTGTTTAGGATTCCAAGAGGGTCCACATCATATGCTACCATAACGGAGTTAGGTTCCCCAACACCACAATAAGTCCATAAGGATGGTCTTGAGGGACCTAATTTCATAATGGTACGGCTGATGGACAAAATCCTGCATGACCCATAATAAGGAATATACCATAATTCCCGTAGTTTAGGGTCCTTAGGGTCATGCAGGATTTTGTCCATCAACCGTAGACTTGAGGGCTGAAGAGACCGAGCGTCTGTTGTAGCATTGTAGCATGTGCATGCACCAACCCAGAGGGTCCCACATACACTACCATTATGGAATTAGGTCCCCAAAACCAAAACAGGGATGGTTTTTTAGGCCTAATTCCATAGTTAGGGTATATGGACCCTCTGGGTCTGTTTTGCATACGTCCAGCCATACCATGAAAACTTACGTCTTGCATCCAGCTGCAAAGGACCACACCCCCAATCTTCAATTCAAAACGAGGCAGCCAATAATGAAATCACAAAAACTAGTCACTAATGTGAGGCTCCTAAGAGGGTCATGGGCTTTCTGGGGGAGGGTTTGGGCTTTCGGGGCTAAGGTTTGGGATCTCACTACGAGGGTCCAGGAGCACTAGGGTAAGCCCAGTCTTGCCTCTCCAACATTTCTGGTGAGGCTTCGTTGGCCGCCAAGGAAAACTCCTGCATAGCGGCCGCGTTAGGGGTTTGGGGCTTAGGGTTTAGAGGTTGAGGGGTTTGGGGGTTTAGCCTAAACCCTAAACCCTAAAATGAGGGTTTACGGGTTTGGGGGTTTAGGCTTTATAAGGGTTGGAGATCGGATGCCCGAGGCTGGAGAAACTGTTTAAGGCGATGCACCTGTAAGGGTGCACCTAGAGTCTCCATTGTAGTTGCATTTTTGGTTTAACCAACTCTATATGTAGTATCCCATAAGGTAGCGCGCAAAAAGTCCTATAAGGTAGCGCGCATAAAGGATTTACTATAGGTAAGATTCAAAAGCTTATGTTATTCAATAGATTACCTGGACGCTCCTTGTACCTTCAATCAGGGCTATATGGTCCCAGATTATGGGCATTTTGAGTCTGATGGAGTCCGAGGTCTAGGTATGTTCTAGGTTCCTGAGTAACCCCTTTATAATAAGGGTACCCTTTTTCCGACTATTTGGTTTCTAATAAGGGGACCCTAAACTAAAAAGGGCAAAAGGGTAGTACTCAGGAACCTAGTGTTGGAATAACTTTCTTGGACCTAAGAAGGCTGAATCTGCGGAGTTTTGACCCGGCTGCTGAACTCTCAAGAAAGCACAACAACCCTTCAACCCGAAACTAAACGAGCCCTTTGTAATACAATAGACAACCCTAAACCCTAAATCCTTAAACTACACCAGCCCCGAGCCGCTAAACTCACAACCCGAGCATGCGCAGGACCTCCCAAGCCCTAAAATAGCTCAAAACATATTGCAGCTATGATCCGAAAGCCTCACCGCCTACCTCACTCGTTTGAAACTCGATTAACCCTATGAAGCCCTTCAATAACCTCAACCAAACTGGCCAAAACCCACGAAGAACAGTCAACTCAAGAAATTTCTGCAATCAGCGATATCCTCTCGACTGAGAACAAGAACCCGTTCACAACGAACAAACCCTAAGGGTCCAAAGGACCCAATAATTAGGTACTTAGGTTTAGGATAGTAGTTATGTAGCTCAATATTTAAGAGAGTATATGATAATTAGGTACTTGGACCCTTATAGATCCCTTTAAGGAATCCTTATAGATCCCTTTGATCCCTTTAAGGACTCCTATTATAGATCCCTTTAAAGGAACCCTAAGATTATTAGGTACTTGGACCCTTAGGGAAAATTATAAGAGAGCCAGAAAGTTGGAACATGGCTTTAGGAGGATTGGTGCTAGGATCCCTTATACTTTACTTTAAGGGCAGGAGGCTAATGATGTTCCAACTTTCAAGCTTCTACTATAAGAGAAGGCTTGACCTCCAGGGTGGAGTTCGCCGAGGCTGCCGACAGCAGCTCTGCGCAAACGGCGGCAGAGATGCCCTGAAACACGGGCACTCAACACTTGGTTGTGGGGTTCTTAGGGTTCCTTTAAAGGGATCTATAAGGATTCTTTAAAGGGATCTATAAGGGTCCACTCGCTTCAGAAGCTATACTACAGGGGCCTTAATAATTAGAATAGGGCTCCGTTAAAGGGCTCTATAAGGGTTACTATAAGGATCTATAAGGGTACTATACTTCTAGTCCCAAGGGTCCAAGTACCTAATAATCATATACTCTCCAAGATCCTAATCTACATAACTACTATCCTAAAACCGAGTACTTAATTATTGGGTCTTTTGGACCCTTGGGGTTGGTTGTGAGGGGCTTGAAGGTTTGCTTCAAGGGTTCTTTCATGGGGTGATTTCGGGTTCATGGCCTACTCCAACGCTTACTTGGAGGTTCACGGGCATGCGTAAACGAGGTTACAAGTAGGATAGCTAAAGTGATACCCCATATTAGCGGACTTGTAACCTATACTTATAACACTGAACAGCAAACCCCTAAACCCTAAACCCTTACACCCTAAACTACCCATGAACCTCGAACTCTTAAAGGGCCTTGGTGCTTGAGAACGAGGTTTAGATTCTGCTATTAGGCCTCGATGTTTTCGGTTCGCTGCCCCAACTTCGTGTGAACGCTAGGTCGCAGCCCGACGCCGTCCACCAAATACCAGTACGCTGATTGGAGGATCATGGGACTCAGTAACTCGGGTGATAAATGATGAGGGCAACTGTTGCACCTTTAAAGGCGCTAGTAGCAGTTCTTACGAAGTCTCGTGATCCTCCAAGTAGACCATATAATCCCTCGGCCGTAGGTTTTGAATCGCCTAATACACTGCACACCAGACCCTCAAAAAAAAGTCTTAGACTCTTAGACCCTAAACTCCAAGCTTTAAACCCTGAGCCCTAATCCTTATCCAGAGAAGAGAGCTAGAACAATCCTGACATGAGCATAATTCTTCCAATGGCTATCTTCCAAGTTTCTGGCCTCTACGGCCAACCCTGCAAAACAGGGTTTCAACCAAAAGAGTCTATGAGGGTCCTATAGAATATGGACCTAAATTACTACCTAGAAAAAGGCCTTTGGGGCATAGAATACTATAGTATGTATGTATACATATATAGATATATATGTACACACACATACATATTTAAGCATAGTAAGTACAAGGGGCCTACTATTGCTGATTATCCAGAGCCGTGAGTTTTGCACCCCTCATCTTCACATCCTGACTTCGAGGATCATGGGACTTAGCAAGTGCGGCTATGACATGAGTACCTTAACTGGGGCTACAAAATGTGATGGGAAGTACAGCTACCCTGAGCACAACCATATTTACTAAGTCCCATGATACTTCAAGTGACCCGGAGCGGTGAGTGCCCTAAACCCCACCTGTAGCACACAACCCTACACAACCATGAACACTCTGAACTCTCAACAACCCCCAAAATACACAAAAAAAACCATACACTTATTCTACTGCCCAATTGCTGTGTTCCCTGGCTCCAACAGGCTAGCCAAGTAATCAAGCTGGAGCCGACACAACTGGGAGCATTTTAGGCGTGCAAGGTTGAAGGGAAGGCTTGAGATGATCTAGACTGTTCTATAAGAAGGTCTGGTAGATTTCCAAGGATCATTTTACAGGGAACTCCAGGAAGTTAGAATATGGCTTTAGGATCATTGGTGCTGGGATTGTCTGCCGTTTAGCTTAAGGGCATCAGGATCAGGATGTCTCAAATTTCTGGCTTCTACTTCATCGTACGGGTCTGAAACGATCCCAGCTGCATTGCAGCGGAGGTTGGCCGCAACCAAAGCGCTGGCGTTGCGCAGCCACGCTGTGAGGCACCGGGCGCCTCGACCATGAAACCCTTAACAAATTTGGGATGTAGGGGATTAGTTTGCGATTACAGGTGTGGCGATTAGGAGGTTTGGGCTTAGGGGATTATGGGTTTGAGGTTGCTGTTTAGGGGTGTCGGGCTCAGGGCTGACGGTGGCCATGCTGCGAGACTCCAAAAGCGCAATTATTTCGGAAAGCAAGGCAAACACACTGGTTTCGGACCCCGGGAAATCAGAGCTTTTGCCGGCTGTTGATTGTTGATTGCTTCCTTCTTGTCTTGCCTAGCCGGGTGATTCTTCGTTGATGATTCTTTGTGTGTTCTGCTTGCATATGTCTATTGATTGCTTGCTTGACCGGGCGAGATCACCGGTCACCGGACGGGTTTTAGCGACCGTAGTATAGGGCCCTAAAACAATTAGAATAGGGTTTCGGGGTACATTATTATACTATAATAGTAAGGAACCGCAAAATAGTATAGGTAATTATTAAGGCCCCAATATTTGGTTTAGGAGGCACAGCCCACCACTTGAGAGCCTGTCGGAAACAATCGCTGTGTCAGCAACACGGGGTGCAATGGGAGTTCACGGTACCCTAAACCCCAAATGCCCCTCACTCAGGGTTCGGCAGCGAACTGTGCCAGCGTCGACTCAACTTCGTAACTCGATGAAGAGAGAATCTTAATATGGGAGTTTTCGAAAATTGGGGTACCTTTTTTGGGGGTCCTTATAATTAGGATCCTACTATTTAGGGTACTCTTTTAGGGTAACTCCCATATTTGCGCTCCGCCAGGGTTTCGGGTTTAGGGGTGTAGGGCCGCTAACGATCAGCCTGAGCACCACCACGAGTGCTCGGATCCAAACGTTCAAAGAGGGGTTTAGGGTTTTGGGTTTAGGGTGCGGGGTCGCATCCACACATTCACCTGGCACTGGCCCGTCAAGCCCGCCGCCTCCACAGCAGCCCCGATCCACTGAAGCTGCTCAGGTGCCGGGGATCATGGCAGAGTTCGTCGCATCACCAGTCACCAAAAACGCGGCAGGCGCCACAGGCCCTTGAGACGCTGGCCCCACCCATCCACCGCAGCCACCGCCGGCATTTCCGGTGAGACCTCCTCGCACCTTCCGTCACCGTCCACACCATATTAGAGTTTAGGGTTTAGGTCCAAACTTTGAGTATGCCTTGAAACCCTTCACATCTTAAGCCCTTACAAGCTCTAGACCTTTTCGGAATTTCGAACAAAAACTGCGTCCACTAAACCCTAAACTTTAAACCTGAACCCTAACCTTATATAACCCACAACCCCAAAACCCTAAACCCTGAACCCTAAACTCGGAACCCTGAACCCTGAAACCCCAATCCAAAGGCTCCATGTGCCTACACAGTTTACTTTGGCCTTAAAGTACCTCCATAGTAACCACTTTAAGGCCTATGTAGAGACTATATAGGTACACGGAGCCTCAGGCTAAACCCTAAAACTTAAACCCTGAAACCCTAAAACCCTTTAAAGCCCTATAGATCTCTTTAAAGGACCCCTTATAGACTCCTCTAAGAGGCCCCTTCTTGATCCCTTTAAGGGGCCCCTTATAGATCCCTTTAAAGGAACCCTCAACCCCCCGAACCCTGGAATTGAACCCTATTATCGATCCCTTTAAGGAACCCTTATAGATCCTTCAAAGGAACCCTAAACCCTACCCTAAGGCTCCTAATAGGCTTAGGGGCTTTGTGGGCGAGGGCTTGGGCTTTGGGGGCTAAGGTTTAGGATCTCACTACGAGGGTCCAGGAGCATTTGGGTAAAAGCTGAACCCCCAAACCCTAAACCCCGAAAGAACCCTTAGAGGATCCCCTTCAAAGATCCCTTGAAGGATCCCTTTAAAGGAACCCTAAACTCCTATAGATCCCTTCAAAGGAACCCTAAACCCCTCTAGATCCCTTATAAAGGAGCCCCAACGCGCGCGCGCGCCGTCCCCAGTGGAGGCGCTGCCCAGGGCGAGGCGCTCCAGCAGAGGAGCGGCGGGGAGGAACTGGGCCTCGAGGCGGTTGGAACCCTTCAGAGGGATCTATAAGGGTTCTATAAAGGGTTTAGGGTTTAGGGTTTATTAAAGGGATAGTTAAGGAATATACCCTAAATCTAATTAGGGTTCCTAGTATATTCCTTAATTAAGGGGTTTTGGAGGCTCTGGGTATAAGGGTTCTATAAAGGGTTTAGGGTTTAGAGTTTCCGAAAAAAATATATAAGGGGCGGCTGGCGGTCCGACATAGGGGTGGAAGGTTTAGGGTTTCGGGGTGTATAGGGGTGTAGGGTTTACGGGTGTAGGGTGAAGGGTTTAGGCGCACAGACCTTCCAAAGTCTCTTAATTAAGGAATATGCCTTAAGTTATATTAGGGATCCCATTATAATTTAAGGTATATTCCTTAATGAAGGGATTTTGGAAGGTCTGGGCGGTTGCGCTCCAATATACGGTTGAAGGTTTAGGTTTAGGGTGTTGGGGGTTTCGGGTTTTGGGGTGTAGGTTTTAGGGGTTCGATATAGGGTGCCCAGACCTTCCAAAACCCTAAACGAAGGAATATACCTTAACTTACTTCCCCTAACAAGCCACAGAAATCAAAGATTAGACTTTCCCAATAACTACGAAACTACAAGAACCCAAAAACTTTAAAGATTAGGTGCTGGGGCACTAAAGTATATTCTGGGCAGGATCCCTAAGCCTAACACTATCTTATGGGATATCCCTCAGCTAAGAGATATTGGAAGGCTTTGGTGCTCAGCGGGACTTAAGGGGGCTTGCAAGAGGGCTTGAAGGGAGCTGAAGAGGGGCCTTAATCATCAGAATAGGGTTTGGGGTTTAGGGGTTTAGGGTTTAAGGGTTAGAAGAACTTTGGTTTAGGCTCCAATGATCCGAATGGGGTTTTGGGTGTAGGTTCTCCTGTAAGGACAGTGCTATCTATTCATCTACAGTGGGTTCACCTACAGAAATAGCTAGGGGTTACATACCTTGACGTTGGTGTGAGGGCTCATATGCTGGCCTTGCTAAAGGCCTAGCTAGCTGAGAGCATACCTAAAGGTCCAAATGCCCATAAGATCAGATCTACCAGCGGCTGCAATTGTCTATCCCTACCCCTAAACCCTAAACCCCTAAAACCCTAAACCCCTAAAGTCCATGTACCGGGGTCTTCCAGGGGTTCCCCTGTTTAGGTCCTAGGGTTTAGGGTTTAGGGGTCTTAGGTACTTCAGGGCCAAAGCATATGCTAGCCGATGTCTGGAGGTACAGGAACTCGGAAGTTCTCCTTAGAGGAAAATAGACATTTGCTCAGAGAATACAACCCAAAGCAACAACCAAAACCCTGCACCCTAAACCCTAAAACATAGACCCAAAACCGTAAACCCTCAACAGCCCTAAATCCCTAAACAGCCCTAAATCCTAAGCCCTCAACCCAAAGCCCTAGACCGCTACAGACCCGGATACAAAAACTTAGGGGGCGACGATGACCTCAGCGCCCCCCGGGCCGAGCGGATTGCTGCTTAGCCTTTCTTTGGCTGCATTGTTTTGGGCTTTAGGATATAGGGTGTAAGGTTTAGGGGTTTAAAGTTTAGGGCTTTAGGATATAGGGTGTAGGGTTTAGGGGTTTAAAGTTTAGTGTTAGGATATAGGGTGTAGGGTTTAGGGGTTCAAAGTTTAGGGCTTTAGGATATAGGGTGTAGGGTTTAGGGGGTTTAAAGTTTAGGGTTAAGGGGTTAGGTTTATGATGGTTTTCTGACTTGCGCGCGTGTGTGTGTGTGTATATATATATGATATAGGGTGCAACTAAAGGGCTCAGGGATCTTTGTTTAGCTGTGGGGGCTGGAGGTCAGGCAAAGATCTTTTTCTTGGGGTTTGAGGGGTCTGGAAAGGGTTCCACGAAGGGGTCGTTAAAGGCTCTTAAACCCTAAACCCTAAACCCCTAAACCCCTAAACTCTAAACCCTAAACCCCTAAACCCTTGCACATTTGGAGGCTCCAGGGTTCCGGGTGTAACAGCTTGGAGTTTAAAGGTTTGGGCGCGGGGTTTACTTAGTCGCTGAGTTCATAAGCCCCCAAAAGTGTACACTTTTGGTTTTAAAGTGGGTAGTAATACCCCAAGCAGTGTAAAGTGTATCCACTCAACTACTAAGATTAGAGTTAGGGGTTTAGGGGTTTAGAGGTTTAGCTAGGGGTTTAGGGCTTATGGTTTAGGGTTTAGGGGCTTAGCATTTCGGGTTGACCTTACTTCTGAAATTTTTCTTGTATCATCTAACGAAAATGTAGCCTTGTAGCATGATCGACCAACTCAAACCCTGTTCGAACACGATAATCCTAGTTGGCAGCTACCTGGGGTCACAAAACAAACGGCTAACCCTAAACCCTAAACCTGGTCCGGTTGGACATGCCCCAAATGGTTAAGAGTCCAGAGCCCGGCTAGTACGTAGTTTAGGATTTGATTTGTGGTTTGGACTCGGGTTTTGGGACTTGACGTTCACCCTAAACCCGAAAACCAAACCCGGCCCAAAACCCTAAACCCCTAAAGCCCTAAACCCTAAACCCCCAAAACCCTAAAAGTAAAATCCCTGGTAGGGCATTACCTAGAGGCTCATACCCTACCCCGTTTTTAGGATACCTAGTTTCATGGTTAGGATCTGTTATCTTAAAAAGTAGGCGCCCTAAAAAAGGGGTAGGGTATGAGCCTCTAGGTATTATTTCATGGAGCAAAAAGACAGCCTGGGGAGCTTGGAGCTGAACTTATCCCGCGGGGGCTGCTCTGTGCTTCCGGTTACGGGGTTTCGGGGTTTAGGTGTTTAGGGTTTACCTGTGGCCCCAAACCCTACAAAATAGTAGGTTATGACCCCTTAATTAGAGGGTAGAACCCTTAAAACGGTAGGTTTTTGGATCCACAGGTAGGGGTTTAGGGTTTCGGGGTTTCAGAGTTTAGGGTTCGGGGGTTTAGGGTTTAGGTTTTCGGGTTTGGGGTTTCGGGGTTTAGGATCTTGTTTATAAAAGTTGACCAGAAATTTGAGACCGCAAGCCCCAACACAACACCACAGCAATCTCTCGGACTTGAAGCCGAAACGTCGCACCCCTGGGACTCAGTACTTACAGCGGGCGGCTTGGCAAGTAGATTAATCACATGACTTGGCTGAGTCAGTCACTCAAACGAAACAGCCCTCCAACACATAACCCCCTTTGTGACTTGATTGGCAAACGACGAAACGATGAAATGGTGTTGTCAAGTCTTGTCCGGCCGCACTTCCGTGTAGGGCACGGTGGGCCTTCGACAAGGAAGAAGGCTTCTCAGGTGCCTCCACCACCTCCAGCTTCTCCTTCACTACCACTGCCACCTGCTCTGCCGCCAGGTGTCCGCCGCTTAGTGCGACGCAAGGGGGCCTGACCAAATCGCATTCTGCGATCGTCCAGCTGGACCCATCATAGTGCGTCCGCTGGACCAGTGAATGTGCTGCTCCTCTCGAGCAGCACAGGGGTGGGCACCTTCACCAAAACGTGCTGGAAGGCCTTGTCCTCCAGATGCAAGTGCAGAGCCCCTGTGGCAGATTCCAAACACTTTGCAAATGTCGCCGATGTCAAGGCTGCACTGGCCATCCTCCCTGGCCTGGAATTTGCGCATCGCTTTCCTGGGCACAATCGTGAAACGACGGGCAGCTCCACAAAGCGAGAGAGAGCGAGAGAGAGAGCGAGAGCGAGAGCGAGCCCGTCTAGGCAATCAAATTTCGCATACAATCAAATTTCGCACAGTACGCGAAGTGGTCCCGGTGACCTTGAGAATGCCTTGCAGAGTGTCGCGAGTCATAGAGCTCAAGCCTTTCCAAGACTTTGGTTAGAGTCTAGAGGTGCCTACATAACATAGAGCTACCCAAGTTCTAGCCCTGCTTCCAGTCTTCTTGTTGAAAACCTGTGAATAATCCCCAAAGACACCCATAGACTGCAATAGACCCCATATGGACCAAAAACACCCTTGAACTCCCGGTCATTTCTACACATGTTGTGACCAAAGCACTGAATCTCACGAAGCTCGCCCATCCCAAGAGCCTGCGATTTCGCGGGGGGGGGGGGGGGGNGGGGGGGGGGGGGGTTGCTTCGTTCATGGCGGGTTTAGGGATGGGGGTTTAGGGTTCAGTAAACATGGTCTAAGTCTAAGCATCAATAAGTCACAACACACACACAATCACACACACACACACTAACACGGCTAGAGAGGTAGATAGCCAGCGAGCTGCCTAGGTAGCTAGCTAGGTAGGTCGGTAGATGAACAGACAAATACATGGACAGATTGATCGATCACAGGCAGCAAGGGAGATGGATAGACAGGTGGCAAATACATAGACAGATCGCCAGAACATAAACAAAAGGTAGGTAGATATATCGATAGGTCTGGTAGATACGCAGATGTGCAGATCAATAGGTAGATAGATAGGTAGCTAGGTATGTAGGTAGACGGACAGACAGATCGATAGATCGGTACAGGTAGAGATAGAGAGCGGGAGAGGAGGATGGCAACAGATGGATAGTATATCTATCTGTCTATCTATCTATCTGTCTATCTGCCTGTCCCTCTAGGTTTTTGCATGTATAATATATATATGCGTGTATGTAGATATACATATACACATATTCTATCTACACAAAACGAGAGGATGAGACAGAGAGAGAGAGAGAGAGCGAGAAATAGGCAAAGAAAGACAGAGAGAGAGAGAGATAGAGAGAGAGAGATACAGAGATAGAGAGCGAGAGCGAGAGCCAAAGCGGGAGGGAGGGAGAGATCTATAGAGATACAAGTAGCCACAGACGGAAGCACGGAGTGACAATACATTAATGACGGATCTGGAAGATTCGTGCTTTGAGGTTGAAACAAACGAGGGAACGTACTGGCAACTTATTGCTACCAATCACCCATAGGCTCCATAGCAGTTCCTTTTGGGGATTGCCTTATGGGATTCGAAAAAATGGAACCCCACAAAGGAACTGCTAAGGAGCCTGTGGGTAAGCCCCTCACCGAATATGAAAGTGAGGTGCTGACATCACAACACACTCATCGAAAAGCAGCCATAGGCTCCATAGTAGTTCCTTTTGGGGATTGCCTTATGGGATTCGAAAAAAATGAAGCTATACAGCCCTGAGTGTGCACTTTTCCAGTGGCTCTCGTGACGGCGACTGCAAGGCTCTAGCAATTTCGAGGATACCATAAGGGATACTATACAGTAAACCCCGTAAAGTTGGAAATCGGATTAAGGCCAAATAGTGCTGGGATTCCCTATACATTAGTCTTAAAGATTGAGGCTATGGGGTTTCCAACTTTTGGGCTTCTACTGTAGCAATTTCGGGGATACCATAAGGGATACTATAAAGGGTACTACAGTTACAAGGGTTAGGGTTTAGGATTTAGGTTTAGGAGCGCGAAATCATAAAGCTAAACCTCCACTGTTGTTCTTGTCTTGGATTGATGTGGTTTTTTCTATCCGATACGTTCAGGAGAAGTCGCAACCAACGCCCTAATTGTTCCAAATGATTCCCTAAACCTCAACGGTAAAATACATAAACCAATCGTCCTCGCTTCTGGAGCGGCTGTAAGTCAGGTTATCAGCCAGATGACCCCGAAAAACTTACTTGCAAACCCAAGTGCAATCCAATTACTCAGCAAGTGTCAGATCCTAGGTCAGATCATCTTAACGATCGAAGTCGCAAACCCAGCTGTAACATACTGGCTAAGCCCCATGGCCCATGACCCTTCAGACTTCAAAAATCCGTTAACCCTAAACCTAATTCCTAATTAAACAAAGAGCCTTGAACAAAAATGGACTACTTAGCGAGAAGGTAATCCCTAAACCCAAAGCCCTCAAAGAATTTGTTACTAAATGCCAAGACAGCCTCCAGCAGCAGGCGGACGGACGCGGCATTGAGGTCACAACCAGAGAAGTTGACCTCAGGTCTCCGCATAAACGGTTTTGGCTTAGGGTGCCCTTAGGAGTTTACGATTAAGTGTCCCTTTCAAGGTTTAGGAGCAAGGGCTCCTAAATTAAAAGGGTTTAGGATTTAGGGCTCTTTTTTTAGAGGTTTCGGATTAAAGGATTTTTGAGGGCTTAGGATTGCATGATTTTTGAAGGCTTTAGGAGTCGAGGCTCTTGAAGTTGACCTCAGATCTCCACCAAAAAAAGTCCTTAGGGTTTTGGCTCAGGGTTCCTTAAAGGGTTTAGGGTTTTAGGGTTTAGGGGTTTAGGGTTTATAGGGTTTTAGGGTTTAGGGTTTAGGCTTAAGGGTCCCTTTCGGGGCTGAGGAATCAAGGCCTCTTTTAAGGGTTTAGGAGTAAGGGTTTTCTAAAAGGGTTCCCCTTCTAAGGGTGGCCTCGGTGTTCCTTTAAAGGAACCCCAAACCCCCTTAAAGGACGCCTTATAGGAACCCTAAACCCCCTTAAAGGAAGCCTTAAAGGAAGCCTTAAAGGAAGCCTTAGAGGGACCCTAAACCGCCTTAAAGGAACGCTTATAGGAACCCTTATAGGAACCCTTATAAGAAGCCTTAGAGGAACCCTAAAGCCCCATAAAGGAACCCCTAAACCCCTAAAGGGAACTCCAACCCCTTAAGGGCTCCCTTTTAGGAGGGCCAGGGTAGTCCAAAAAAGCCTCAAGTAGGTAGAAGGTTTCTTTTTAAGTGCCCTTTTCCGACTGCAGAGTCTGCTAAGGAAGTCTCCTAGGTAGAAGGGTTTAGGGTTTAGGGTTTTACGGTTTGGGGTTTCGGGTTTTAGGGTTTAGGGTTGGGGTTTAGGGTTTAGGGGTTTAGGGTTTTCGGGTTTTCAGGGTTTAGGCTTTAGGGTTGGGGTTGAGGGTTGAGGGTTTCGGGTTGAAGGCTTCGAAAGTTTGGAGCCTTGGAAGGGCTTGGAAAGTTTGTTCTTCCGGTTGCGTACCGTGAGGGTTCTGCAAGAGTGCTATGGCTGCTTTAGGTGTTTAGGATTAATTTAGGGACTGAGGGCTTGTAGGATGTTGCGTATCCCTTAAAGCATGTTATAAGTATAGATACAGATGTGTATATATATATAGAAAAAGTGTGGAAACATAGCTGGGCAAAGGCGTCCATATTTGATTGGAAATCCTTGAGCAAAAGAATCAATCACCCAGATCGAGGCCCAATTGGTGATGGATCTGATCCTGCACTACCTGAAACACCCGAGATTACCAGTACCTACATTCCTTAGCACTGTAAGGATAATGCAGGATTCTGCGAATCAGCAAGAATGGCCAGAAGTCCATGAAGACACAGACGACGTCAGTCCTGTTTGCGGTCCACAGCACAGCTTGCAGTGCTGGACCCTGGCTGAAGACCTGCCAGACGAACATGCGACGGATCGGAAAGGTTATCCACTGAACGGCTGAGCAGGGTCACTGACCCCAACCCGGCAGGCACCTCGGTCAGAGATGAGGAGGCATTGGCAAGGCTGATGCCACGCAGCTGAAGGCGTCCTGCACTCCGATTTGTGTCTGTGTGTGTACTGTTTAGGGTTTAGGAATTTGGTTGATAGCGTTGCGGCCTTAGGGCTCAGGGGCTTCATAACACTTCGAGGCGCAATATATAGGGCCACGAAGACAAGCAAAGCTTGCTCCAAAGATACCCTTCAAATTTGCAGGATGTTGGCGAAGAGGTGTCGCCATGGGGGTGGTGGNCTCTGGCGCGAGACAGACAGCATATAGTAGATTTTAGATCGGTCGCCATGGGGGTGGTGGGGGGGTGGGGGGGTGGGGGGGGGCACAGTGCGTTAGGGTTTCAAGGTTCAGGAGTTGAAGAGTTTCACAGTGGCTTTCGAGTTCACAAGGTCTGAACTTGGGGCTTTTTGGCTTTAGAACCTCGTGCTTGCCGCCAAATTCCGCCAAATCAGTTCTCAAGCAGTACTGTCAGTACTGTATGTATCACCCTTCTAAACTTCATCCAAACGCTAAACCCATATGGCCCTAGTTGCGGCGGTCGGTTCGGCAAACCCTAAACCGTAAACCCACACGGCCCTCGTAGCAGAGGTTCTTCGGCAATCATTTCGGCTTTTCCAGGACCCACCAGTCAGCCTCTTTAGCGTTTCTCTACCTTAAACCCTGCTTGTCGGGTATCATGGGGAACTAAAGGTTAGCCTTTTTCATAATACAAGGGTTATATAGGGACTATACCACCCCCAAAAGGTTAAAGGTTACCTACTCTACTTCTAGGAAACCCTAAGCCGTAGGACAAAGGTACAGGGTTTAGGCGCTGCTTGTCCAACAAAAGGGCTGATACGGTTGATGGTCAAAATCCTGCACTACCTTAAGGACCCTAAACTATGGGAATTGTGGTATATTCCTTATTATGGTTATTGCCAATGCAGGATTTTGACCATCAACAGTATGCCTCGTCTTGCTATCGCTGAACACACAGAGAAATTCAGGAGCACTCGAAAACTGCTTAGGGTAGGGGGTTTAGCGCGCGTAGGGTTAGGGATTAGGAATTATAGGGTTGTAACATCTTTGGGGTCTGCTTCGAGGTTCACGGGAAATAGCGAGTATGGTTATCAGTACATGAAGTAATTGACGTCATAAGAAATTTAAGTGTAGCCCACTTTAACAATAACCGCAGTTACTGAGTCCAATGATCCTTTGAGTAGGGTTTAGGAAGTAGTGATTGGAGGATCCCCTGCTTGCATGAAAGCCAGAGAGCCTGATAGCTAGAGCCTGATATATCCCGGATTCAGCAGCAGTTGTTAAGGATTCGGTTTAGGGCTTAGGAGGTTAGGCTTCGGGTCTCTACGAAAACAAGGATACTCCTTGTTGAAGGAACCCACGAATCCCAAAACAAGAACCTTCAACAAGCTAGCATGCCCCGAAAACTTACGGGATCTATTCCGTACTTAAGGAGCTAAGAATGAGGCTAACCCCTAAACCGCCTAAACCCCAACTTCTAGGCCGTAAGCTGCAAACCCTTAACCCAAGGCTCGCTTCCTCAATAACTAACCGGGCCCAAAAAATAAAATTTCAAACTTCCTGAGACAAACGGCAATAATGGGAGTTTCCGAAAAAGCAGAACCCTTATTATAAGGACACCAAAATAGGTACCCCTCATTTGTGGAAACTCCCGTATAAGGCCAAACAGTTTAAAGTTCAATCCCATCGGCTTTCTAAGTAAACCCCACACCCCAACAAGGCTTTAGGGCTTATAGGATGTAGGGGTTGAGGGTTTAAAGCGGAAATAATCCCTTTAACCTAAGCCCCAAACCCTGCTAAGCCTCCCCCCTGGGCGAGCTTGCTTCGCACCAGCTCCGCAACTTCCTTCTCCGATGGTACCTGGACGGGGTTCAATAAAGGCTTTTATCAGGCTCTGGGCTCTAATTATCTGGGTCCCTTCGGCTGATGGTCAAAATCCTGCATTGCCCATAATAAGGAATATACCATAGTTACCATAGTTTAGGGTTTTTAAGGTACTGCAGGATTTTGACCATCAGCCGTTCCGGTCGGAAAATCTCAGGGTTCGGCTCCAGAACTGGATTTGTTTGTTTAGGAGCCCTCTTTCCCATAGGAATCTAAGGACTCATATATTAAGGCGTTTGGGCCCCAAAAACCATACTCTATAAGGCTTTTGGGCTGTTTTGATGCCTAGGGTTCCTCGCTGCAGGCTCGTCAGAAAACCTCAGAAGATGGGCGTGTTCTACAGGGATTTAAATTCAGGATTGAGGGTTTCAGGGCTGACGCTGGAAGAAAAAGAGCGAACCTTTAGGCAGGGCTTGGGACGAGTCTAGGGCTCACCAGAGCCTTTACATATCTACTGATTAAGTGAAAACCCTGAACTCTCAACCCTAAACCCTCTGTGCTTCTTCGTGGGGTTTGGGGCTGCAAGGAAGGATTCGGAGCTCTGTTAGCATCTATCTGTATATAGATAGCTCCTAGGCTCCATGTACCAGTACAACCTCTGTAAGGCCTAGGTAAATTACTGTGTGGGTACATGGGCCCTTGAAGCTTAAACCCTTATCCCTGGGCATCAAAACAGCCCAAAAGCCTTATATAGTATGGTCTTTGGGCCCAAAAGCCTTAATATATGAGTCCTTAGATTCTAGAGGAGCGCTGTTTGGGCACATGGATCCTTACGAGGACACTCCGAGCACGAACACCCGAAACCCTAAACTCTTATCCCTGGGCGTCAAAACAGCCCAAAAGCCTTATAGAGTATGGTCTTTGGGCCCAAAAGCCTTAATATATGAGTCCTTAGATTCCTAGGGTATGTTACAGCCCTAAGCCCGAAACCCTAAAATCCCTAGACCCGTAAAGACCCTAAGCGCTTGTAAACTCGAAACTTTTATACACTTATAAACCAAATGCCTCAAACCCTTATAATTTATAATCCCTGCCCTAAACCCTGATAAACCTATAAACCCGAAGCCCTAAACCCCTATAGACTTAAAACCCCTAAGTCCTAAACCCTTATAAACTTAAAAACCCTAAGCCCTAAACCCTGATAAACTTATAAACCCTAAAGCACCACAGCCGCTTCCATCTTCGGCCTTCTTCTTCCCCATGGAGGCTGCTCGGGTGTATGGAGTCACGCGTTGAGTGAGCTTTACGATTTAGGGGTGTGGTTGAGGGCTTGGAGTTCTACGATTTAGTGTACCCAGACCTTCCAAAATCCCTTAATTAAGGAATATACCTTGAATTATAGTCGGATCCCAAATGTAATTTAAGGTATACTCCTTGATTAAGGGATTTTGGAAGGTCTGTGTAGTTGAGGGCTGTGGGCTTCGATGGGTTTAGGGCAGTTTAGGGTTAAGGCTAAGGGGTGTCAGGGAGCCTTTAACATCGGTTTGGGCTTCCTGGCTCCAAGGGGGGTTCAGGGTTCAGGGCCTACCGGGACCACCCAAGTAAGTACGATTGAATAGGGCCCTGATGGTTGTTCAAAATGCCTACTTATATAGGCTCTAATAATTCGCACTGCCCTGCTGTGCGTCTGCTCCGAAGCCCGTGTGAGTCTAACATGAGGCTTTAAGGTTGAGGAGCCGCTTTGTGCACATCGAGCTTGAGCCTGGCGGCTGTTCATGCGGCGCAGGAGTGAGCAGCCAGCATGCAGAAGCAGCTCCCGCATCCCTTTAGGGTGCCATAGGGGCCTTAATGGTCAGAATGGGGTTTTGGGGTATATTGTACTATAATTTCAACAAAGAACCCCCAGAATGGTATAGGTAATGATTAAGGCCCCTATATTACCATTATAGAAATCGTAAAGGAACCGTTAGAGGAGCCTATAGGAGTAAACCCAGGGGTTCAAAGGACCCAATAATTAGGTACTCGGTTTTAGGATAGTAATGTAGGTTACTATTTTGGAGAGTATATGATAATTAGGTACTTGGACCCTTATAGATCCTTTTAAGGAATCCTTATAGATCCCTTTGATCCCTTTAAGGAGTCCTTATAGATCCCTTTAAAGGAACCCTAAGAACCCCATCTAAACTCTAGGTGAAGGGCCTTCTTCGGATCGTTGGTCTCCTGCTCGGCACTCTTCTTCAGGTACTTGGACCCTTATAGACCTATAGTAACCCTTATAGACCCCTTATAGTAACCCTTATAGACCCCTTATAGTAACCCTTGTAGTAACCCTTATAGACCCCGTATAGTAACCCTTAATAGACCCCTTATAGTGACCCCTCATAGTAACCCTTATAGACCCCTTATAGTAACCCTTATAGACCCCTTGTAGTAACCCTGGTTTCTGGGATAGTAGTTATTTAGGTATATGATAATTAAGTACTTGTTGGACCCTTGGGGCCAGAAGGCCCCTACATTCTAGTACCCTTATAGACACCTTATAGTAACCCTTATATTGAACCCCAGAAAGTTGGAACATGAATTTAGGAGGATTCGCGCTGGGATTCCCTATACTTTAAGGGCATGAGGATAATGATGTTCCAACTTTCGGGCTTCTACTATATAGTAACCCTTATAAAGACCCCTTTAAAGGAACGAGACTTCTAAACGACCAAGTTCTAGGGTTTAAGATTTAGGGTTTAAGGTTTAGGGTTTAAGGTTTAGGGTTCTGGGTTCGGGGCTGAGGGTTTAAGGTTTAGTTCATGGTCCCTGCTGAAATGTACATTGAACGTTTTCATGGGGTAAATGTACGGAGCATCTGCGAAGTTTACAAAGACTCGAAAGACATGGCCCCGGGGAATAGCAAGCACCAACCGACCTCAGATCGTCTATCTCTTAACTCAAAACCATACCTCTTATCCGCAGTAGACCCCCCAAGCTAAACCCAACAACAACGTGCTCTCAATTCCCTTTTAATTAAACCTTCTGATTTACGGTTAAGGAATAAACACATAATGCCTGGATCTTGAGCCCAAATGTAAACAAAATCAGAAGACTGATAACTACCGGATAAACTTTCAAGTTTCCAACCTTGAAACCAAGTTGTAGGACTTGCCCCCAGGGTCCGAAGGACCCAATAATTGGGTACTCGGTTTTAGGATAGTAGTTATCTAGGTTAGGTTTTTGGAGAATATATGATTATTAGGTACTTGGGCCCTTATAGATCCCTTTAAAGGAACCCTAAGAACCCCTCTAAACTCTAGGTACTTCGACCCTTGGACTTGTGGGAGTTGTAGGATGAGGTTTTAGAAGCTTTCGAGTTCAGGGCTCTTTCGGCTTATAGCTGATAGTGAAGGGCCAGCTTGAACTAGGGAACCAAATTCCTGAGCACAAAAACACCGTCTGCAGATCCGTTTTGGTGCGGCGAGGGATCCTGTACCGATCCGTGCGATCCCCAGGCATGTGCCACGTGCGCTAGCCTCCACGTTCTGTGCAGGGTTTAGAGTATAGTGCTTGGGAGTACAGGTTAAAGGTGTGCAGGTGTGTATGTGTCCAAGCATGCTAGATTGACACTTCAAGTAGCGGAGTTCTCTAGCCCCCCCACAGTGAACAACTCAATCGCAGCAACTCAGCAACAATACAAAACATCTATAAGACTCCCTACCAGCAGCTTCTACATGTTTTGAAAAACAAATCCATTTGACGCCGCTCTTGATTATATCTGCAGCTTTAGATGGTGACACTCGTTTTGGATGCAGTGATAACCATGGAGTCCTGGAGGCAGATTCGCATGCTAGCTAACTTAGACCTAAGCTTCTCACAACCCTGCGCGTCCATGTGCCCAACAATGAGGTAGTTACTTGGGATGAGGGTAGTACTACGGTTGATGAAATAAATCCTGCATTACCCATGATAAGGAAAAGACCATAGGTCCTTACCCTTGGGTTCGAAAGGACCCAGTGATTAGGCTCTCGGTTTTAGGATAGTAGTTGTGTAGGTTACTATTTTGGAGAGTATATGATAATTAGGTACTTGGACCCTTATAGATCCCTTTAAAGGAACCCTAAGAACCCCATCTAAACTCTAAGTGAAGGGCCTTCCTCGGATCGTTGGTCTCCTGCTATCATCAACCGTAGTTGCAGGTTAGTAGTGAGGGTCCATATACACTACTATTATGGAATTAGGTCCCCAAAACCATAATGGGGATAGTCTTTCAGGGCCTAATTCCACACTAGTAGAGTATATGGACCCTCTGGGTTAGTAGTAGTGAGGGTAGTGTACGCGTAGGATCGGGCCCTTCGGACGGGCTGCGCATGACCAAGCTTTCCTCCCACCGACTATGGTTCTGAATGACTAGGTCAGACACCTAGTTCACTCGGGTTTAGGTGGTCGGTGTCAGGTTTACCGAAAAGCCAGAAAATAACTCAGTCATTTCCAAAACACCCAGTGCTGAGGATCATAAGCTTAATGAATTGATGTTGAGGGCATCAAAACAAACAAACAAGCACTCTTGGTAGAGGGTACCCACGTGACATGCCTGTCCATGTGAAGCGAGCTGTGTGGGAACACTTCGGTGCTGGAAACACCGTCGCCAGTCCCTGGTGGTCCAAACAAACTGTCCCAAGTAGGTATACCTTACCCTAATGCTCCTGGACCCTCGTAGTGAGATCCCCAATCCTTAGCTCCCAAAACCGAAACCCTCCCCCAGAAAGCCCAAGACCCTCTTACGAGCCTTAAGGTACTGTAAGTAAACCCTACAGTGAGTCTCAGTAAGGCTTAGTCCAACACACACTGGGTCTGTCACACCGACTGCGAACAAATGGGAGTGCTCACGGCTGATATCTGGATTCGAGCTCCGGTAAGCGTAGAAGGACAAAAAAACTATAATTGGAATCGGGTTTTGGGGCCCATTATACTATAACTATAATATAACAAGGCCCCCCCCCCCCCAAATAGTATAGGTAATTATTTAGGCCCCTACATTATAGTACCCTGATAGCTCCCTTATAGTAACCCTTACAGACCCCTTTAAAGGATCCCTAGAAACCCTAAAGAAAACCTAAACCTGCCAGGATGGACCTTGGGCTTCGCAGGGGGGAGGGGGGAGGCTGAAAGCTTTTGCTTTCAGAGCCTGGGGCTTCTGTATGAATAAACCGGGTTTAGGGTTTAGGGGTTTAGGGTTTAGGGTATAAATCGGGTTTGGGGTTTAGGGTATAAACCGGGTTTAGGGTTTAGGGTTTTGCCTAGTTGCTGAGTTCATAAGCCCCAAAAAGTGTACACTTTCCAGTTTCATAGTGGGTAATATTATCCCAAAAAATGTAAAGTGTATCCACTCAGCTGCTAAGTTTAGAGTTTAGGGTTTAGGGGTTTAGGGGTTTAGCTAGGACTTTAGGGCTTCTGGTTTAGGGTTTAGGGGCTTAGCATTTGGGGTTAACCTTACTTCTGAAATTTTTCTTGTATCATCTCACGAAAATGTAGCCTTGTAGCATGATCGACCAACTCAAACCCTGTTCGAACACGATAATCCTAGTTGGCAGCTACCTGGGGTCACAAAACAAAAGGCTAACCCTAAACCCTAAACCTGGTCCGGTTGGACATGCCCCAAATGGTTAAGAGTCCAGAGCCCGGCTAGTACGTAGTTGCAGCCGTCCTGACTATTGTCTCTTAGTCGCTGAGTTCATAAGCCCCCCAAAGTGTACACTTTTAGTTTTAAAGTGGGTAGATTATCCCAAAAAGTGCGAAGTGTATCCACTCAACTACTAAGGTCTACTGCTTGTTGCATCCAGACTAGACGCTGGAAGACTGAACTCTGAGCCTTCAGATCAGGTGGAATACAGATCCCTTTTCCTCGAGAGCCCAGTTGCCTACTTAGCTTTACGAGGAACTACATATTAGGTTCCCTAAACCCTAAACCCTCAACCCGAACATATTGGGCTCTCAAACACAATTCAAAAACATGGACCTATGACACGGGTAGCTGGGTTCCTCGCATTGGTTAGGTAGTGGCACGGGGCTTATGTCGCGCGACCAAGCTTTGTGGCTTGCACGGTGCAGGGTTTGTGCGCGGCTTATAGTACAGATTTTCAAAGGTAACCTTCATACGAGTGGAAAATGGCAGCAAGGTTGTGGCCGAGTCTTCAGATTGGTTTGCAAATGGTTTACTGGGCCTTTAAGTAACCAGGGAGAAAAAGGTATAAACTTTTGTTTCATAATGGTTCCTTTAAGGAAAAACGTATTAAAGTATGGTACCCCAAAGCCCAGTTTAGGGGTTTCGAACATCTTACTCGATATCGGCCCGAAACTCGAATCCCAGTCCCGAAAAACCCAACACTGGCAAGCAATTTCATGATTTAGGGTTTAGGGCTTAGGGTTTAGGGGTTTAGGGTTTAGGGTGATTCGTTCCACTACTTTTCTTATCTTTAATGATAGAAGTGTAATGAAAGAACCTTCCATTCTTAAAGATACGTGAGAAGTGAGATGAAGAGACTGCTGGACTGGAGCTAACTCTTGAACGCTGCCGGCGAGCGAAATGGGAGCTTCCGAAAATTAGGGGTACCTTATTTGGGGGTCCCTATAATAAGGACCCTACTATTATATTTAAGGTACGATATTTGGATGCCCTATTTTCGGAAACTCCCAAATAGTGCATTTCTGCACGGTTCGCAGTTTCGAATCGTCACAGGCCAAGTTGGCCACACATTTTCGGAATGGAGGCTTTTCCTGTTCCCTAAACCCTTAAACCTAAACCAGAAACCCTAAACCCACAAAACCCCAAGCCCTAAGTGTTGAGGGCTCAGGACTTGTAGGGTTCTGCGGAGAGCCGCCCCAGTTTCACGACTTTGGGCGGGGTTTGATGGGCGAGAGTAGGGTAAGGCTAGGGATATCTCATATAAACCCCGTTAAAAGGAAGGCCAATAAGGTAGGGATATCCCCATAAAATGCTTATGCTTATGTGATTTTCGGGTCCCTGAGAGAAGCATATCCGTAGCCCGCAAACACCATGCAAATAGTAGGTCTGACCTTTAAACATAGAAGGGTTTAGTGCTCTACTGGGGTGAGCCACAACCATAGTCTGTAAAGTACCCATACATATGGATGAACCTATGCGTATATATAAAATAAAAATATGTATTCACGTGTGTGTACTCACATTAGCATCTACATACGTATATCTGTATATAATGCACATAATATAACATAGTATCGATATATAGGCATCTTACTATCTATACTTCTCTATGAATATAATATAATATAGTATAATATAGTATTATATTATACCATATTATATTATATATATTATATATATACATACATACATACATACATACATACATACACATACATAACTAGACATGCATTTATGCATGCATGGAAGGAAGCAAGGATGGACGGAGGGATGGATGGATGGATGGATGGATGGATGGATGGGTGGATGAATGGACGGATGGATGATGGATGGATGGATGGATGGAGGGATGGATGGATGGATGGACGGTTGTACGTATGTATGCATGCAGCGTGCATGTTTAGGCTTGCGGCTTTAGGGTGTAGGAAGCCGGGTTTAATGTTTAGTGGTTAGGGTTTAGGGCTCCAGAGTAACGTGGACAACTTGCAGCGGGCTTCGCCGGTATGTGTGCATGTGTACATAGATATGTATAGAGATATACGCTACGATATGCCTGTGTATAGCCACACACTTATGCACACCTATACATATACATACACAGAGGTTTGGGGTATACAGGCATGATGCCTAGTCAACCATAAGATTGCAATACACTGGACTTTGGAAACTGCTGAATTCAAAGGTCAAGGTCCAGAAGACGCGCCCTGACACCTTGCCTCGGGGGCCAAGTGCCTATTCGCCAGTACATGTCATCATTACCGCAGAGGATACGTTGCCAAAGTCGTAGAAGCTTGGAGGTCAAGGAACCCTAATGTAGGAACCTGATTAAGCAACCCTGACTAGTAGGATTCATATAAGGAACCCTAACAAAGGCCCAAGGTTTCTTAATCAGGTTACTATATTAAACCCCCAAACCCTTGTAGTACCCTTAGAGTACCCTTTAAAGGAAACCTTATAGAACCCTAAGAAAGGTCCAAGGTTTCTTATTCAGGTTCCTACATTAAACCTCTAAACCCCAGCCAGACCTTCTAAAATCCCTGCAATTTCAGGAATCTTCCTTGAATTATAGCACCCTAGGACTCATATAGGGTTCCTTACAGGGATCTATAAGGGGTCCTTTAAAGGGACCTATAGGTTTAGGGCTCTAATGACTCATGTATCACTAAGGCTTCTGGCCCCAAAGACCATACTATATAAGGCTTTTGGGCTATTTTGATGCAAAGGGGTAGCGTGCCCTAATGTAACTTAAAGTATATTCCTTAATTCAGGGAGTTTGGAAGGTCTGGGCTTAGCTGGGGATTGGAGGTTTAGGGTTTAGGGTGGGGTCCAACGAGAAATCCTGTGACAAGCAGCACCAGGACATTAGAAACATTTTGGTAGGTAGGATAGCAGCCTACACGACTACATTCCTGACCTCGAGTACCCAGCTATTGGATCCTTTTGGACTTTAGCTTGACACCAATCCAAACCCTAAAACATAAAGCCTAAACCCTAAACTAAACCCCTAAACCCTAAACCCTAATGCCCTAAACCCTAAACCGTTATCGCCTAAACCCTTATCCCCTAAACCCCTAAACCCCAAAGACTCTCGGCTCAACTTTCAGGCGTTCGTGTGGGGAGCCTAGCACTCAGGGCATGAAACTGAAGGGGTTTCGGGTTTAAGGCAGGGTTAAGGGTTTAAGGTAGGGTTAAAGGCAGGGTTCAGGGTTTAGGGTTTAGGGTTTAAGGTAGGGTTTAGGGTTTAAGGTAGGGTTTAGGGTTTGGGGGTTTAACTTATGGTTTAAGGTAGCATGCATATTGCCCCCAAGATATTGGAGAATAGAAGTAAGCAGCCCTTGAAAGGGCATGTTCTTGCCTCCGCAAGAAGAGCCACTTTGGCTACTTCTGGACCCGTGGTTTAAACTTCAAAAGGGACGAGCTACAAAGTGCACCACTTGCACAAGGGACTAATGCTGCGTACGGCCGGAAAATCTTCAAGATCCGGCACAAAGACGCGCGGAGCCCATGCGCTTCTTCGGACATAGGGCTGTTAGAGTTAGAGGTTTAGGGTTCAGGGTTTAGGGTTTGGGTGATGGTCTAAGGTTTAGGATTTGGGGCCTGCCACGAAGAACATGCAGTCGGCACTTCCACAGGATCTTCATGATGTGGGGGAAGCCCCTAAATCCTGAATCCTGAACCTGCACACATCTTGACATGAGTCTTCAACCCCCACATTCCCTAAACCCTACAACCTGAAACCCTGAACCGAACCTTAAGGGGACCCAAGTCCCAGTAGAACCACAAATCCTTAAGCCTCATGTCACACTCATGACCCCAATCGAACCTGGTGCCCAGTCTCTTCCATCCGGTGCCTTCAGCGACAGGCCTCGTCCGCTGGAGGGACCCACAATGCAACATAAACACAAGGATCTGCAAATCAAAGTGATGGTTTGGAATGCCCCCCATGTGTGTATACGCATAAGGAGACCCACCGATAGATAGATATGTGATATGTAGGTAGATGGGTAGATAGATCTAAAGGTAGATGGACACATAGATACGTGATGATCTGTACATGTATATATGTCTGCATATGTGCTTGTGTGATTGTTTGTCTTGATTGTTTGCTTTGTTTCTGTGTTTGCTTGCTTGCCTGTTTGCCTGTGTGTGTGTTTGTGTGTTTTTGCGTTGAATGTTGTGTGTGTTTTTGCTTTTTTTGTGTGTGTGTATGTGTATGTGTATGTGTGTGTGTTTGTGCGTTTGCTTTTTTGTTTTTGTTGTTTGCTTGTTCGCTTGCTTGCTTGTTTGTTTGGTTGTGTGTGTGTGTGTGTGTTTGTTTATTTGTTTGCTTGCTTGTTTGTCTGTGTATGTTTATGCATATGTGTGTTTGCTCATATGTTTGTTCATTTAGATGCAGTTGTTTCTGTTTGTTTATCTACTTATTTAACCATGAACCTATGTATGCTGCTGATGATGATGATGATGTATGTCTGTATGTACGTATGTATGTATGTGCGCATAATCTTTCACCTGGCCTAACTGCAACTCTAAACCCTAAACCCTACACCCTAAAGCCCTAAATCCTAAACCCGAACTCACATACATTTCTGGTTGAGACCAATAGTGTTTACGCGTAGGGCCGAGGCTTTCAGGGAGACATAGGCTCGCACTCGGGTAGCGATGCCTTTTTACGAGTTAGGGTTTAGGGTGTAGGTTTTTAGGGTTTAGGGTTTAGGGTTTTGGGTGTAGGGTTTAGGGGTTTAGGGGTTTAGGGTTTAGGGTTTAGGGTCTTGAAACGGCTCTACATTCAACATAGAAACTGTCTGTAAGGGACTCCCTCAGTCCCAGTGGCCACTTATTTCAAATCAAAAACACAAACAGTGACCCAGCTTCCTTGCTTGTAAGCCTTAAACCAAAACCGTAGATTCCTTCACTGAGGGGCTGAGTACCTTAGCCCAAAAAAGGTCACCCTTCTGAATTATAGTAGGGTTATGGAAGCTCCAAAAGGTTAAAGGGCCCTAAGTTCAAACTCTTAAACCCTAAACCCTGAACTGAACCCCCGACCTCGCCAACGAGCTGCCCTGCCCTCCTACCCTAAACCCTAACCCCTAAACCCTAAACCCTTCTAGCACCCTTTTAGATCCCTGAGAAGGAACCCTGAAAGAACCGCTCAGGAGAACTCGACGGATCTCATAGATACCTTAGATTAAAAGACCCATAAAGGTCCCTTAACCGTACCCTGATTCACAGATAAACCACTTACGGGCTGAGTACCCTGGCCTTAAAACAAGTTAACCTTTTGACAAGTTACCCTTTTGAACTATACTAGGACTATATAAGCCCCAAAACGGGTAAAGGTTACCCTTTTGAACTATACTAGGACTATATAAGCCCCAAAAAGGGTAAAGGTTACCTACTCAGCCCCTAGGCGCCCTGGCCTGCTTCATGTCGGCTTCATCTTTGAGACCTTCTTCCCAAGGGCGAATGCACTTCGCCATCCTCAAACGGCCGGAACTGAAACCCAAGGGTCACCAGGGTTATTTGGGAGTTTCCGAAAATAGGGGACCCTAATCTAGGACCCTAACTAGTAGGATCCTTATTATAAGGACCCCCAAATAAGGTACCCCTAATTTTCGGAAACTCTCATTTGTGGCTTAGGGCTTTGGGTTTCGGCATCCTTCGGCTCGAAGGCCCTGAAATTTGAGTCAATACACGGGTTTGATTCCCCATGTTCGGTTCAATGCTTGAGTTAGGTTTCTGGTCCAGGCTTTCCAAGGGGTCCTGAGTACTTATATAGTAGGATTAGAATGTAGGGTGTCTAGAGTAGGACTTGCTAGTATGATTTGGGAAAGTCTCCCCCGTAACACTACCGAAACCCGAAAACCTAAGCCCAAAACCCTAAACCCTAAACCTAACGCTAAACCCTGAACCTTGACCGTGGCTTGAGTTGGGTCGGACTCAAAGACCTTCAGCCTCTAACACTCCCATAAAATCCCATCAACATGGTTCGAAGAACGTTCCGAGAGGGTCCATATGTACTACCATTATGGGATCATGTGCTAAACACCATCCTAGTCATGGTTCTCTTGGACTCTGGCCTGCTGGCTTTAGTTCAGTCTTTCGGGTTTAGGGCATAGCTTCGGGTTTCGGATCTAAGGTTTAGGGTAGTGTTGCGGTTTAGGGTTTAGGGGTTTAGGGTTTAGGGTTTAGGGGTTTGAGGTTCTTCCATGGGCAATTTTTCATCTTTAATGGCTTCCCGGAGCTTCTTTGCTGAACTTTCGCTGCTGGCCCTCTGTGGCGAACTGGTATTCTTACATACCCCTTTGAGGATGAGGGTATCAGTTATATAAGGTCTCTAGGGTTTAAGTCCTACAGCTCCATGTCTATTTATGGAACTGCACAGAAGGCCCCTTAACTTGAGAGCACAGCATATGCATGGAATTTTCGGATGACATACCCCACCGAAACCCAGCATCAAAAGCCAAAGCCATAAACCCACACTCACAGTAAAACACACACAAGAAGGAACCGACAAAAACACTAAATGGGAAGTGCTGAAGCGTTCAGGAGCAGGTCAAAACTTTTCCGGTGCATAAGCCTTCCGTGAGTGTGTACATACACATAGACAGAGCGAGAGATGGACAGAGAGAGAGAGAGATGCACAGAAAGAACCAAGAAACAAAGTGACTATAAGAAACCTTCTTGGTCAACTCCCGACACTGCGACACGGCGGCTTGCCACACCATTGGTATCCCGCTGACGGTTTGCAGCCGTGCAGGTCCGTGTCGCCACCAGGAAGCACCTCCTCCTCACCTGAGTGGTTTCTTCGAGTTTCTTCGAAATTGGTTCGCGGCGCAGGAACTATTATAAGCAACCTTGAGGGTGGGTGTACTCATATAGTATACACTTTGGTCGTAGTGTAGCCTCAGTTCAGGTACTGTAAGGCCGAAGTATGTACTACATGGGCACATGGAGCCATAAGGTAGTGACATATTCGAACCCTAAACCCCAAACCCTTAAACCCTAAACCTCCACCGTCAAAGCCCAATCAGAAAACACGGCTGCTCAGCCCGGCTACATGCGACGGTGAGGTCTTCCTGGCTGGCGAAATGCTCCCATGGCCGAAGACATTGGGATCGCCTCGGGGGATGGCAGCCACTGGGAAATACGGTTTAGGGTGTAAGGGTTCAGGTTTTACCCGAAGAGCCCAAATACGTCAGAAACATATACATTTATTGAAAAACACATATAGGTATGTATATGTATATATGTGCGTACACACGTTCCAGAATCTACAAACTCACCTGCCACATCCTGCCACTGTTTGCCAACTACTGGATACGTGGACCCTTGCTTGAAGCATCAAGGGAGTCAGAAACCCATGAACCTACAGCCCTTGCCGAGGCCCCTTCAACCAAATGCGGCTATAACCTAGAGTTTCAATCTGGAGCCTCAGAATTTGGACCGGCATTTGCTGACTCTGGATTTAGTATTCCAGAGCTCAGGAATACATGTTCGACATGGAGTATCCCTTCAAGCACTAAACCCTACATCCCCGCAAACCCTGCTGTAATTCATCGGGTGCTGAGCACCCTTGTCCTTTTAGAAAAAATAGACTGGGCCCTATACCTATATCCCTTAGTAGGAAGTATTTAAAGAAGGTCCACTAACCGGTCTGTAAATTCTTTTGGGGGAACCATCAAAAAGGACAAGGCTGGTGCTGAGCCTTCCATTTCAACATAACAAGACCAGGACACGGGTCAACACCCGTAAATCCCACAAACACAAAACCCGGGCTGTTTCTCTTACAGTAGAAGCTAGAAAGTTGGAACATCACTAGCCTCATGCCCTTAAGGTAAATTATAAAGGATCCCAGCATGAATCATCCTAAATCGATGTTCCAACTTTCTGGGGTTCACTATAAGTTCCCCCCATGCCTGATGTCCGCTGTGGTCGTAAGAACTTAATACGTTAACCTTGTGATTTGTGGGCCCTCAAACGCACACGTACAATGGTGCAAGTAGGCGCGGTTCGGCGTATAATTACACACTACATATTCCGGTTCTGATGCAAAGCGCATGAAACTTAGACCTGAAGTTCCAGCAACTGATCCAGATACCGAACCCGAACGCCTTTCCTAAACAACATACCCGCCGAAAATTGGGTGGGTAAGGTGTTATTTGGTTCGGGACTCGGCAGCCAAACATACGGTTACCGTACCGACGGCTTTTGAGGATCCGGTGCTCCGACAATCGAAGTACCCCAATACCTTCACCCCAAGCAGTAACCCCAAGCCGCGGATGAAACCTTCATTGTTTCTTGGGGTTGTTCGGGCAGCTGTAGGTGTAGAGCTTGGCATTGGGGACGTAGGGATGGAGGTCGGGGGATGGGCTTTAGGATTTAAGCGACCAGCTCTTTGAGGCTGGAGTTTATGGTTTAGGGTTTAGGGTCGTCGAGATGAGATCTGGGGTTTCAAGGAGGGCTAAGGGTAGCTACTCGGCACTACATGTATAAAAGGTTTTGTGCTTTCGGGCTAGATTGGCGGCTCTCTCCTCGCATTCCAAAGTAATGCGGGTTGGCAGAAGGTGCCTGAACTATCGCTGGATGGAAAAACTAGGCCATGCTCAGCCCTACCTGAACTTCCCAGCTGGAAAATAGTTTCGGCGACAATTCAGGGGCGAGATCATGCTTGAAGTCTTGTCGTTGTGCCCACCTTGCATGGTCCATCCTTGCCCAGCTTGTCTCACAAGCTCTCGACGGCTGACATGACACCAGGTAAGGTTTATTGTGCAGTGTTTTTTGAGTCGAGTCAGGGCACGGTTGAGTCTACCATAACTAGAACAAGATACTGTTTTGATTGGCAAGCATCTACTCAGTAGCTATGTCATGCTGGCGCAGGAACAACACGTCGACAAAAAGACGAGGGGGTCGCTGCAAAGCAGTGCTGCTCCATGTGCGTGTGTGTGTGTATATATATATATATACACACCATGCATATACACCATGCATATACATATACATATACATATACACATCCACATCCGCATGCACATACAGAGACATATACATATACATATACATATACACATACACATACACAACATGAACATGCACATACACATGCAGATACATATATATATATATATATATATTCATACATATACATATACATAGGCATAGACATATACATATACATATACACATACAGATACACATCCACATGCACATGCACGTACAGATACATATACATATACATATACATACATACATACATACATACATACATACATACATATATACATACATACATACATACATACATACACACATACGTACATACATACATACATACGTGTACATACATACATCACACACGCATACACACATTCACACAATCACACTCTTGCTGCTTTCGTCGTGAGGCTCGGGTGGTTGCAGGGCCTGTGCGGTTTGGGAAGGCAGCTTCACTTGCCCTTTGGTGGTTCCGCACTCTTTTGAGGCACGTACATAAAAGTTCAAGCGCTGCTCTGACCCCAAACCCCACCCGACCCTAATCAAAGCCTTGAGCGTGGCAATTATGCTATGTTGCTTCGTTTCTCGCACTACTCTAAGGCTCCTAAGAGGGTCATGGGATCTGGGGGAGGGTTTGGGCTTCGGGGGCTAAGGTTTGGGATCTCACTAGGAGGGTCCAGAAGCATTAGGGTAGTGCTCATGTTGCGACTGGTATAACTTATTTCATTGATCGCCTGCTCAGTACTGGGATTTTGGTCATAGATGCATGTTTGAACTAACACTGTTTGCAAATCAAGACCCCAAGCCTAAACCCTGAACCTACTACATGAAAACCCATGGACAGCAAAAACTTGCTTAAACTATATGCTTGTCGATCTTCTCCTCGAAGCCCTAAGTTTCCCTCAAAAACGCTGTACAGGAACATGGACCCGTTCTAGGAAAACTAACCGCAGCTGAGTGTCTTCGCACACCATCGATAGCCCGCTGAAGGTATGCAGCCGTGCGCATCCTGCCGCAGCTCACTGGATCTATACTATTTAGGGTTTAGGGTTTAGGGTTCTTTCACGTGGAACCCAAGCTGCCATACGCTGTGAAGCCTGCATTCGTTCTCATCAAGCATGCATTTGCAGTTTGTAGTTTTGACCTTCGGAAATTGAGAGATATCAGGAAAGGCCCTTCTATCCAGAACCCTACTTAAAGGATCATGGGACCTAATGATCATTACGACGACTATACGGAAAATTACTTATAGCCCCAAATGAAATGCATATAACCGGACTTGCTGATTCCCGTGATCCTGCAAGTACCAGAAGCCTCCAAACCCCTTAATTGAGGAGTGTGTACCCTACACCTAGATACGGTTCCTATTTTCACGTAAGGCATATTCTTTCATTAACGGGCTTTGGAGGCTCCAAGTAGCTTTCAAGCTGTAGGACTCCTGCTTTTCAAGGCTTTTGGGGCCCATGGCCATCCACCCAGACCTTGAAAAATGCCCTCAATTAAGGAATATACCTTACATTATAATGGGATCACAAGTATGATCTAAGGTATATAATTCCTTAGTCACGGCATTTTGGGAGGTTCGGGCATCCTGCACGAGGCTCGCAGAGGGCTTAACCTTGAGGGTACTACTTCGGCCTTAAAGTAGTCGCTACATAGGTACTTCAAGGCCAAAGTATATACTATTGGGGTACATGGACCCTTGAACCTTTAAACCTTGAACCTTAATGGTACCTTTACAGAATCTTAGAACGAAGCCCTTAAAGGAACCCTGAACGCAACCCTATAGAACTCTTAAAGGACCCCGTTAAAGGAACCTTATTTGGGGGTTTAGGGTTCAGGGTCTAGGGTTTAGGCATATGCAGTCTTTCAGGGATCTATCAGGATGTATGATGTCTTAAAGGGCATTGAAGGTTCCAAAAGACCCAATAATTATACACCTGGGTTTGGGATAGTAAGTTAGTAGTTGCAGGGTGGGATGGATTCGGGGACACTTTGCTTGCAAAGTGTTTTGCACTGGATATGCAAATCCTAGATGCTAATCCTAGACGCTGGACCCTAAACGCTGACCCCTAAACCCTAAACCCTGAACCCCTAAACCCTAAAAGCCCTAAACCCCTAAACACAAAACCCCTAAACCTAAGCCCTGAACCCTTAAACCCTGAGCCCCTAAACCCTGACCCCTAAACCCTAGCATCCTGCCGTCCTGATCGCGACTCTGCATGTTTGCATGTTTAGGAAAGGTTGCGCAGGTCAGGGTTTAGGGTTTAGGGGTTTGGGTTTACAGTCAAATACCATAACCTACTGTTTTGTCGGTTCTTACTATAATGCCTAATCTATAATGTAGAGGGGCTCAAGGAAAGCAGGCTTTCGTAGCTCAAGGTAGGGTAAGGCGGGAGGGAGTTTACCGTATCCTGTATATTGAGAAGCATCCGAAGCAATACCCATATGTATAAGCAGCCCTGCTTGCACTCACCAACACCCCGAGTATATGTCAACTCTGCCTCACATATTCCTCGACCCTCAGCCCAACACCCTAAGCCCCGCCAAACCATTGTTCTCCCTTCCGATAGCTAATCAAGAAAGCTACTGTAAACCTATAGTCCCCGAAAAGGAAAAAAGCTATCCCTTCTAAACCCCGATGAGATACAGAATGCTATCGCTTCTAACAGCTTTTAACAGCCCTTTTGAAACCCGTTACAGAACCTCGCCCTAAACCCTGAAACCCTAAACCCTAAACCCTAAACCCCAAACCCCTAAACCTAAACCCTGAACCCTTAAACCCTAAACCCTGAACCCCTAAACCCTAAAAGCCCTAAACCCCTAAACCCTAAACCCCTAAACCTGAACCCTGAACCGCTAAACCCTGAACCCCTAAACCCTAAACCCTGAACCCCTAAACCCTGAACCCCTAAACAAAACGGCCCCGAGCCGATAAAGCTGTGGAGGCCTCGTCACCCCCGAGAGTGGGAAGTCGACAGGCTGTGTTGAACCTTAGGGTGGGCAGGGTCTACCGGGCTTAGGGTTCCTTTAAAGAGATCTATAAGGGATCCTTAAGGCTTCGTTTAAGGGATCTATAGGGGTTTGGGTTTAGGGTTTAGGGTTGAGGGTTTATGGGCTTTAGGGTGTAGGGCTTAGGGTTTAGGGTTTCGGGTTCCCAGACCTTCCAAAATCCCTTAACCAATGAACATACCTTAAATTATTTTAGGGATCCCTAGTATAATTTAAGGTATATTCCTTGATTAAAGGATGTTGGAAGGTCTGGGTTTATCGGGTTTGAAGGGTTTAAGGGCTTTGAGTTTGTCGGGTTTTCGCGTATGGGGGCTAGGGATTAAGGGTATTTAGGGGGCTTGTAAGGCTTTAATGTAAGAACCTGATTAAGAAACCTTAGGCCTTTACTAGGGTTCCTTATATGAATCCTACTATTTTGGTGTTATAGGCCCAGGGTTTCTTAATCAGGTTCCTACATTAGGGTTTCATCTCTGTTGGATCTCAGGCCTTTGGGGCTTTAGGGTATAAGAGCCTTAAAGGCTCAGGAGTGGGACTTGGGATCTGTTGCCTAGAAAAATTTAGGGTTTAGGGTTTAGGGTTTAGGGAATCGATACCCTAAAAACAGGGGCAGGGTATGAGCCTACAGGTAGTGCTTGGCTCTTTGGGACGAAGGTCGAGCTTTGCGCTCTGGCCTTGGACCCAGAACAGCAGCAACAGTAGCAGGAAATCGACCCAGAGACACCAATATCCTCTAATTAAGGAATATGCCTTAAATCGTATTAGGTTTCCTACTATACGTTGTATACTCCGTAATTAAAGGGTTAGGGAGTCTCTGGGAACAGGGAAACGACACGACTCCTCCTGCGGCTATTGAACTAATGCTATTTATCTAGGCTTGTTTCTGTTTCTTCGGTCGTGCAGGCGAGTCACGCTGACTCGGTCTTCCAGCCCCGTTCCCACGGCCGGACGCACTGCGATTTCCTTGGATGCAAGCTTGGGGTCTGAATCATCTGCAAGAGCTTATTCTGGGAGAGGTGGTAGTAGCAGGTGCAGTAGCAGTGGCAGTAATAGCGGCAGCAGTAGGACACGAAGGGGTTCTCGCAGGCAATCATCCTGGGTGACCTGAAGTTGTCTACATCCAACAGGCCGTAACTACTGCCCCCATACGGCAACAGTCTATATTGAGGGTACTCTGAAGGGCCTTATATATATATATTTATTTATTTATGTATTCATATACCCTAAACCCTAAACCCATATACCTATACATGTACATATACATATACATATGCATATGCATATACATATATACATATATGCATATATACATATGCATATGTTTTTGTCAGTATGACTCAACTGTTACTGAGTGGGGGCAGTATCCAAGCAATACTCGGAGGCCCCCAACCCTGGCCAACAAGGAATCCTCTGGTTTAGGGTTTAGGGTTTAGGGTTGTATTATATGTGGGTGGTTGTCAAAATTAGGGTCCCTTTTTGGCTCACTATTATGTTACGGCACCTTATATTTAGGGCACCCCAAAAAGGGACCCCAATTTTGACAACCACCCATATGTAGTGCCTTTTATTGGATGAGTGAAGGTTAGGATCCTTGAATAAGAATATAAGGTTAGTACTACATGTAAGGGTCTAGGTAGGCACCCTGACCGCAAGAGACCCTCAATGGAGGGATGCTTTGATGTTGGAGTCTCTTGTGAGAACCCAATGTATCACTGCCTATCCGCAGATGGCTCGAGCTGAACATGCAGCTGAGCGTCTGTTCGCACCACCTGTAGATGAATCACAGTCCGTCTTTCATATTTTAGGGACAATCAGCAGGCGTGAAGTTTGTTCACTTTTGTTCAGACCTCTGAATTACATCAAGAGGCTCATAAGGCTCGTCCTAGTGCGAATAAACAGACCTTATCCCTGAGGAAGCAACGATTATTCGCCAACCTGATGGCTGCGAAAGTTTTCATGGTAGGAATTCAAATCCCGGCCTCCAACCATCAGTGAACTGCCCCGTTTAGGGTTTAGGCGCATGCCTCCAACCATGAACTCCTACCGACATACCCAAAAAATTCAAAAAAACGGGCCTCAAAGTCCAACATCAAGTGCGCAAACCCCTGGGTACCTTCGTTGGTGCTGCTCCTCAGCCCTATATGCACGTTATCGTACCCAGATCCCAGTAATCTAAACTAGACCCTTTCAGCCCTATATCCGTGATCTTCTACACAAGCAAGAAGGACCTCACTGGAATGGGCTCAAAACTCTACTCTGCTCCCCCTCGCGTCAGAGGCAGGCGAAAGATAGATTTCGCCGAGATCGCTGAAAAGGATCCCGCGGCCCGCATCCCCGCGAAAAAAACAAAAAACAAAACACAAGTAATTACCCAGAGACTCCAATATTCCTTAATTAAGGAATGTACCTTTAGACTATACTAGGATCCCTACTGTGATGTAATTAACTAAGGGATATCGGAGTCTCTGGGTACAAAGAGCCCCTCATAAGACGCATGTAATCGCGACCCTAAAATTCGCTGTAAAACTACGGAATATCTATCCATAGGCTCCATAGCAGTTCCTTTTTGGGGTTCATACTACAAGGTAATCCCAAAATGAACTACTATGGAGCCCATGGGTGTGGATCTTTTTGCCCAAAACCCTTGTTCTAATTCTTTCAGGTCCCTACCTTGGCTGACTTCTGAACCCCTCCAAAAAGTTGAACTTTTAACCCCTATAAATTACCCTAGTGGACCGTCGTAGTGAGATCCCAAACCCTAGCCCCCAAAGCAAAAACCCTCCCCCAGAGATCCCATGACCCTCTTAGGAGCCTTAGGGTATGGTTCATATAGAAACCCCAAAAAGTTAAAGTCCTAAGAGCCAGCACGAACCTAGACCCCCCCCCCCCAACTACCTTATAATATACCCTAAATACCCACTATTAATGGCCAAAGGGGATCTATTAAGAAGCACTTGGGGGGTCCTGGAAGAACGCCAAGCTTGAGATGGGAGTTTCCGAAAATAGGGGACCCTAATATAGCACCCTACATCGTAGGATCCTGATTATAAGGACCCCAAGATAAGGCACCCCTTATTTTCGGAAACTCCCAGATGGATCCCTAAGATCCCGAGCCGCGAAACCTGTATCCCGCGGATGGGATGCAGCCATGCTCGTCCTTGTCCCCGCCAACCCGGGGCAGCGTGCCTCATACCAGAACTGCTTTTGCCGATTGCCACAATCTTGCTACTAGGATGATACTGTTTCTTACTTCCCCAATAAGCCACAGAAATGAAAGGTACTAGGATGATACTGTTTCTTACTTCCCCAATAAGCCACAGAAATGAAAGGTTCAACTTTTCGATTCTTACTAAACTTTACTAAAATTATACGAAGCCGAAAAGTTTACAAAGCCTGGGTATTGGAGATCATAGGCTAAGCTTTGTTCTGCACACATTGTTCTGATTGAGTATACCTATAGTCTCCATTGTAGTTCCTTCTTTTGGTTTAACCAATTCTATATTAAGGATCCTATAAGGTAACCCAAAAAAGGAACTACAATGGAGACTATAGGTAAAGCTCAAGCGGATACTTCGGGGTTTTTTTTGGCGTTCCTTGTGAGCTTGGTTCTGAGCTTGGGACACGCAGCCTTTTTCAGAGTACAGGGCTCAGTGCTACAAGTGCAGTAAGTACTTAGCCACGCAGCCCACCAGCCGAATACAGCATTGGTCGCCGCTATCCCTCAATAGCAACCTGAGGAACCTGACATCTTATGTAGGGGCCTTAATAAATTAGAATAGGGTTTTGGGGCCCATTATACTATAGTTATAATAAGGAGCCCCCAAAATAGTACTAGTAATTATGAAGGCCCCTGTAGGCTACACGTTGGCCCCACCTGCATGTGGGCAATGCTCTCGAAAAGGGTCCCTTTTGGATCCCCGAAAGTAGGGACCCCCAAAAGCACATAAGCATAAGCACTTTATAGGGATATATCCCTACCTTATTGGCGTTCATTATAGGGGGATAATATGGGATATCCCTATTCTTATGTTTGCTTATGTGTTTTTTGTTGGCGAGCTCCTGTCCCTTATGAGCTGGCGCTCCTCTACACGAGTACATTGACGACACGGAATGTAACGTCAGTGAACGGAGGCCGCCTTACAATCCAATTGCCTTGAACCCGGTAAGGCAATTGAACCGTATGAAAAGGTGCAAGAACACCTCGGCAGCCCAGGCACATCCGACTAAAATAAAACGATGAATGCCTCTGCCAACACACGCAAGTTTAAGAACGTGAAGGAGCCTGCTACAAGGCAAAGCCCAGGCATAGCTTGACCCTGTACGACTCGATAATAAGGTACTCGGTTTTGGGATAGTAGTTATGTAGGCTAGGATTTTGGAGAGTGGTACTTGGACCTTGGGGTGTCTGGGCTTTTAAGTAACCAGGGAGAAAGAAGTATAACTTTTATTTCATAATGGTTCCTTCTTTAACAAAAAGTATTAAAGTATGGTACTCCAAAGCCCAGGTGTATATACAAACCCAGAAAAGGAGCCCTTTCTTCACACAATTGGGTGCTTGTCAAAATTAGGGTCCCTTTTTGGGTACCCTTAATAATCTTAATAGGTGTCGTATTCTAACATGGACCCAAAAAGGGATCATAATTTTGACAACCACTCACATAATTGCAGCTCGAGAAGCAGGCAGCTTCAAACGATGCTGCGCTCAACATGTCTACCTGCGGCTGATGTCTGCGGTTTCAGGATTCCTTAAACCTTAGACCTTAAACCCTAAACCCTACTAAACCCCAAATCCAAAAGCGTAGCCTATCAGCTTCAAGGTTAGACCCTAAAACACCCTCTTCATCTTTAACGGTTTAGCAGTTTAGGGCTTTGGGGGCCATAAGCAAACATACTCATCAAGGCACTGTTCCTGCAAGGGCCCAACTTAGTTGTTGCCCCCCGCATGCTCCCGTCGTTATCATGTCTTCCGGAGGATTCTAGATTCCAAGCCCTAAATCTTCAACTCGTTTCTACCCCCAGCCTGTGTTTTCTTAGATACCCTGAACAATCATTTCCCACATTGAAGCCTCAAACTTACATACCCTTTTGAGTTTGGGCATTTTTTCGTTTAGGGTCGAAACCCAAACTTTGAACTCGAATCTAGCCCCAACCTGCAGCCCCGGTAGCTCTACAAGATTACAAACTAGCTTAAATACCAGGCCCCTGCTACTCCCACAAGGGATTGTTGGGGTTTAGGGTTACATCCCTAAGGTCCGAAGCCGCGAACCCCGCCTTCCTGAAATCCCAAAGACCCAAGCCTTGAACTCCCCCAGCCACGAAGACCTAAATCTTAAAGGCCATAAGAACCCTAACCAAGTCTAAACCTTGAGCTCCTCCAACGGAAACTCTAAAGCCAGCTCAAGCCCTAATTTTAGACCTTCCCCATCGTTTTGGGGAGTCCTTACACGATAGTTTTGCCGACAAGACAAACGCAGCCATCATCTCAAGTCTCTAAACACCAAGCCCCCATTGAGATGCGGCAGCATTGCAAAATGCGTCGGAGCACTTCCCGATGCCACCCCAGAGAGAGGTGTTGCAGCACAAGCTTGGTCATTCCACCGGGTCCTGCGGAAGTTGCTCCTGTGACATGGGTCCAATCGGACAGTCTTGCACAGTCTGGCAACAGTGCCAGACAGGCCGCTTCGATGCAACTACAGCATGTCTCAAAAGCTCATTTCGCCCAGAGCATTCAATGGCGAGCCGCCCGGGGTTTCCGTCTTTGCGAGCACCCCCACTGCAAAGCGTGGTCTGGCCAAGGCTGCTAGCAACATTTATCATGGCTGTGGCGAGCTGCATGTAAGCATCGCCGCTTTCGGCATTTGCAATGGCAAATCCCTAAGGGTCCATGTACCCATATAGCATATACTTTGGGCCCAATGTACCTATATGGGGAGTACTTTAAGGCCAATGTATATACTATATGAGTACATGGACCCTTAGGGAATGCCATCGGAACGAAAGACGACCGAAAGGCGAAGATCCACAAGCTTGGGCTTTTGGAATGTGTTTGACATTGACTCCCCCTAGGAATCTAAGGACTCATATATTAAGGCTTTTGGGCCCAAAGACCATACTATATAAGGCTTTTGCGCTGTTTTGATGCCCAGGGTCCGATGCTGAGGTTGTCGTGCAGGAGTAGCATGCTTGGTCTTTACAGACATGATTCCTGTAAAGGTACTTTAGGGGCACAGTAGACCCTGCTAGACTGTAAATAAGCGCAGCAGCAACTACGTTGAGAACTTGGAAAGAATGAACGTTGAAGCCCGAACCCCTTTCCAGCAACTTATAGAGCCTTACTTATGGGAACCTATAACCCCAACTAGATACCAACATGATAGGCTATGACCCCATATGTGTAGGGTGGAACCTCTGCAGTAGACTGTATCTCTCAAAATAAATATATGGGTAGTTGTCAAAATTAAGGTTCCTTTTTGGGTACCCTAAATACTAAGTGCCGTATTATACTAGGGACCCAAAAAAGGGACCATAACTATGACAACCACCCATATGGTAGGCAATTCGAGCCGCAGGTAGACTCCATAGACCCCACGTCCCGGCTCAGGGTTTGTTTAGGGGCTTCCGGTTTGGGATTGTACCCCAACCAATCCCGCTCATGCTAAACCCCTAAAGCCTCCGACACCCCCAAAGTCAAAGGGGTACCTTATTTTGGGGTCCTTATAATATTAATAAGGATCCACCTATTCAGGGTAGTATATTATGGTCCCCTATTTTCGGAAACTCCCACAGAGAGAAACGCAAGGTGTCCTCCGACCGGTGCACACACTCGGACCTCCTTGCGTTGAGGATTTGTAGGTCGTGAGGGTGTAGATCGAGTAGGTCTTTAGGGTGAAGATTGGCGCTTGGGGCTCAGAGAATAGCTTTTCTTATCAGATTTTCGAGACAGGCTGTACGCAGTAATCCAAACATTTTTGCAGGGTGTTGCCGAACTTACTTCAAGCTGCCAAACTGAGGACATCATAATGTTCGCTTACTATATCTCCCCTTCATACTTCTCTCATCTAAGTTGCTTAACGACACCCTAATCTCGGCAACCAATTATGGGCCCAATTAAGCACTTGGAGTCACTAACGGTATGCAAGATTACATAGGCTAGTATTGTGGATGATCAGGTAAGAGGCATAAGGTCTGAGGGTTTGGGGTTAGGGGCCTAGTTACAGGCCAGAAAAACGATCTTACATCCTATCCTGATAAGAAAACTCCTGCTTTTACGGGTCAAGGAAGACGATGACTATGCATGTGCCCGACCCCTTGATAACTCTGCTCAAGCTCCAGCCCTAAACCTACCTTGGGAATTTGGAACCCCGTGAACAACACCAATCTGGAAACCTCAAAAAGAATGGGATCGTGTGCCCTACACCCTCAGCCTATTCAAATGGGCTCCCAAAAGGACCCTTGAATCACTAGAGCAAAGTTGATATGAGGACTCTGTATGGGACAACCGCCCAACGCACTGCATTACCCTGCTTGCTCTGGTTCCGGCTTGGGCTCTTTGGTTTTCATCAGCCTCAACATGAGAGCCTGGAAGCTTCGGGGTGGGGGATGCTACGGTCATGGTTCAGGGTTTAGGGGCAACCACTGATTCGAAAAATAGACCTAGCATTCCTTAGCAAGCTGGTTCGTGGCTCATGGTTGTTAAGCAATGGTATTGTCTGTTCCGGATGAGCAAGTGCTGTACTGCCTTATCAGCAGAATCCAGCTTTCCGAAGCTAGGAAAGCTACAATCGAAACCCTACACCGCGCACCTTATCCCCAAATTCTATACCCTACACCGTGAGCCCTTAACCCTATAAAATTTTCCTGTATAGTATGGTCTTTGCACGCCGAACCTTGAACGCTTGGGCCGACAACCCATAAATATCGCGTTAAGACAAGGCCATGGCAGGATGCTGGTCATTGAATATGGTTACTGCCGGTCCATAATGCGTTCACCGAAGAGGAACTCAATCTTGCACTAATTGTATAAAATTACAATAATTCATATATATATATTTTATACACATATGTAAACATATATACATACACACATATACACATACATATACATATACATGTGGTACCATAAACCCTACAGCTTAACCCCTAAACCCGAATAGACGCCAAGTGTCGCTTCACACCATCTCGCGCCGGTACTTATGTCACAACCATGGTCCGAGTCCTGAAGACTTGGAGGATCATGGGACTTAGTAAGTAGGATTCCTTAAAGGGTTCCTTAAAGGGATCCTTAAAGGGCTCTATAAGGGCCATGAACCTGTAAGGAGTGTAGGGTTCAATGGGTTCCTCAACGATTCATCCAAGTTTCTATAGGGGTCGAAAGACCTGAAAAATAAACCAGGAACAGTAGTGTAAACCCCAAACCCTAAATCCTAAACCCCAAACCCCCTGAACTTTCGGAAGCCCTACGGCCCTATAATAATGGTGAGCTGGGGTCATCAACTCAGAGACTGAGACCCTAGTACCTCTTATGCTTGTGAGTGTTGGTATCCGTAAAAGACCATCCCCACTATGGTTTTGGGGACCTAATTCCATAATAGTAGTGTATATGGACCCTCTAGGAATATAGGTACAAGAGCTTCCCATTGACAGGCCCCGCTATCCTTCCAGGAAGGTAATGAAGCACTGGAGCGAGTCTCTGTCCGGATCAAGCCAACTGCTGTTCTTGCAATGGGGCAGCAGGGTAACAACTTTTGTGTTTTATGGTACTGTCGATCGTATTATCATGGTACTTTGTCTTTCTGAGCAGCACGGGCCGAGAATGTGTGTGTGTGTGTGTGCGCTTCGCTCCGACTCAGATCGCAACCGAACACAAAAGACAACAAACCCCCTTAAACCCGAAGCTGCAAAGGCTAAGCCCTAAACCCCAAATACCCTAAACCCCTAAATCCCTAAACCCCTAAATCCCTAAACCCTAAACCCCAACTACTCTACTTATTAAGGCCCCTATAATATGATAGAACCCTACTCAAGATCCCTTTAAGGGCTCCCCGTCTCCCCTAAACCCTTGGCCTCCAAAAAGAGCGTGGAAGCCGCTGGAAGTGGTGCAAAGAGCCTCTAGCCGGCTAGGGTTTAGGGGTTCAGGGTTTAGGGGCTGAGGGGCTCTTTGTTTTTTTTTTTTTTTNTTTTGGGTTTAGGGGATCGAATTTGAAGGTTTGGGCTTTAGGGGTTTTAGGGTTTAGGGGTTGAGGGGATTTAGGGGCTTCGGGGTTTAGCGATTTAGGGGTTTAGGGTTTTTCGGGGGTTAGGGTTTTAGGGTTTAGGGGTTTAGGGGTTTGGGGGTCTACGGTTTAGGGGTTCAGGCCTTTGGGCCTCGTAATGGGTACCCAAAGACTCGACAAACCACAGACCCTAAGCCGCCTAAACCCAAAAACTCTGAAACCCTCCACTGCCTACCCTAATGCTCCTGGACCCTCGTAGTGAGATCCCAAACCCTAGCCCCCAAAGCCGAAACCCTCCCCCAGAGATCCCATGACCCTCTTAGGAGCCTTAGGGTAAACTCTAAGCCCTCCCGCGCCTAAACCCTAAACCCTGCGCCCGGCGGCAGTATCAGGCCGAGCACCAGTGCCAGAAGCAAGGCCTGAGCTGCAAGGGAGATATTCCGGAAGGGCTTATAGGGACGACTACAAGCCCAGAGGGTCCATATACACTATACTATAATGGAATTAGGTCCCCAAAACCATATAGGGGATGGTTTTTTGGGACCTAGTTCCATTATAGTATAGTGTATAAGGACCCTCTTGGAAGGAACCTTGAGGGACTACAACGAGCTTCCAGGTAAACTCGTGGCATTCCACCAGACTTGGGCTCGGGCCGACTTACTCCCAAAGGGTCCTATGCACTGTTATGGGGGATACTTCCCCAAATCATAATCGTAATTCCCAATATAAAAACCCTACATTCTATGATATAGCTACTTAGAATTAGGACACCTTTAAGGGAAACCTAAACCCTGAAAGGAATCCTTAAAGGAGCCCAAAGTACGTGGCACCCGTTGAGACTGGCAGTTTCGTTGTGGCGTCGCCGTGTGTGGCCGTCGCTCGGCATCCGGCGTCCAGCTACCTTCCCAAAGGGTCCAAAGTACCTATATAGTAGAATGTAGGGTTTCTATATTCGGAATTACTATTATGATTTGGGGAAGAATCCCCCATAACAGTGCATAGGACCCTTTGGGCTTCACCTACCGAAACCTACTTAGGTAGTTGTCAACATTAGGGTACCCAAACTATACCTACTACAATACGGCACCTATTATTTAGGGTACCCAAAACGGGACCATCATTTTGACAACCACCTACGTGTTGGACGGCCCCTATCAATTTTGTACTAGGGTTTACAATCTAAGAACTTACAAAAAAACAGGTTATCGTAGTTTGAGTGATAGTTTTAGGTAGATTCATACGATTATTGGCGACAAGACTTGCGTTCGGCTGACGCCGCACTCCTGACGGTTAATAAATGCTTCAGCTCTCTCAACTTAGTTCCGGCCCTAAGCGCTGAGCCTCGCAGTAAACCCTGAACCCCAAACCCCCGCAGTAAACCGTCAGCCAGCCCCAAAGTAAACTCTAAACCTCAAACAATACCCCCAACTAAACCCTGAACCCGTGAACCCTGAACTAAACCCTTAACCCTGAAACCTTCAACTCGTGAAGAGACCCACAGAGTCTTCTCTGAGACACGCCGTAGGCGAAGGTTCGCCGTCTGTAGGGGTCCTGCCGAAAGGATCCTAAGTACCTTTAGCCTAGGCTTCCAGGGACCTTGTTATTGGGTCCTTAAGGGGTCTAGGGCCCTAACTATAAGGTCCTTGGAGGCATAGGGTTAATAGTGGAGTGGAGGGTCTCCATATTCAGAATTACAATTTTGATTTGGGGAAGTACCCCCCCATAACGGTACCTAGGACCCTTTGGATGACAGAGAGAACCCCCACACCTTTCTTGGAGGTTCATAGGTAGTTAAAAGTAGGGCTTAACAGTAGGACAAAACTAGTTTATATAGCCTACATCGAAGGACTTCTAACCCCACTTATAACTATGTGCCTTTCACATTCCGTGGGCGATCAAGCTCATCCATGTTGGATGTGCACTTGGGCAAAAAATAGGGTTTATAGGGCACGGTGCAAGCTCACACATCGTTGCTTTCTGCCCATACCTAAATCATGAGCTAGTAGTTCATCCACCCTCATATCCAATCCGCTTAGACCCTAGCCCTAAAACGCCAAACTCCAAAAACCACCAAACTCTGAATCAGGAACTTCCTGTGGCCCCAAACCCTACAAAATAGTAGGTTATGACCCCTTAATTAGAGGGTAGAACCCTTAAAACGGTAGGTTTTTGGATCCACAGGTTATTGTCGCAAAGCCCTCATTTCATCCCGAGACTTGGTGTAGCTGTGGGGGAGCTGTAGACCATGAATCTCGGAGAAGCTTATAAATGCAGCTGCTTTAATAATTAGAATACCGTTTTGTGCTTTTCTATACGAAAATTGTATTGAGGAGCCCTAAGAAACAATGGTTGGTTACTACTGCTGATGGACAAAATCCTGCATTACCCATTAAAAGGAATATACCATAACTACCATAGTTTAGAGTCCTTAAGGCCATGCAGGATTTTGTCCATCAACCGTAGGACTAGGATTCATAGCATTCCTACTTACATGGGCATCTCCTTTCACACTAAGGTAGGACACATTGCGAGACTCGCGATTCGGTTTTCGGGTTCGGTCCTATCTTGGGGTTAGGGCTACCTTAACCTACTCTTTTGTAGGGTCCCTTTAAACTCCATATAGAACCGACAAAAAAGTAGGTTTTGGTAGGTTAAGCTACGGGCTCTAGGAGAACTGGGTTTAGGGGTGGGGTTGACTAGCGATATTAGGCGGGACTGTGGGACTTGGCCATCGGATGCGGGGAGGGCATGCTATACTTATAGGCAATAGTGATGCGAGCCTATTCCCTTAGCAGTAAACGGTTGACCCGCGGAGGGCATCACTTCCGGTCAATCAGGTCTCTTCCTACCAAAAGCTTGCAAGCTTAAGGGTGAGAGCATTCCACCTTTTCACGATTGGCAGCCTAGATGCTGGAAATGTTGGCTCGAAAACCACAGCCAAAACCAAGACTGTTTCAAGGGTTCCATCCTATGACTACGGCATCGTAACTTGATTACATATTTCTGCCTTGTAAAGTTGGGGGGGGGGGTTGCGGATGCCCCCTGAACACAGGGCACCTGTGCTTGTCGATCCAACATGGTGTAGTCACCTCGGGCGCGAAATATCCACGTTTTCGGCGATTCGGGACTGAAGCTTTAGTTTCGGGCAGAGAATTGTGCGTCACATCTTGGACATTGGAAGTGCCGTAAGACTGGCAATCAGGTGCCGTCCTTTATCAATCCAGGTGCGGGTGCACCGTTCGGCAGTCTACATAGTTCCTGCACTGGTGCAGGCTTTGTCAAGGCTTCCCTGTAAGAACCACAGCACTCTGCATCAAGCCCTATAGGCCCGAAACAGTAGAACTAAATTCTAATCCTAGAGCTGCAGGACGACATCTAAAACCCTGAACAGGACGAAACACCAGGCGCAGAAGGTAGAATGGAACAAACAATCGAACAAATCCTAGAACTGGCTCTGCTTAGTGGGTCTGAGTAGAGACATAAGGAATGACACCTTACAGTGACTGCCAGAAGCTTCTGCTAAGGTTACATACCTACCTTCCTACCAAGTGGGACCAAGAGGGTCCATATACACTACTATTATTATGGAATCAGGGCCCAAAAAACCATCCCCATTATGGATTTTGGGATCTAATTCCATACTACTGTTGATGGACAAAATCCTGCATGACCCACTATAAAGAATATAACATAATTCCCATAGTTTAGGGTCCTTAGGGTCATGCAGGATTTTGTCCATCAACCGTAGTAATGTATATGGACCCTCTGGGCTACCTACCTGCCTCAGTCCACTTCGTATCAGGGTGCAGGGCTTTGGGGCTTTGGTGTTTTAAAGAGCTTACACTCCCAGAGGGTCCCACATACACTACCATTATGGAATTAGGTCCCCAAAACCAAAATAGGGATGGTTTTTTGGGGCCTAATTCCATAGGTAGTGTATATGGACCCTCTGGGACTGTAGGTTTTTAGGATTAAGGACTTATAGCGTTTAGGATTCAGAGTTGTGTGAACCCTGGACCCTAAACCCTGAACCCTAAACCCTTAAACTCGCAACTAGCAGCCCACCAACCAGCGCCCTATAGGATTTAGGGTTCATACGGCCTTTCTTGAGGCAAGGCAGTTGTTACTTGTTCCCATGATCCTTAAAACCCTGAACCCTAAACCCCTTTAAATCCTTTATAGAACCCTTGCAGACCCCGTTTTGGGGATCTGTAAGTTTAAGCCCTTTAAGGGACCCTCTTACTTAAACCCTAAACCCTGAACCCTACCCTAAGGCTCCTAAGAGGGTCATGGGATCTGTGGGGGAGGGTTTCGGCTTTGGGGGCTAGGGTTTGGGATCTCACTACGAGGGTCCAGGAGCATTAGGGTAAAGCTTAAGGAACCCTCTAACTGAAGGGCAGTGGCTTGAACTACTCGCATTCTCCGCCGGCATGGCGGCTGCTGCGCAGGGCGCTTCTCCCAATAGGCCGCACCTCGACTTCAGGGGTTTGGGGTTGAGGGTTGCCCTAAGGGTCCAAAAGACCCAATAATAAGGTACTTAGGTTCAGGATAGTAGTTATGTAGCTCAATATTTAGGAGAGTATATGATTATTAGGTACTTGGACCCTTGGGGTTGGGTCTAGGGTTCAGGGTTTAGGGCTTAGGGGGGTTTAGGACTTAGGGTTTAGGGCTTACGGAGGGGGGGATCCTTAAACCCTTCTCCTGCGTATTTGCCCTAAGCCCAAAACCCTAAACCTTCTATTACATGGGCAGTTGTCAAAATTAGGGTCCCTTTTTGGGTACCCTAAATAATAGGTGCCGTATTATAATCCCAGAGAGCCCAATACCCCTTAATTACGGAATATGGCTTAAATTATATAGGGCTTCATATTATGGTTTAAGGTATATTCCTTAATTAAGGGGTATTGGGCTCTCTGGGATAGGGACCCAAAAAGGGGCCATAATTTTGACAACCACCCACATAGACTGCAAGCCTGTAAGCCCGACCTGGACCCTAAGGTTTTGGACCAGGTAGGCTATGGATGGAGAGGCCCTGGAGAATTACCTTTATAGGTTTCCTTTTTCTGATTTCCTAACATCTAGTCTTGTTTTCTAAATCTTGGAAATAGGTATTTTTTGGGGTCCGGGGAGACCCCGAAGAAGGCGACCGAACCATTATTTAGGGTGTTTTTTGTTTTTTGAGCGCCTTTTTCCGTCTTGCTGGAATCCGGAACATCTGTTATTTAGGGTTTAGGGTTTAGGGTTTTAGGGATTCCCCTGGGCATCAAAATAGCCCAAAAGCCTTGTATAGTATGGTCTTTGGGCCCCAAAAAGCCTTAATGTATGAGTCCTTAGGGTTTTAGGGTTTCCTGCGGCCAAGCTGCACTGTACAAAAGCCGGGCCGATGGATTTGAGCCGATCTCCGCTGGCGGAATTCAGGGGTCCCGGCAAAGGCTCCTCTCAGGACTCCCAAAGGGCCCTTTAATGGAGCCCTCATATGGCCCTTAATAGTGGGGTAGTTGGGGGGGTCTAGGAGGGTGCCTGTCATTTATAAAGATTGAAAAATGGTCTTGGGTTTGGAGCTTAGCGGCTGTTAAGTTTGTACGTTCCGCGTTTGTGGTGTGTGCAGAAGCGGTGTATAATCCGTCTGCACCTAGTCACCATCTACCGAAATTTCGGTCTGCTCTTGTCTGAAGTTGGTAACTCTTACCTGTGGCCCCAAACCCTACAACATAGTAGGTTATGACCCCTTAATTAGAGGGTAGAACCCTTAAAACGGTAGGTTTTTGGATCCACAGGTACATTGTACACTTGAAGCCCTACAACCCTAAACCTTCCGTCGTGCGCTGAAGAGCGTGCATAAATCCTGAACTCTCCGTCCCTGGATGGTTCTGTACCCAGCATGAGTCCTTCGGCAACACATGCTTGTGTGACTCGCAGTTCAGACTTTAAGATAAACCCTAAACCCTGAAACTCTAAACCCTAAAGCCCCTAAAGGCCCTGAACCCTAAAGGCCCTAAAGGCCCTAAACTCTAAACCCTGCGCAGAGCTCAGATCCGGGGATGTAGACCAGTTGTCGAAATGACGTCTGTGTGTTGAAGATGAAGGATGCTCTTCTTCTAGACCCAAAGGGTCCAAAGTACCTATATAGTAGAATGTAGGGTGTCTATATTAGGAATTACTATTATTATGATTTGGGGAAGTATCCCCCATAACAGTGCATAGGACCCTTTGGGAGAGCCTTTGGATAGTCCTCCTAAACACCCATACTGTTGATGGACAAAATCCTGCATTACCCATTATAAGGAATATACCATAAATCCCATAGTCTAGGGTCCTTAGGGTCATGCAGGATTTTGCCAATTTTGTCCATCAACAGTATCAGCCACTCAAGGTGTACCGGAGATTTGGATTTGAAGTGTGCCGTAGGATTTTAAATTGATAACAATTGCGTAGCCCGCAGCCGCAACAACATTGCTACCTGTCTGCCTTGTATAAAGGACCCTAAACCCGAACCCCTAAATCCTAACCCCTAAAAACCCTGAACCCAATACACCTTTCTTTTCCAGGCCCGCAGAAAGCAATGTCCCGCGCAGTGGCCCCAGCACCATGCAGAAAGGACTGCTTGGCTACAAAATGTGGTACCTCCTAGGGTTTAGGGCTAAGAGTTTATCTGCGAAGCTAGTACTTCTAGAACCTGCATGTAAGTGGGATCCGAATATACATCACGGTATACAACCCTAAGGGTTCATGCACCTACCCTTAGCTCCAAACCCGGCTCTAGCTCTTAACTCAAATAGTCCGATACTCGCAGGGCACTGGTGATAGGCGACATTCTGAAGGCAGGGCACCGGAGGAAGTAGAGGGGAGAAAACTCATGTCTGCGTCACTTCCGAGAACGGAGGGAGGCCGTTTCTCAAAGAATCAAAAAGCTTGAGTGCAGAGGGCTTAGCTGGTAGTTCAGGCTTGACTTGTCTTCGGATTCTCGAAACTTCTTGCAGCTTCGGATTGGAATTCTACGGTCTCAGGCTTCGGAACCTTAACCGTGAAAACGGTTCCTGCTTGCTGCTGGCTTGAGGTTCGGGACGTGGAGGGGTCGGGTTTACGGGTTTGTGAGATCAGGCGGACCGCCCAAAGCCTATACCAAAAAGAACCCATGCTCCTGTCGGTGCCCTCCCCTTACTCGTCGCCCAAGCAACTGCGCATTATGTACAAGAGCCTTCCTAGCGTGGAGGCTCGCCCGAACCATTATGAGCGTAAACTCGAAAACCTCGGACCCCAACAATCCCAAACACAAAATCCTATATCCGAAGCTAGTGCAAGGAAACGGGGTTTTGGCCTCCTCGCCCCCAGCTAAGACCCCAAGCCCTTTGATGCTTCGGCGCACCATTTCAGATGCTTCGTATCTGTCCCTCAAAGCACAACTATAGCAATTCTACCTGTGTATGCAATAAGGTTACTGGGCTATGGGTACTATAGTGATTATATGTATTTAGGGACGACAATAAACGGTCCACCTAAACCCTAATCTAAGCCCCCATAGTAGTTCCTTTTTGGGGTGTAGTAGTTCCTTTTGGGGGCTCATCTTTAGAACCCTATGTATGAACCCCTCAAAAAGGAACTACTATGGGGCCTATGGGTAATCTAAAGACTCATCGCTACCACGAACCACAGGAACCCTCACCAGGAGAGCCAAGTTGCTGGCTTGGTGGGTTCCTGTTCCCCAAACCGAAGGGGGCCTAAACAAAATTGAATAGGCAAGGGGGTGTATCATTGTCTGACTGGATGACCGACCCCTAGGGAATACCCTAGGCAATTATTCAGGCTTCTATATGTTCTAAACTCTCTAGTACCTCATCCCGCCTGCCTGCCTAGGCCCTGACGTTGGTGTCAAAGATGTAAGGGATCATGAAAACTAAGACCCTGAACCCTAAACGTAAGGTAACCAAGACAATGCACGGCGCGTTTAACCTGACCTTAACCCAGGCTTGAACCGCTGGGTCGGGTCTCCCAAAAGGACAAAGCACAAACGAAGTTTATCACTTGGGCTCCGGTTACCCAAATAGTAGGTTATTGGTCATATACTATGTAACAACATGTAGTGACACAGTACTCAATTAACTGGAGCCCTCCCTTAACCCCAAATAACCCATCTTTTCAAGGACTTATATAAGGAGAGGAACTTTAAAATAGGGATACCATTTCGGTATTTCGACCCAGGAGGTCTGGTTATGTTCGGAGTTGAGACTCCAAATTCCTAAACCCTAAACCTTGGAATCGATATGAAATCCTTAAAGAACCAACCCTTTAAACCCTAAAAACCCGCAACCCTAAACCCCTGAACCACTAAACCCTCTAAGCCCGAAGTCCTAAACCCCCAAACCCTAAACCCTAAAACCCTAAACCGCCCCTAATCCGTGAACCATGCAGAAGCCTTACCGTCAGAGACATCCCTGAACTGAAACGTCTGTAAGAGCCTTTCGGGAACCCTCTTCGAAGTGGTGTCGGAACCAGAGCTTCGTGGGTAAACCCTATGAACCCTGAACCAACTTGTGCTTTTTAGACATCCGACTCTCACAGAAGCTGCTGATCCTGGAGGGTTTTTCAGGTTGAATAAGGGCTACTACAAGGCGGTTTAGGGTTCGGGGGTTTCGGGTTCAGGGTCTAGGGTGTAAAGGGGGCGACTACGAGGGTTGCTGAAGGATTATGATACGGTTACTATAACTCTATAGTAAACCCCATAAAGTTGGAAACCGGATGAAGGCCAAATAGTGCTGGGATTCTGCATCCTTATACATTACTCTTAAGGATTGAGGCTATGGGGTTTCCAACTTTTTGGCTTCTACTGTAGGAGTTCGAGAGTTGCTCTGCAGGGGATTCTTCCGACGTCTTTAAGATTCGGGTTCAGGGACTCAGGTTTCAAAATCGGGGCTTGGAGTGTTGGGATCAGGGTTCAGGGACTTGAGCCAAGAGCCTTACCCCCTGAACACCCTAACCCCGCAGCTTCGGGGTTAGGATTTACCTGGACGCTAAGAAACCTACCTTTTTAGGGTTCCTTAATATGATTTGTTCATATAAGTCCTTAAAAAATGTAGGTTATTCGGGGTTAGGATTTAGGGCTTAGGGCCCAAATCCTTCTTCAGGATCGAACCGCAGGTTTGGGGTTTTAAGATCTTGAAGAACGCCGAGGCCGAAACGCGAAACTAGGAACACTAAGCTCTAACTGCACCCTCAACCAGGACCCCCCCCCAAGTACCCTCTAAGGGGCTCTGGCTTTTCTCATTAAGAAGTAGTAAGTAGTTAGGGGCTACAATAAAGGGTAGTTGGGGGGTCTAGGAAAACCCTAAACCCAAAACCCTAAACCCTAAAAACCGCAGATCTTGAAAACCTTGAACGCCCAAAACTAAAATCCACAAATCCGGAAGACACTGCAAAGGCCGAAAACCAACCAACTTCCTAACATCCCCCCCCCCAAACCCCAAAACAACCCTAAAGCTATCCCTAAACCCTAAACCCCAAAGCAACCCCAAACATACACTAAGAACTCTGAACCCTAAACCCCACAACAACCCCTAAATATACACTACTATAGGGGCCTGAATAATGCTATAATCTTTATAAGGAGCCCCCAAAATAGTATAGGTACCCTGAAGTCCTCATCAGCCACCTCGTCGAAGCGGCTCTGGTGGAGGAACATAGCCTGGTCTGACGGGGGTCCGGGCCTTGGCCGGACCCCCAAAAACCTACCTTTCTAGGGTTCCCTAATATGACTTCTTAAAGTCCTTAAAAAGGCAGGTTATTTGGGGTTAAGGTTGGGCTTTAGGGTTCAGTTTCGCTAGAGTCTTTACCTCACTGTGCATGGCAAACTAACTTACTGCTGCTGATTGCGCTTCTTTCTTCCAAAGCACCTCAGCCATAGAACCACACCGAAACTGCGGCAAATGGAGCCTACTCTACACTCTGAAAACCTGGACTGGAACCCTCAACCCCAAATCCTAAACCCGAAATCCTAAACCATAAATCCCCACCCCTGAGCCGTAAATCCTGAACCCTTACCCTAAGGGTCCAAAAGACCCAATAATAAGGTACTTAGGTTTAGGATAGTAGTTATGTAGCTCAATAGTTAGGAGAGTATATGATTATTAGGTACTTGGACCCTTATAGATCCCTTTAAGGAATCCTTGTAGATCCCTTTGATCCCTTTAAGGACTCCTTATAGATCCCTTTAACAACCCTGCTGGGGGACTTTGGGCCTTGATCCTGCAAAACGTCCTCCGCTTCCCGCGCCTCCAAGTGTTTCCGAAGGTTGGCGAGGCGATCCTCATTGGGGCCTGCACGGGGGTATATTAGGGTCCTTTGTTCAAGCTTCTTGGGTCCTTTTAAACCGGGTGCCCTACTAATTTGGCCAAAGAGTACTGCACCCTCAAAGAGAACCCGAAAAAAGGGACCCTAATTTGGAGCTACCCCCGAGCTTTGGAGGCCTACATCCTATATCCAAGTCATCGCCACCATCGTCGTCAGCATCACCATCATCGCCACCACCACCATCGGAATCACAGTCACCACCATCATCATCAGCATCATCATCACCATCATCATCATCATATTGACCGGTAACACCACCATCATCATCCTCATCTTGCTGTTCACTTTCATCACCACTATCAACAGCAACCGCTTCATCATCGGCAGTGTTATCAGCGGACTCTGATACTCATAGCTATCTAATGGTGTTCACCATCAACGCGGTGATGAGTGACATCACCACTGTCAGCAACATGATTGCGAACCTGGTTTCCAGGACCACTCCGGCCAGGGTGCTTCTGTTATGTCGTTCCCCCACACTGACCGTGTACCTGGCTCCTGTTGTGACTATTAATTCTACTGCTGCTTCTTCTTCTATACTCAGTGCGGCTGCAGTGGATTTCAGTTGCCATGGTACCGGCCACCGTGAAGACTGAAGACGACAACCGCCCCATACATGCTGACAACATCAGGAAAGCCACTGGCCGTATATGAGGCTTGCAAACACCAAACCCTGACACCGAAAGTGTTTTATCATACTATTATTCTACATGCTTTGGGGGTCCAAGTAGCCTTAAGGTCCATATAGTACTTCGGTCTTAAAGTAGCCCCTACGTTCAACAGAACCCACAACTGAGCCACCCCGCTTCCACGAAAACCTCCTTTTTGTCATCACGAGCCGTGAACTCTTAGCCTTTAATTGCTAACCGTCAACCTGCAGCCCTCAACCGAAGCCCTGGAGAACGCTTATAGATGCCTTAAAGGAACCCTGAAACCCCCGAACCCTCTCGGCCTTCGCCGCCTGTCTCTGCCTTGGCCAAGTCAGGAAACTGGAAGCACCTTTCAGCCGCTTTCGAAGGGTCCGACGGGCCGACGAATCACTATAGAGGGCTTAATCATTAGAATAGGGTTCCTCATAAAGCGGTCTATAAGAGATCTATAGTAGGGTTCTATAAGACAGGGGCCTCAATAATTAGAATAGGGTTTTGGGGTAGATAATACCAGAATTATAATAATGAACCCCCAGAATAGTATAGGTAATTATTTGGACTTCTAAATTAGCTGGTCCTTTAAATAAAAGATCCTTTAAGGGAGCTGGTAGAGGTCCATCAGGTTTGGGCTTCTGAAGTATTAACATGGGAGTTTCCGAAAATAGGGGACCCAAATATGGTACCCTAAATAGTAGGATCCTGATTATAAGGACCCCAAAATAGGGTACCCCTAATTTTCGGAAACTGCCACATGGTGTTTACAAGGGTTCTCAGGGTCCACCAGACCCAGGAATCAGGTATTCGGAGAGGAGTTATGTAGGCTAGTCTTTGGGAGGGTATATGGCCATTAGGTGCTCGGAGCTCGCGGCTAGATGCTCGAGGTGTCAGGATGATTAAGGGTTTCGGGTATTTGGGGCATGTAGTAAGTAGTAGTAAGTAGGGCGTAGGTTCGAGGTTTAGGGGATGCAAAGTTTCGGGTATAGGTCTCATGAATAGAGGCCTTAGGTATTAGAGTTGGGGTGTTTGGCTATGTTCTTATACTATGACTACTGGCTCATGACGAGATGACCTTGTTACATAATGTCAAGATGTGCCTTCTATGTTTGCGAGGTATCGCTCTCGTTTTTGGCGGAGGCCCATCAAGGTTTGCTGCAGAGGTGCTGGCTCTCTCTGGCAAGAACGTGGAGAACCTTCAGTGAGGGGATGTTGTCTGAAAGAACCCAGACTGTAAACTCTAACGGCTATACACCCTACATCTCGCTGACAAGCCCTATACTTACTTCCCCAATAAGCCGCAGAAATAGAAGGTTAAACTTTCCTAAGAAACCATAAGAACCCAGCAAGTTTAAAGGTTGGGTATTGAAGATCTATGGTCAAAGCCGGAAAGTTGGAAAGTGCATTCCGGCACGCTTGGTCCTGAAACCCAATCTTCCAACTTTCCGTTCTGGGCAGTCCGGCACCCCGCATGGTCTCCAAAAGGAGGAAGCCTCTTAATTGGTGAGATCATCCAAGTTTAGTATGTTTACTCCCCTTGGCAAACACCGTATTTCTTTCCTCGCAGCGCACCCCAACCCCGCATGCCCGGATCCGTGGTTCGTCTGGATCGTTCGTAGTCCTGCCAGTACTTGGGGAAAGCACTTTTACGGTCGGTCCAGGAACCGCCAGTACTTGGGGGAAAGCGATTCCCTGATTGATTCTGAATCCCGCCAGTACTTGGGGCAAAGCACTGTGGGCGTGGTTATAACTGCGTTCCGGAACTGCCAGTACTCTGGGGAAAGCCATTCCGCCGGGGAAAGCGATTCCGCCGTGTTTTGAATCCCGCCAGTACGTGGGGCAAGGCATTTTGGGCGTGGTTCTGAATGCAGTTCGAAGTGTGCTCTTTGAAATCTCGTGCACGCTAAAAACCCCATGCTCCCAGGTCCTAGGTTCCTGGCTTTGAAACCAAAGTTGGAAGACATGAAATTTGGAAGAAATGAAACATAGACGGCCAAACTTAAAGTTGGAAGATGTCTTGCGCCATGCGCCAATCTCGGTAAACCATCTTCCAACTTTCCCGCATTGACTGTAAGTATACACTCCTTACAAACTCACGCGCACTGCTTACAGCGGTGCAAGACCCCCTGAACTCCTTCTGCAGAACCATACAATCCTACCACAGCTTGCCAACTTGTCTCTACACAACCTTATAGATCCTTTTAGGCTGTGTAAAAACTCTCAAAAATTAAATTTGAATAATTGTATTTATATATATATATATGTATACATATGCATATGGCATATTTGTTCCCCTATAGTTAGGGCATTCTGCAGCATCATGGTCCCTGAGATCCACACACACCCTGGGCATTCAGGTCACACTCCTCCGTGCCTGGCGCTGCAGGGATCTCCTATGAGGGCTTTAGGGTTTAAGGACTAGGGATACTATAGGACACCACCTATTCCTCAAAGCCCAACACCAAGACCCAAGAACCCTAACCCCAAGAACCTCAAGAGTCAGCAGATGCAGCGCACCGGTGGGAGGCACCAATTAGGCCCATTAGGCTTTGGGTGTGCGGCAACTTCGGTTATCCTGCTTGGGACGTGGCCCCTGCCAGCCGAAACAGTATATACGTCCTCAAGCAAGCATCGCCATACTGAAACACAATGATTCTGACCATCATTGCAGCTGTAGCCGGCAGGGCATTCTGAAACAATCTTACTCTGAAGATTCTTCTGATTATGACCCTCGTCTCTCTGCGCTGCCTGCAGCACTGTCGTTTCCGCCCTGCAGTGCAGGAGATCTTACCAGGGCTTGGGCCGTAGGTTTCCTTGAGAGCACAATGCCTCCGAATATAGGTCCCTAGCTAATACCAATCTAAGACCCCATAATAAGAGACCCTCAATAACGGGATGTTGGCATCCTTGTTCTCAGATGAATACTTGCACTCCTGAGCTTTTCTGGATATGTCCAAAACAACCAACTTACATGCAGCCTGAATCCAAGAGCCACCGCCGTTCTTATTCCCTGGGGATTAAAATAGCCCAAGAGCCTTACATGCCTTACATAGTATGGTCTTTGGGCGAAATCCCAAACCTAGCCCCCCAAAGAACAAACCCTCCCCCAGAAAGCCCATGACCCTCTTAGGAGCCTTAGGGTAGTTACTAAGTCCCATGATCCTTTAAGTAAGACCCTAGAACTCCCTTACACAACCCTTATACATCCCTTTTAAGGAGCCCTTATAGAACCCGTAAAGATTCCTTTTGGAGAGCCCTAGGAAACGTCAATGCGACCCATGCAGACGGCCGTGAGAGTCTCAGGAGCCTTCCAGGTCAGCCCCATTCCTTACCAAAAGGGTCCAAAGTACCTACTTCGGGCTCCTTTAAGGATTCCTTTCAGGGTTTGGGTTTCCCTTCAAGGTGTCCTAAGTAGCTATATAGCAGAATGTAGGGTTTCTATATTAGGAATTACTACTATGATTTGGGGAAGTATCCCCCATAACAGTATCCCTTAAGATCCCTTGGAGGAACCCTTAAAGGGACCCCTATAGATCAGATTCCTTAAAGAAAACCCTTAAAGTATCCCCCGTAACAGCGCATAGGACCCTTGACTCTAGGGTTGAATCGAAGGGTTAAGTTTGGGGTTTCAGGGGCGTTTAGGAGTTCAGGGTTTAAGGGTCTAGGGGTTTAGGGGTTTAAGATTTAGGGTTTTGGGGTTTAGGGCTTGGGGTTTTGGGTTTTGGGTTTAATACAAACCCCTGAAGTTGAAGCCGCTAAATCCCTTAATCTCAAAGCCCTAAACCCACAGAACCCTGAATCCTAAGCCCCTGAACCCCACACCCAAAACCAGTAAATTCCAAACCCTGAACATGCGAAAGGGTCTTGAGCTTTATGGCTTATGACCATTTCTTAATCAGGCTCTCGCAATACCCCCCAGAACCGAAACCCCACAGCGTGCACTCCCCGAACCCTGAACCCGACGTTAGGCTCCTAACAGAGGAGCCTAAATATGTAGAGTAATTAGGGTGTTGAGGTATATGATTATATAATTTCAGCAACCTACGCAAATATGTAAAGCCATTAGAGTGTTGAGGTAAATGATCATACAGTTAAAACAAGCAACCCCGAGTAATAGTAATAGCTAGCTGGTAACTGCCTGGTAACCATGTGGGAATTTCCGAAATTGGGGGACCCTAATTTAATGTAGTACCCTAAATAATAGGATCCTTATTATAAGGACCCCAAAATAAGGTACCCCGAATTTTCGGAAACTCCCATGTATGGCACTCAGCCTCCACAGTACCCTGCGCACAAACCCTAAACCCGAATTCTTGCGGCCCAGGGAAGCACGTGCCTCGTCCACTTTTTGCCAGCGTGGGCAGCAAGCGATGAGGCCGTAGATTTCTGCCTCCTGCCAGCGTAGGGTTTAGGGTTTGGGGTTGCGACGGCGTAAATCTGAAAGGCTGATGTAGACCCCTGATTGGTGACCCACAGTTCTTTAGCTGCTTCTTTGAAGATCCTTACTATATAGGGTCCTTAATAATTAGAACAGGATTTTGGGGCCCATTGTATTATAATTATACTTAGGAGCTCCCAAAATAGGTAACTATTAAGGCTCCTATAGTAGTCGGATTCTGATAGCCAGAGATGGCCTTCTCCATCATGCGTCGACATGACGGTGTCAGCTCTGGGATTTCAGGTGCCCTTCAGCGCCCGACCAAAACCAGAAACCTTCTACAGTAGAAGCCCGAAAGTTGGAAACCCCATACCCTCAGTCCTTAAGAGTAATGTATAGGGAATCCCAGCACTATTGAGCCTTAATCCGGTTTCCAACTTTATGGGGTTTACTGTAAACCCACCCGGAACCTAAGGAACCTACATTTTTTTCGGGTCCCTTATTATGATTTCCATATATGAGTCCTTGAAAAAGTCGGTTCTTTGGGGTTAAGGCAAACCTTACACCCTAAACCCCCAAACCCATAAACCCGCCGAAACCTTAAATCGGAGGCTTTTTTCAGGCGGCACTCCGCAACCCCACGATTGCAAGATTTTAAGCAGCATGTGGGATTCTTCTAGACCCCCCTTACAAGCATGGTATATACACCCAAACAAGAAAGCCTATATACCTAAAGTCTGAAAGCCCCAAACCCACCTTATATATGCAGGAAAGACACCACAGGGTTAAACCTTGGGGATTCGCGAAGGATAGGGATATCCCATATAAACCCCTTACAATGAAGCCCACTAAGGTAGGGATATCCCATATAAACCCCCTTATCATAATAAAGCCCAATAAGGTAGGGACATATGTTTCGGGTGTAGGTCTTCGGATTGTTGAGTTCCGGTTTTGGGGTTGCGGGTTTCTGGTTTGGGGGACTTCGCCTTGGCGATCTAAGGTCCAGTGTTGTGGCATAGGAATATGGGTAGTTGTCAAAATTAAGGGTCCCTTTTGGGTACCCTAAATAATAGGTGCCGTATCATAATAGGGACCCAAACAGGGACCATACCTTTCGAAACCCAAATGTGCTTTCTTGTATTCGTCAAGGATAATTGAACAAAACCCTTGAGCCTAAACATGGCTACTAGTAACGACAAAAAGGCTGACTGGACTACTGTATGTAGCAGGACCCCGCAACCACTGTTGACTGGGACAGCATATTCCTTATCTAGGTGTCGATCTCCAAAGCCCTCCAGAGCCCTTAAAATTATCTTACGCTCGTCCTAGACCCCCCGAACTACCATCCAATATACCCCAAAACCCCGTCGCAGCCCGCAATAGCCTCTGCAGCCGAAGCCTACTTAAAGGATCATGGGACGTAGTAACTAGGGATCCCTAAAGGGCTCCTTAAAAAGGATCTATAAGCCCTAAGGGTCCGAGTACCTAATAATCATATACTCTCCTAAATATTGAGCTACATAACTACTACCCTAAACCCAAGTACCTAATTATTGGGTCCTTTGGACCCTTAGGGTAAGGGTTCTATAAGAGGGGTTGTAGGGTTTCTCAAAGGATCATGGGACTTAGTAACTAGGGTCATTATTGGGTAACTATACTTATCGTCACTTATAATTAACCCCAATTAAGGTGCTTATAACCATTGTTCTACGTCCCATGATCCTCCAAGTACAAGCACTGGCCTCCGTCTGTCTGTCCGGCAAACCGGAAAAGCTCCGATTCGTGGCAAAGCGTTGCCTGGACATCGAAGGGGCTTCGGGGTAGCCTAAACGTCAAACCCAAAAAAAACACAGGCCTAAACCAACTTAACGGAACATCTCTTTGGGTTTGTTTGGAATCTCCTGGACTTGGATGTAATTGGGGCTTCGGGATTGGAGTTTTGGCAGGACGCCCTCGGAGAGGCTATTCAAATCTTATCTTGTCGAGCAGGCAAGGCCCAGTTGGGCTCGGCGACCAAGCTCCACATTCTCTCTGCATCTACCGGGTTCACTTCCACTTGCAACTGTCGTTGGAGCACGTCGCAGTCTCGAATAATGTCCAAGCGCACGCAGAGTGGGACATCACGTGCCTTTAGAGCGGGTTCCACAATCTCAGCTCCAGAGGATCTGTAGCGCGTATAGCACTGAATTGCTGCAGCTCTCTTCGTAGATGACGGGTGGAGTGCCCTTGGGGCCCACGCCATTTCCAAATATTGTAGTGCACATCCCAATACAGGAGCATTCCCCGGGGTTCCTTATCATTGCCATACTTTAACATACCCCCCCAAACTCTACTCTAGTTGTTAGGGCCTTGACATGATGCTCCTTTGTGGGTTGGGGTCCGTGTCCGTGTGCTTTCCCAGACACCACTGCCGAATCCCTAATCCTCAAACTCCTTATAAGCCACCAAACCCTACACTCGGAGTCCTGGCCCTAAACCCTAAATCCTTTTTCCCCAACAGTAATTGTTTGAGTTTGCAGGATTAAATTGTTTGAGTTTGCAGGATTACGACCGGTTGATGCTAGACGGCCGGCAATTCAATGTTGTGAGACGATCAAGGTGCTTTTCTCGCATAGGTTTCTGTAGATGATTCTCCTGGGTATGCCAGACACTTATAGAAGCCAACTTAACTATTCAGGCTTCTCTATTAACTCGAACACCGTGCGGAGGACAATGGTTGGGGTCGAAAGCATGTGGCAGGGTCCGAACAAGAAGCCCCGAACACTGCAACATAGCCTTTCAGCTTGACCAAACCCAACAGAGACACAAATAGATAGACAGTCTGCACTGGTGTAAACGCCCTTCCACAAGCCACGACTTCTGGAAAGGACATCATCGTCCAGCTGTTTCACGTGCACACTAGCATCACCACACCCACGATTCGCCTCCAGCTAAACAATTTTACGATTAGCATGCTGATGCGAAATCTCTGTGCATACGCTCCCTTGAAGGAGACCTCGGTGTATGCCTGGCGAAACAGGTTGAATACCCTTATTCCAGGCGCCATCAGTAGACAACATCTCCTGCACGGTTCGACGGGTGAACCTAGCTTGAAGAAGGAGCTACGTCCGAAGTCCTTGCAAGGTTATGCCCTAGACCCTAAACCCTAAACCGTGCGTTTTCAAAGTCTTCGTGTGCTGCTGCATTTTCTCGAGCATGGGCTGGTCGACTTCATCGCACCACATGCACCACAAGCCCTTCCCAACGCCTCATTGCAAACTCTACATCCCGACACACAAAGGCGCTAAACCTAGCATCGTAAGCAACACCTTCGTACATATGTTTATAACAGCATATGTATATATATATACACATACATACATATATATATATATATACACACAGTTACTTACGTATTTATGTGTATTTAAATATGTGTATGAACTTATATGACTTATATGGTTTGAAGTTATACACATACATACATACATACATACATATCTGCCGAGAGAGAGAGAGAGATAGATAGATAGAGAGAGCGAGCGCGAGGGAGTCAGAGACAGCGACCCATGCGAGAATCCATGGCCGCACAAGAGAATGGGGAACAAAAAGAAACAGGAGCCAGGCTGCCCTCTGCTACATTAAACCCTCAACACCCGTCGTGGGGCATTGGGCACTACAAGCCCCAAACTAAACCCTAAACTCCCCAAACCTCACTGGGCGGGGTGCCTTGGAGGGCTCCTAGGATTCTTGCAAAGTCCCTATGTAGTGAGTGAGAAAAGTGGCTTAGCGCCTATATCCCTACATCCGAAGCCCACAACCCCCATAACCATAAACTCCTATAAGCCCCCAAAGCCCGAGAACCCTACACCTGCTGAACCGCTAAACTTGCGCCTCGGATCGAAACAGTCCATCACATCCTCGGAGGTTCACCCGTTTGGCCCCTATGGGTAGTTGTCAAAATTATGCTCCCTTTTGGGGTACCCTAAATAATAGGTGCCGCATTATAAGAGGGACCCAAAAAGGGACCCTACTTTTGACAACCACCCATATGTAAAGTAAGCCTAGGAACCCTTGGAATACCCTTTACAGGAACCCTTGGAGTACCTTCTACAGGAACCTTGCAAGACCCGAGTAAAGGAGCTCTAACCACTTCAAGCGCAGGAAAGCACCACTCATTTCAGGCTGAATCCACAATCTCAACATACGGTAGACTCCTCATAGTGCTCTTGTCTTAATTTAAGGTTCTACAAGGATAAGCAGGGCTTAATGTCCAGGGTGTAGGGTTTTAAGGTTTAGGGTTGAGGGCTGTCAAGGATTTTGATTTGGAGTTTGGGGCCGGGCCCTTTGGGGTCCAGGGGGGTGTGGTCTGATGTAAACCCCAACCCGCTTGCATTATTCCTACTTGGGGGGTCGGGGAACTTAAAAAGTAGGTAACAAGTAGACGCATTAGTAACCCTAAAGGGGTCCTAAGAGGGGGGTATGATACTTAAAAGTCTATAAAAATAACCATAGTTACTTCGTCCGCCGATGCTCCAAGTAACGCTAAACTGTTTGGACCCCTGTGATCGTCCAAAAAAATCAGAAGCCTGAAAAGTAGAGTTTTTAATTGCGATTACAAGGGCATATATATGCCAGTAACTTTATGCAAGCCGTCTATCACCCTACATAAACCACTATCTTATGTGCGTGCAGGGGCCCCTTCGGGAAGAGCCTCCCTTGCTAGACCTTGGGTAACATGCAACAGTCTATATTAAGGGTCAGTATATAAAACTATGTTAGAAACATGATACAGCTGTTGCAGAGTGGGAGCAATACTTGGGACGGGAGCGGGTCGGGCCTGCACAGCAGGGTTCTCCAGTACTATAGTACAACATTGCCTCAAAGGGTGACACGACAAAGCTTTTTCGTGTCTTTCACGTGACAGAAAAGCGGGGCATGTCTGTCATGGAGATCCTTCTGCACAGCCCCATGACGTAGCACTTGTCGCCTTGCAAGACATCTAGAAAAGCATTGGCCTGCAACCAGTCGGAGTCGTGAAAGACAGTGCAGTCCAGATCTAGATCCAACGTGATGGCCACTGGGACTGCCCACAGAAAGACGGTGTACGCATAGACACTGGTGGTGGTCTCACCCAGTTATGCTGCTGCATGTTCGGGTTTAGGGGTTTAGGGGTTTAGGGTTTAGGGTGTAGGGGTTTAGGGTTTAGGGGTTTAGGGGTTAAGGGTTTAGGGGTTTAGGGTTTTTGGGGTTTAGGGTTTAGGGGTTTAGGGGTTTAGGGTTTAGGGTTTAAGGGTTTAGGGTTTAGGGGTTTAGGGTTTAGGGGTTTAGGGCTTTTGGGGTTAGGGTTTAGGGGTTTAGGGTTTACGGTTTAGGGGTAATTAGAGCAGATTGTTGAGTATATTGCAGTAAACAATGAAGAAGGAATCCTGCAGAATAGTCGTATGAGCACAGCTATGTCTCACACTTGCGCCCTGAACCTCTAAACCCTATAAGCCCTAATTACACCTCAAACCCGAACCTCACCAGCCCCAAAACCCTAAAACCGTTAAAACCCATACAAATTCAAGAAACCCTAAACCCTAAACCACCAAAAGCCCCAAACTTAAACCTCTCAAAAGGGTGGTTGTCAAAATTATGGTCCCTTTTGGGGTCCCTAGTATAGTACGGCACCCATTATTTCGGGTACCCCAAAAAGGGACCCTAATTTTGACAACCATTAAAACCCATACAAAATCAAAAACCCCGAAACCCTAAACCACTAAAAGCCCCAAACTTAGACCTCTAAACCCTACCTTAACCGCAAATAACCTACCCTTTTAAGGACTGATATAAGGAAATCATACTAGGAAGCGGAGGTTTTATAGGGTCCAGGTAAACCCTATGGCAAACCCCATAAAGTTGGAAACCGGATTAAGGCCAAATAGTGCTGGGATTCCCTATACAATAGTCTTAAGGATTGAGGTTATGGGGTTTCCAACTTTTGGGCTTCTACTGTAAACCTCTCAAATGCTGCGTTGCTCAGCGAAGCACCGGAGCCCGGCGCGGACGCGCAGCCAGGGCGTCCAGGATGGCAGTGAAGGCATCCTCGTGGGGCTGAAGGGTTTTCCTAGGGTCCCTTTAAAAGGGGTCTATGGGGTTCCTAGGGTTCCTTTAAAGGGATCTATAAGGGGTTTAGGGTCTAGGGGTTTAGGGGTGACCTGTAGGGGATTGAAGAATGTAACATACTATACTTTAAATTAGACTAGGAACCCTAATAAGATTCACGGTATATTCCATAATCATGGGGCTTTGGAGTCTGTGGGCTGTTTAGTGGGTCCTTTGGTTCTGCGCAGGCATTTTGATAGGGACTTTCGGGTTTCCGGCTGAGGTCTTGTGGATTTACTTAAAGGATCATGGGACTTAGTAACTAGGGTTATTATTAAGGTAACTATACTTATAATTACTTAAGGTACTTATAACCATACTTACTAAGTCCCATGATCCTCCAAGTAGGGTATGGCATGGGGCTTTCGGGGGGTTGGGGGTTTACGGCGTCGGGAGTAGGGTTCAGGGCTGAGGATCATCTGGTATGATCTTCCTTTAGGTGTTCTTGAACAACGAGGGTCTGATGAGGGTTGCCTCTGCAATTCGTAGGTTTAGGTTTCGGCCTGTATACGCCCTGAACCCTAAGCAAACAACAAATGTTTGGGATTTCGACGGGGCTCTCGTCTTCAGGGCAGGAAGCCTGAAAACGCCGGTCAAGCGCTTCGGTTCTTGGGATTCGGATGGTTTACCTAGAGTCTCCGTTGTAGTTCCTTTTGTTGGCTTAGCCAACTTTATATGTAGTATCCTAAAAGGTAACCTCCAGAAAGGATCTACAATGGAGCCTGAAGGCAGGGTTTAAGGTTCAGGGAAGGCGGTACAGGGTTTCCCTGACAATTACTTTGAAGCCACATTGTATGGCTTTAAGGCTTTAGAGCCCTAGAGTTAGGCCATTGGGAACCTAGAAGGTATTCTGAGGGACGTTAATCACTCCGTTCCTGTTTAAAGCAACATGGGGTCAGTGGCTTAGGTTTAGCGCTTTGATGGTTCCTGCTTAATTTAAACAAACATGGGGGGCAGTGGTTTAGGTTCAGCGCTTTGATGGGTTCGTATATGCTCTATGGTTTAGGGCAGTGGTCGCTGATTGTTTCGTTCGCTTGATACTTCCGACCACCATCATGACCATCATGGACGGTGCAGCAGTGTTCTCGCCGTTCCGTTCTTACTACCGGAGCCACTTCAGATTGCCTCCCAACTCCGGTAGCCCTAAACCCTAAACTCCTAAACTTGCCCAAACCCCCGACAATAAGAGCCTTCTTCGAAGTAGAAGAACATCGGACGCGCGAAGCCCCAAACCACAAACTCAGGCGCCAAAGGCCAAGCCTGAAACCTGAAGACCAATTCAATGGCCCAAGCCCCAAACGCGGAAGATAACACACTTACCCTAAACTCCAGACCCAAACCAGGAACCCAAGGCCGAAACATATTTCTTCCCAAAGCCCAAACGGTGGACAAGGCTCCAAACACACACACACACACACGCAAAGGATGGTAAATGAACAAGATTCCAACGGACATATTTCTTATATACACATATATACACATGTGCACATATACACATACGTACATACGTACATACGTACCATAGGTACGTACGTACCATACGTACATACATACATGCATACATGAATCTGTATAAACATATGTAGGTGTGTATGCACACAGGTATACACACATGTTAGAACCACCCTAAACCCCAAAAGCCCTGAAACCTACAGTGAACCCCCAAAAGTTGGAACATAGTTTTAGGATGATTCATGCTGGGATTCCCTATACTTTACAGCGGAAGTATTGGTTAAGAATTCATTGCTTAAGAATTTGAGGGGCTGAATTTTCCTCCGCATGGTTATTTCTCCACCCGTGTCAAGCCGCCTTCGACTTAAGAATTTGAGCCTCCCCTGAAATCTGGGGCACATTCTTAACCCGGAGTCGTGTTGAACCAATTGGGAACCTCCAATAAAGAATCTGGGCCATCAGATTCTTAACTTTAAGAGGCTCTTATTAGGTCTCGTTCNCCCCTGAAATCTGGGGCACATTCTTAACCCGGAGTCGTGTTGAACCAATTGGGAACCTCCAATAAAGAATCTGGGCCATCAGATTCTTAACTTTAAGAGGCTCTTATTAGGTCTCGTTCCCAATATGGAAACCTCAGAAAACCTCCGAATTAAGAATCTGAGCCCTCAGATTCGTAACTATAATAGGCTCCCATTTAGGGCTCGTTCCCAAGCTGGGGACCTCAGAAAACCTCCGAATTAAGAATCTGAGCCCTCAGATTCTTAACTGTAATAAGCTCCTATTAGGGCTCGTTCCCAAGCTGGGGACCTCAGAAAATCTCCGAATTAAGAATCTGAGCCCTCAGATTGTTAGCTTTAATCGGCTCCTATTATGGCTCGTTCCCAAGCTGGAGACCTCAGAAAACCTCCGAATTAAGAATCTCAGCCCTCAGGTTCTTAACTTTAATAGGCTCCTGTTAGGGCTCGTTCCCAAGCTGGAGACCTCAAGAAAACCCCATGGCTNCAAGCTGGAGACCTCAGAAAACCTCCGAATTAAGAATCTCAGCCCTCAGGTTCTTAACTTTAATAGGCTCCTGTTAGGGCTCGTTCCCAAGCTGGAGACCTCAAGAAAACCCCATGGCTCAGAATTCTCAGCGAGCTACAACAAGATTTGCAAGAATGCTTTAGCATAGTGGATTTGCGGACTCCTTAATGCCTTTGGACCTTGGTTCAAACCCTGGCTAAGAATGTGCCAAGAATCTCAGCCCCCCTGCAGCCTGGCAAGCAAGCAGAATGTGGAAATGTCAGGAACATGCAGACTTAAGAATCTGAGGGGGGCTAGGCTGGACCGGAGAGATTCTTAAGCAGCGCTTGCGCTGTACTGTAAGGGCATGAGGCCAATGATGTTCCAACTTTCTGGCTTCTGCTCTAGTACCCTAAACCCTAAACCCCCCTAAACCCTCAACCCTAAACCCCTAAACCCTAAACCCTAAACCCTGAAACCTAGACTCGACCTAAAGCCTCCACGCCCAAAAGCCCGAAAGACCTGGGATGCAAGCAGGCCGAGTGCCCTGGAAATCATATCGAAGAAGAAGCGCCTCGGAGGCACTACCCCAGAGGGTCCCACATACACTACCATTATGGAGTTAGGTCTCCAAAACCAAAATAGGGATGGTTTTTTTGGGGCCTAATTCCATAGTTAGGGTATATGGACCCTCTGGGTACGTTAAGATCCAAAGGGCTTCTGTGGCAAAGGTCACGCTCAAATCGGCCATGGGCGCTTAGGTGTGGGCTATGAGACCCTAAAGATCCCTATTAAGGGTAGATTAAGGTACCCTTAAGGTCTAGCCCATAGTGGTAGGTGTGGGCAAGACAGTCTACAAGCCAGAGCCCTGCACAACAAGGAGTGCACTGTGTACTCGTACGTGGCACGGACAGCTTCCAGTGCGGGTGAGAGCTCGGGCTCCAAGGCGGCCGGCCCCCCTCCACTTGGAGGATCATGGGACTTAGTAAGTATGGTTATAAGTACCTTAACTGGGCTTATAAGTAATTATAAGTATAGTTACCTTAATAATAACCTAGTTACTAAGTCCCATGATCCTTTAAGCAAGGTGCCCGTTGTGGCAAGCAGATGGTCGCGAGCCTCCATTACTAATTGGATGCGCAAGAAGCTATGCGCCGTGACAATCGGCGGCGTCTGCGGGACTTTCCTGCCCTCACTGAGTCCTGCTGCTATGTCCTCCTCGTCTGGCACGGAGACCAGGGCCTGCAAGTCCAAGGGCCTCGAAGCAGGTGGCGTACCCTCGCCCACATCAATCATCACAGAGTCCGTGTCAGCGACAGCAGGGCTCTCTGTCGCGGTCCGCTTCCTAGGTGCTGCTATGGGTTTCCTTTAAGGGATCCATGGGGTCCCTTTAAGGGTTCCTTTAAGGGATCTTAAGGGGTACTGTAGTTATGGTGGACACTTCGCCAAATCATCACAGAAATTCCTACTGTAGAAACCCTACATTCTACTCTATAGGTAATTACTCAGGGCCGCTTGGGAGAAAGATGGTGGCCTTAAGTGGTAGAATAGGGTTCCTTTTTGGGTTTAGGGTTTTAGAGGTTTTTAGAATTTACCTGTGGATCCAAAAACCTACCGTTTTAAGGGTTCTACCCTCTAATTAAGGGGTCATAACCTACTATTTTGTAGGGTTTGGGGCCACAGGTAGGGGTCTCTAGAGTTCGGAGTAGAATCGGGGCCTTGAGAGGAAGCTGTCCTGAGGCTTCCCCGAAGGCTCAGCGTCTAGGAGTTAGGCTTTGGGGCTTGAAGGTTTGTGTGTTAGGCAAGAGTGATTTAGGGTTAGCAGTTGGCGTTCAGGAGGTCGGGGTTTAGGGTCTTTCTCAAGGTCTTCGAGCCCCTTATGCATAGAATCGTCGAGGCTGCATAACATAGGTATACATAGGTACCCTAATTATGAAGTAGAATAGGGTCCTAGCACGTAACTATTAAAGGATATTATGTATTCAGCCTTCCGCAGTAGCTGAAGCTACCAAAGCCTCAGGCTGATATGGATATGGTGCCAAGGGAATTCAAATACATTGGTGGCTTTAACGTAGGCGATTACAAAGTGGCTTTTCAATCTTCATGATATTTTGGTAATGTTGTAGCAAGCCCAACATCATGATCAGGGTAAGGCTATGAGTTGTGTTATCCTAAACAAACACAACACGGAACCCTACGGACGTATGTGATTAACCGTTCAGGAGTTCATGAATGTATGTTGAGCAGTTCTAGACTCCAAGGCCCTCAGCTGGTTCGACAGCCACGCCCAAAACACTTGCACTGCGGAGGGCTCGACAGCTTCTTCAATCTACGGCTGGACGTCCTGAATGAAGCCCATGTTGCAGAAGCTTGACCAGATACATCACATCCACATACTATTCTTTCTTTTAGTGGTTTCGGGTTTTGGCTTCCCACAGTGTGAAATACGCCAACTACGGCCAGCAGTAGCTGCTTGCCGACATCTGCCGCCGTCTAAGCAGTGCGTTCTGTTATGAGCGACAGACACAAAGACTTTCCTGGCTGCCTTTCAACATGTAGAGAAACCACCGAAGCAAACACAAAGACAACCCGGTCCCCAACGTTCACCAAGTATGCAGTCTCCCGCAAGCTGAACGCCACTAGACCGTAAACCTGAAGCAAGCATCCCAAGACCTGACAATCAACAACTGCAGATCCTAAACTAGGCTGAAGAGTCTCAAAACCTGGGCCCTACAAAGTCTGTTTAGGGTTTAGGGTTTAGGATTTAGGGTGTTTCAAGCACCATTTTGACATACATATTGGGTGGTTGTCAAAATTAGGGTCCCCTTTTGATCCCGATATAATAGGGCACCTATTATTTAGGGTACCCAAAAAGGGACCCTAATTTTGACAACTACTTTCAAGAAGGGGCATAGTAGGATGGTACCTCTTGGCGCCAAATTCTAACCTACTCGTCTGCTAGGTTCGCAAGCAGACCCCGGACGTGGACTGTAAAACCCGAAGCTACCTCACGGGCATCGTTATCGTTTGCATAGGTGATACTATTCCTTACCGAAAGGATTTGCGGTGATCAGGCGAGTGACAGCAGCGGCCAGCGCTTGCTGCCGTGCGCGGACATCTTCTGGGCTCATCCTTCCAATTAATGAGCCTTGTTACCATTCTGTACAGCCCTATACCCGAAACTCGAATCAGGGTCTTAGTTGTAATCCTGGAGGGCACGGTACCACGACGTACGGTCGTCAGATTGTTATCTCATGCTTTTGGGCACCTAAAAGCTGAACATTTGAGTTTTGGGTACCTCAGACCTGAATATTTGGGGTCATTAAGAGAATATTTGGGGTCGTTGAGATTTGCTGGAAGGTTCGAAGGTTCAGTGATTCAGGGTCAGTACGATGTCAGGGTATTGAGCTTAGGATTTTCAGCGTTTAAGGGGTTACAATTACGGGATTCCATTGCTGGGGTCCAAGAGACTTAGCACATAACCCTAAACCCCTACACCCCGAGAACCTAAACCCCTAACCCTCTAAGCCCCTAAACGCATAAGGGACAGGTTTCTGAGCGGTGCTCCATCGTGGGACGGTCGAGAAAAGTGCCCCAAAATACTGTCAACCTGGAATCGGCTAAAAAAGGGAGCTTAATAATTAGAAGATGGGCGTATCATACTAGAATACTAAGATTATAATAAAGAACACCAAAATAGTATTGGCATTGATTTAGGCCCCTACAGCTATTGACAGTCATGACCTCTTTTGTTTTTCAGCTCACTTTGCTCCACCTCCAAACGGGTGGATCTTTCTAGGTATTCGTTGGCCCATGTGAGCCCTCCTCGTCGATGTATCGGTTGACGAGCGACTTCTTCTGGTCTGCGGGCATCTGGTGGTACTTCTTCTAGCAGGGAGCAAGACGTTCGCATGCCAAATGAAACGAAAGCGCCGTCATACGGTGCCCAGTCACAGTTGAGGCATGAGCCTTCATCCGTCGAAGCTCTTCGCTTCGCCAGCGGAACCCTTGGCACGTAGGGAATGGGGGAATGGATTATGGAGACTATTATTGGGGGTTATATAGGGACTACTATACGGATCCATTCCCCCATTCCATACTAAGCACCAGACAGACTTCTCGACAAGAAGGTGCGATGTCGTGTTGAATCCCGGAGTCACCAGGGACATTGATTCTTGGCTCGGGGCCAGAACCCAGTTTCTCACCCGACCTCGTCGTCGGGAGCTCAAGTGCCCAATCTCCCAAACCCGCCACACTCTGAAACCGAAATCCGCAACCTGCTGCCTTAGTCTCCCTGCTGTTGTTATTGTGATCACCATCGTTATTAACTCTTAATACTATCAATATTGTTCTTCTTCTTTCGATTAGTATTAATTAATCTGATCATCACTATCAACCCTATTGTGATGATGATCCAGTTTAGGATCGTGATTATGATTTTTAACATGATTTTTCATCTTCTTCCAATAACACTATTGCTATTATTAACATTTCCATGCCGAAACCCTGGTCCCGTAAAAAAAACTACTTTAAGGATCATGGGACTTGGTAACTATGGTTATAGGCACCCTGATTGGGGTTGTAAGTAAAGATAAGTATAGCTACCCTCATATTAACGGCAATTACTAAGTCCCATGGTCCTTGAAGTAACCCTAAAGCCCCTCTTATAGAACCCTTATAGATCCCTTTTAAGGAGCCCTTTAAGGAATCCCAGTTGCTAAGTCCAATGATCCTTTAAGTAAATCCTAACCCCCCCTCACAGAACCTCTATAGATCCCTTTTCAAGAGCCCTTTAACGAACCCTAGTTACTACGTCCTGTATGATCCTTTAAGTACCCTGTAGATCCCTTGTAGAACCCTTGGAGGCTATGTCCCATGATCTTTTAAGTAGATCCGAAACCCTAAACCCTCAACCCTATGGATCCTTTGAAAGGACGTCTTATACATCCCTTTAAGTATGGTAAGGTGGCTCCTAGTTACTAAGTCCCATGATCCTTTAAGTAAATCCTAACCCCCCCCCTTATAGAACCTCTATAGATGCCTTTTCAGAAGTATGGTAAGGTGGCTCCTAGTTACTAAGTCCCATGATCCTTCAAGTACATCCGAAAGGAAGGAGCTCCAGTCCTCATGAGATGAGGAACCAGCGCTTTGGCCCATGACTTGAAGCCCTGGGCCAGTGACAAAGGCGGCTGAGGGTCTATGTAACTAAAGAGTATATAAAATGGCCTTAAAGTAGTCCCTATATAGGTACTCCTATATAGGTACTTTGGGGCCAAAGTATATACTATTTGGGTACGTGGACCTAGGCCAGTGACAAACCCCAGGCCTCTGAGAACCTCTTAGGAGCCCTAGGGTACCCATAGGCTCCATTGTAGCTCCTTTTTGGGATTACCTTATAGGGCCCTAAATATTAGGGCTCTAAGGACTCATGTATTGAGGCGTTTGGGCCCATAGACCATGCTAGAAAAGACTTTTGGGCGATTTTGATCCCCGGGGAAAGGCGGTTGAGGGTCTAAGGTTTATTCAGGCTTTCGGGTGTAGGGCAGGGTTTAGGGTTTGGGGTTTGGGGCTAATATAGGGTTTAGGGCTTAGGGCTTGGGGTTGCGAGTTGCTGCTTCCTACGTTGAGGGCAAGCCCCGAGGTACTTTTCAGAAAGATAAGGGCCTGGACGGAAGAAAGTAAGGCCCCTCGTATGTTGAGGTTTCGAGTTCGGGTCTCTTTCTAGTATTGAAGTTCTGCACACTTTCGCGCTCACGACCTTCCTGCCCATTTGGGACTCCACGTGTCAAAAGAAGGCTCTCTTTTCGGGTTTTAGGATTGCAAGCTTGCGTGGGATGGCTTGACTAAAGCAGGGGTGGCAACAAGTGGTGTCGTAAGTCCCCCGATGTAGGCCATAAGTTATCCTACTTATGAACCCAGTTATTATAACTACCTATGAACCTCCAAGTAGCTCTCTTCTACTAAGCCCAACTAAACCCTAAACATCCCTAAACCCCTGGACCCTGATTCCTGAAGTCCTGAACCCAGAACCCGAAACACTTCCAAAACTCTAAACAGCCCACACTCCTGAGGGAGCCCTGAACCCCAAACCCTAAGCACACTCCTGAGGGAGCTCTCAACGAGGGTCCTTCTTCTGATTAGCGGGTCTTCCTGCGCAACCTTGTGGGCTTACTGTCTGGCTCTTAGTAGGGAATGAGGGATGGAGACTATTGTTGGGGATTATATAGGGACTACTATACGGATCCATTCCCCATTCCATACTAAGCACCAGACAGCTTAGTGCGTACGGTTTAGAAGTCTTTCCCCGGAGCCCGAAGGAGCAGTTTGGGGGTTCTGGGCCTAGGAGCACAGAAACCGGGTCATCTAGCTGTACCTAGAGGCTCATACCCTACCCCTTTTTTTGGGGCGCCTACTTTTTAAGATTACGGATCCTAACCATAAAACTAGGTATCCTAAAAAAAGGGTAGGGTATGAGCCTCTAGGTATTCCATGAAAGGGGAGTACGCTTCAATAGTTTGCTTCTTTTGGAACTTGGGGTCTTTCCTGAACCCATCGACTCTTAAGTAAGGAAGGCGACAGAAATCGTAGAGGTAATATTCCGATTTGCAGAACCTAAAATGCAGTACTTCTGCTTGACTACCCCTATAAAGCCCCGAGCCCGGAGTTCCAAAATTCTGCAAGCCCTGCGTTGCGCTAGGTTCCTGAGTAGCCCCTTTGTAATAAGGGTACGCATTTTTCCTACTATTCGGTTTTAGTAAGGGGATCATAAAACAGAAAGGGCAAAAGGGTAGACTACTCAGGAACCTCGTAGACCCTAAACCCATATCTCCCTTCAAGGATCCCTTATAGAACCCCTTAAGGAACCCTTTTAAAGGGGTACTACTCCCTTACCTTAGCTAGAGGCTAATAACCTACCCCTTTTCTAGGGTACCTAGTTCGCTTAGGATCTGCTATATAGAAAAAAGTAGATACGGGTAGGGTATGAGCCTATAGGTATCTTGAGACCTTATCATAAGGACCCCAAGATAAGGCACCCCTAATTTTCGGAAACTCCCATATAGAAAAGTAGATACCCCTAAAAAGGGGTAGGGTGTGAGCCGACATGTTAGGCTCTAAGCCCTGAAACCCTGCACCCCGGTGCCTCCTTCTCTTCAGGATCGAAGGGGAGTTCCACGACGAAACCGTGCCAATCTATCCGGCCTCGCGCTCTTTAAGAAAGGCTGAGGGCTTCTTGTAGTAGGGTTTAGAGTGTAGGCCTAGTAGGGTGTATGATTTATGGGGTTTTGGGGTTTTGCGTTTTCAAAGCTGAGAGCTTCTGTTTTAGGCTTTAACCTCAAAGGCCTTAACCTCAAAACCTACTCTTGCGCAGGATCGCAATACATGTCATACAAGGGCTCATAAAAAGTACGGACCTGCGAACAAGTCGGGTACGGGGTTTGGGTGGAGGCTTTCGGGCTCCTTAAGAGGTCAGCTTCTGTCTGTAAGCAAAGCTTATGGCAAAAGGTCTCTATAACGATGACACGAGGATTTTGCAAGGTTCTTCAAGGGTGTAGAAGGGTTTAATCTCTGTCACGGACGCTAGCTGAGGCTTGGGATAAGGATTGTATGGGGCTTTAGGGTTTCGGGTTCCGAAAGACACCAGTTCCTTTATCGTGTGGGTCATTGGTACTCTTTCGCTGAAACGAAGGATCTGGAGAACAGTATATCCCACTCTAAGTTCCTGAGTAACCCCTTTATAATAAGGGTACCCTTTTTCCTACTATTTGGTTTCGAATAAGGGGACCCTAAACTAAAAAGGGCTAAAGGGTAGTACTCAGGAACCCAGCACTAGATAGATAGCTGGACTCCCCTGGGTTCACATTCACGTGATTAGCCTTCGCACCCTAAATCCTAAACCCTAAACCCCTTCCAAGTGCCAAGGGAGCCTCGATGAGCACAAGGGCTGAACTGAACCCTTACCTTAACCCCCAAATAACCTACCTTTTTCAAGACTTGTATAAAGAAATCATATTAAGGAGCCCTAAAAAGGTAGGCTTCTTAGGGTCCAGGTAGGGTCTAGGGCCTCAAATGTTAAGGCTCGTGGGCTCAAAGGCCATACTATACGAGGCTCTTGGACTATTTTTGAGCCTTAGGGGAATCTTAAACCAGTTGCTATGAACTGGCTTAGAGCCTCAGCGAATTCCCAGTAAAATTTATACCACAGGTACCCTAAACCCTAAACCCCTAAACCCTAAACCCCAACTCTAAACCCTAAACCCCCTCCGGCCTACTTTCCTTGCTGGGCTGAGGTTTATGATTTTGACATGACCGAGGGTTCCATCACAACTCGCGTTACGACATACGGTTTAGGGTTTAGGGGTTCGGGTTTAGGGTTTAGGGGTTAGGGTTTAGGCAAAAGTCTGCAAGAAACGGCCCTTAGTGTGCAACGCAACTACCGCCAGGTGCCTGGGAAAGGAACGCTCCCATCCGCCGGTGGGCCGTGTGCCCGGTACCTGGCAGTAAACAGTTTCAAGTTTACAGTTCTAGGGCGCTTTAATTTAGTGCTTCAGTGTACAACAATTTTAGTATTGTAAGGTTGGCGAATTAGGATTTCGGAGTTTAAATCCGCATTGGTCTTCGGGCATTGAGTCTTCGCAATACCTCTCAGCAGTCCCCCTAAGGGTCCATCTACCCAAACAGTACATGCTTGGGCAGCAACGTACCTATATAGGGACTACGTGAAAGCCTTCGTATATAATGTTTGGGTACATGGACCCTTATATACCCTAAATATCGCTAAACCCTTATGGTACCCTTATAGTATCCCTTAAAGGAGCCCTTTAAAGCAGCCCTGTTTGGGTACATGGACCCTCACGGTCCACAGCACCCAATGGTCGTCGCAGCAACAGCTAGAACCAACCATGTCGAGAGGTTCCATACCAGCCCTAACAGTGAGTATTTGGGGTATATTAGGGGGTGGGTAAGGGGTCTAGGTAAGCTGTAGGACGTAGGATTTAGGGTTTCTCGGCTGCGTGTACTTTTAACGTGTGTGTGTGTGATATCTCTTACATGGTTACTTCTGGTGTTAAGGTTTGACCGCGTACTAGGCTTTTGGGTTTAAGGCCTAAGTTAAGGATATACGACCGTGCGAAAGCTTATCCAAGTCTTTAAAATGAGGAGACGAAAATTGGAAACCCAAGCCCCTGGATGAAAGCAGACCAAACGAAAAACCTCTAATCTAAACCTAACCCCGGGCCTCCTTCCAAGCTCTTAGCCCACAACCCGAAAATCTGCACTTCTAAACCCAAACACCCTCACCTGAAAATCCAAAAACCGAACTCCTCTTGAATGAAGGTCTGAGTTTATTTTAGAGGAAAGGCTTTAGGGTTCATTTGAGGGTTTGGAGTTCCGGGAACAGAGCGGACCTAAGACCCTAAACTCTACTACCAAAGCCCTCACCCATGCTTACGGGCTGATGTACCTAAGAATCACCATGCACCCTCCCAACAACTTACCTACGAAACTACTACCAGAATCCCTCGTACCTGGCACAGGGTCCCTTAACCAGCCTCTACTTGCGTCTCGGTTTTCCGAAACGTAACCCCCCCCCCTTGCTGAATCCTTCCAGAGCTGATCAGGGTTTGTAGTGCTTACTTGTTTTGCGGTTTAGGATGTTTGGGGTTCTGACCCCATAAAGCAAACAAACGCAAACTCCAGTTTCTTAGGCTTTCCGAAAGTAAATCCACCCTCAACCGCAACCCTACAACATGCAAAGCTGCACCAGCCCCCTCCGGGGAAGAGGAGCACTACCGGGATGCATCCAGCAAGGATCTCGGTGAGGAGTTGCACACTTAGGGTTTAGGGTTGACGGTTTAGGGTTTAGGGAATGTCGGTGGTTTAGGATGTTAGTCCAGTGTTGAAAGCTTAGGGTCTTTGGTTTGGAGTTCAGAGTCCAGAGGTTTCCCTAAGGGTCCAAGTACCTAATCATATACTCTCCTAACTATTGAGCTACATAACTACTATCCTAAACCTAAGTACCTAATTATTGGGTCCTTTGGACCCTTAGGGTTTGTTTTGGTAGATTCGCATTAAGAGTTCAGGATTTAGGGTCGAAGGACCCGAGTTTTCGGCCGGCTTAACCCTATGCTTCCAAGGACCTCATATTTAGGGCCCTGTACCCCTTAAGGACCCAAAAATATCGCAGCCAAAAGTAACATGCATGGAGTGGTGTTTTGATGTTTTCTTGGGGCTGATTGTACACGAGCGTAGTATACTTTGCGCACTTTGAGCTACCAAAACCGATTTTTTCGTGCGGTCCCTACAACTGCTATGTTAAGGTTCATAATCTCACAAATAGAACCTACAACAATGTTTCATAATTAGAATAGAGAATTGAGTTATAATGGACTACAAGTATACCAGGGGACCTCAGCGAATGCTGTTACTTACTCATTTGGCCTCTACCTGCAGGTTCATGGTTCTGAACATGAAGCAGCGCGACAAGAAGAACAAAGCTGCCTGAATGTGTGAACCCGAGCACCCTGAACCTTGAAGCCAAGACTAATACCAGTACAATACGCCAGGTTGGGTGTCAGAGTTCGGGCACCTATTTTGCTTCACCTGGGATCCCTTTATTTATGCAGTGTTTGATAACCAACAGGCACACAGCATAGACCTGGAGAGGAAACCCTGCTAGGGTACGAATAAGCCATCTTTTACCTAGCCGACCTACCCCAACGCTTAATGCTTAAGCATGTACGCTAATAGGTACATATTGAGGGGCCTCTTGAGGAGGTATTTTCCTCGAACCTTAGTGTACGAAGTCCCACGACCTTCAGACAGATTTGCGGCACAATCCCTGTAAGACCGTGGCTGTCAATTGGGCTTTTGGGCCATAGGTATGGAGGGTTCTGGTGCAGACCCTTTCGGGACTTTTTGAGATTTAGGGTGGGTTGTGCAGTTTGGGATTTATCGTGCACGCTGCTTTTAATGTTCGGATGTGGGTTTCAGGAAGCTTAACCCTGGGCATCAAAACAGCCCAAAAGCCTTATATGGTATGGTCTTTGGGCCCAAAAGCCTTAATATATGAGTCCTTAGATTCCTCGGGTAAGGCATCTTCACGTTTGGCCTCGAGAATACATGCAGGCTTTGAAGAGCTTGAGGGGAAAGTGGGATGCAGTGCCAACTAACCAAGCAGGTAGGATGCAAAACATGTCAAGCCGGAGTTTCACACCGTGACTCTCGCCGTTAGGCTTAGTTACAATACTACTCTGTGCTCTCAGCATGACTCTCATCTGGGCATGAGAACCTGCAGAGTAGCAGCCCACAGTGTGCCCCTAAACCCTAAACCTAACACCCTGTGACAGTCAGCTCAGGAAGGCACAGCGTGGAACAGGCGTATGCGGAAGGTGTTGTCCTTGCCCGTGGCTTAACATCGGTTTTGGGTTTAAACCTTCCACCGTAGAGCTCCGTCCATTTATATACCCATAGACTATACACTTGGGCCCAAACGTACCTAAATCGGGACGACATTACGGTCAAAATGGATACTACCAACAGCACAGCCGGGTCTGCTGCAGCAGCTCTGCGTATGGGTACATGGACCCTAAACCCTAAACCCTATTCCCCTCAGGGATGGACTTCAAGGAAACTTATAGCCTTGGGGGTCAAAATAGCCCAAAAGCCTTATATAGTATGGTCTTTGGGCCCAAAAGCCTTAGTATATGAGTCCTTAGATCCCTGAACCCTATAGATCCCTGTTAAGGACCCCTTATAGATCCCTCCTTAGATCCCTAGGGTAGAGGTCGCTAAGCCCAAAGGTCGGTAAAGCCTCCTGGCTGCAGTGACCCGATAGAGTCTCCAGCTCCTAAGAGTTTTGCCTAATCCTCCTAGTGCCCTCCTCAAGAACCTACATTTTAGGATTCCTTGTTATGATTTCCTTATATGAGTCTTGAAAAAGGTAGGTTATTTGGGGTTAAGGTAAACCCGGAAAACGTGACGCATGAACCTCAAAGGTCGGACATTTAATAAATGCTGAGCTCGTGGCTCCCGGCAGCACCGGGCAGAAGAGCGCTCTTCGTATCCTCAACTTGGAACGGAGTTCGTGCGCAGATCTTGAGGAGCCGTTCGAGAATGCCATGTCTGCAGCACTCTCTTGTTCAAAACCCGGGCCAGAAAAAGTTCATATTTTTCAAAGAAGACAACATAAGACAACATATTCAAATCCAAAAGCTGTAAAGCGCGACGTGAGATGAGCTGCGTCCCCAGGGGAAGGTGTGAGACGAGCTCCGCGAATTTGCGACTCAGGCTCAGAAGTTTGGAATACTTCCTCAATCCCTAGGGATCTAAGGACTCATATATTAAGGCTTTTGGGCCCAAAGACCATACTATATAAGGCTTTTGGGCTATTTCGATGCCGAGGGAATGAGCCACAGAAACAAAAGGGTAAAACTTTCCGATTACTACTAGGCTACAAGAACCCGACAAGTTTAAAGGTTGGGTAGTGGGGATTTAAGTTGGTGGGAACCAAACAGGGTGTGATTCGGGGGGTAGGGTTTAGGGTTTAGGGTTTAAGGTTTAGGGTTTAGGGTTTAGGACTCGGACACCTGGGACGACCAAAGATGCAAGGAGGCATCAGAAACTGCAAAGTTCTCCCACTGGCTATCTAGGGCAGCAGCAGAAATAAGACATCAACACCAAAAAGCATCGAACAGGTATCGCAGAACATGTTCAGCAATGTGTCTAAACACCTCTAAGAGAAAGACAATGCTGTGATGTTTTATTCTTTGTACCCATGACACTGGCAACGCTGACCATCACCAGCATTCATCGCCCAAGCGCCACCCGTGACCCGCATCCTAAACCCTAAAACCCCTGCAGTAAACCCTAAACCCCTTAACCCTAAACCCTAAAGCTCTACATGTTACTAAACCCTAAATCGCGAACCGCACCGTCATGACTAGGCTTGCCAAACTGCTTCTCTGGGCTCCACGCTGGTAAGACCACTCCTGCAACGCCATGTTATGTCGCCTGAGGGAAGGGCTCTAGAGGGTTTCGTAACCCAGAGGGTCCATATGCACGACTATTATGGAATGAGGCCCTAAAAGACCATGCCCATTATGGTTTTGGGGACCTAATTCCAAAATGGTAGTGTATATGGACCCTCTGGGTAAGGGCTCCATAGGGGTTTTATATGTCTTGACGGCGAGGATCGATGTCGGATGCTCAGGGCTTGGGTTTAGGGTTTAGGGGCTAGAGTTTAGGGGTTTAGGGGTTTAGGGGCTAGAGTTTAGGGGTTTAGGGGTTTAGGGTTTAGGGGTTTAGGGGTTTAGGGGTTTAAGGTTTAGGGGTTTAGGGTTTAGGGGCTTAGGGGTTTAGGGTTAGGGGTTTAGGGTTTAGGGGTTTAGGGGTTTAGGGGTTTAGGGTTTAGGGGTTTAGGGTTTAGGGGCTTAGGGGTTTAGGGTTTAGGGGTTTAGGGGTTTAGGGGTTTAGGGGTTTAGGGTTTAGGGCACCCTCAAGGGGGACCCTAATTAGAGAATGCTGAACCGTACCTTAAAAAGCGGATATAATAGAAGCCCACACAGAGGAGACCCTATTCTAGAACGCTAAGCAGTACCTAAGAAGGGGGACCATTATAAAAGCCTTAAATATCACCCTTTAAAGGGGTTTAAGTCAGAAGGATCCCCGAGCCTGTAATAGTGATGAATGGGGTACCGGTAAATGGGAGTTTCCGAAAATAGGGGACCTTAATATAGTACCGTAAATAGTAGGATCCTTATTATAAGGACCCCACAATAAGGTACCCAGAATTTTCGGAAACTCCCAAATATGTTCAAGACCCATTACACGGCGCGGAGTCTAAGGTTCGAAGTTCAGTTACTACTTACCCAGAGGGTCCATATACACTACGATTATGGAACTAGGTCCCCCAAACCATAATGGGGATGGTCTTTGAGGGCCTAATTCCATAATAGTAGTGTATATGGACCTCTGGGTTAGGAACTGCTAGTAGAAGGGTACGGGGCCCCAACCTTAAACGGTCCTTCGGTCCGTCATCAAGAAGGGACGTTTGACTGAAAGGAACCTAAACCCTAAACCCCAAAAGGAACCCGAACAAAAAAAAAACACTGGGTTCCTACACGTTCCGAGATCCAAAAGGCCCAATAGTGTCTGGGTGCAAGAACTCGGAACCGGGCCCAATATCTTCTTTGCCTTCACGAGGGTTTGTGCATTAGGGCGTCGGAGATTTCAGGTTCAAGACTTGATGTTTACGTGTGGCTGTTGCGGTCCATGGTTTGCGCCTTTATGGCTTTTAGGGCTTTTGGGTTTCGGGAGGTAGGGCTTAGGATGTAGGCGTAGGGTTTAGGGCTGAGTTTTAAAGAGGGGGTGGATTCGACTTAGCATGAAATGGATAAAATTTACACATACATTCATTCACTCACTCATTCTTTCATTACATACATACTGTACGTACTCGCACACATATAGAAGCCAATTACCCTATAATTGCGCTAGTTGCTATGACGCTGTCCACGGCTTCAGCTTGGCAGCGGCATGACTTACCGCTTCAGGAGCTTCCTCTGTCGGGGTTTATGGTTTGGCGTGCTAAAATCAATGCTTTAGGGTGGCAATCTGCTTGAAGGATCAGGGCCTAGTAAGTAAGGGTATAAGGAGGCCTTCTTGGTGTACTTTATCCCAATCAGAGCCTACTTACTGATACTAGATCCCCTGAGCCCCTAGAAAGCCGCGGCTCTAGTCCTTCAGGGACTTTGCAGGGGGACCGTGGAGGAAAGCGCTCAGGGTCTGCATTCAGGGTTGAGTGCCGCGAAGGTTCACTGAGCTATCTGAACTAACCGTCTAAGACTAGGACGTACCTGGTAGGTTTGAATATCAATCCCTACACCCTCCCCACACATGCGAACATCTCACCTGGACTGTTCTCTGTTGAGATCTTCGTAGTTTGAGCCGAATTAGTCGCAGCTGGATCTCAAACCTACACGCAACCAACGACGAGGACTTATTGCTTCGGAGCCTCAGTCGAACGCTCTTTGTGAATCCACAGTACACACAAGGACAGAAAAGACCAACTAGCCCTCCCCGCTTACCGCAAGCCCTCACCCCCCTAATCCCCTGAACCCCCCGTTACCTGTGGCCCCAAACCCTACAAAATAGTAGGTTATGACCCCTTAATTAGAGGGTAGAGCCCTTAAAACGGTAGGTTTTTGGATCCACAGGTACAGCTTAAGAAGTCGTGCCTTCAAGGCTCTGCGGGCTTTTCTTGTGAAACCAAAGAGTCGAGACTCCAAGAGCCCTTGTTCTAGGCTCCTTTTGATCATTGGTGAGGCTTCGCACTACTTGGAGGGTCGGGGGACTTAGTAACTGGTTATTTTAAGGACTTATAAGTACCATAACCCCAATTAGGGTCCCTTTTCGGGTACTTATAAGTCTACTTACTACCCACTTACTAAGTCCCCCGACCCTCCAAGTACAATCTATCCCTGGGCTTGCAGGGACCTTATTCTTGGGCCCTTAAGAGGTCCAGGGCCCTACTTACCCTAGGAATCTAAGGACTCATATATTAAGGCTTTTGGGCCCAAAGACCATACTATATAAGGCTTTTGGGCTGTTTTGATGCCCAGGGTTATAAGGTCCTTGGAACCAAAGGCTATGTAATGCTCCCTTTTCTCAGTCACTGGATTGACATTAATCACCCTTAACTGGGACTTGAGCAGTTATCATTCCTAAATCATACGCCCTTATGAAGCATACACCTTGCAACCGTGAGACCAAATCGAGCCTTTGTCCCTGCTGGCCACATAGAAGAGGTGGGGCAACGCGCGCTGGCCGCAGAGGTCGGCTGTTATGAAGGTGGTGCGCCATCTAGACCCTAGAATCCCTAGAATTTAATACCTTTCGTGGGATCACCTTTTGTTTTTGCACTCCTGTAATTAGTAAGAAAGAATTGGAGCAAAAAGAGGTATTACATTTTAGGGTCTAGGGATCTGGCTTTGGGAAGCAAACATCCGAATCTGCCCAAGCCCTACTTGAATAGTCAGATAGGCGGCAGAATAATAGTACGCACTGATTAACAGTGACGCCTTCATTCTACCGGTGTCGCCATTTAAATGTAGGCATCGTCGTCGTAGCAGGAGTAAGAGTAAAGTACCAGTAAGGGTATGAGTAGGAGTACGAGTAGGAATGGGAATAGGAATAGGATTGGAATGGGAGTTGGAGTGGAATGGTAGGAATGGAGTTTACAGCATTACCGGACGGAACCCCAAAGGTAACATATTCGAGTGTCACCGATCATGAGTTCCTCGCAAGTTTCCTGAAAACGGTAAGGTTGTGGGGCCCAGAGGCATGCTGCAAGCCTTCACCCTGTGCTCACTACCATGCCCGACTGATAGTAGCTTCTTACATCCTACATGTATATATAAAACATGTAGGCATACCCTGGGCATCAAAACAGCCCAAAAGCCTTATATAGTATGGTCTTTGGGCCCAAAAGCCTTAATATATGAGTCCTTAGATTCCTAGGGACAATAGGCATAATATATATATATATAGATACATATATATATATATACCTAAGATGTATATTAATTAGAGCTGTCTCGGTTTGGAAGTCCAAGGGCTTGCGGAGGGTGTCGGAGGCTTGGAGGTCAAAGCCCGAGACCCTCGAATTCATGAGTGAGAAAGGGTCCCTACCTAGAGTCTCCGTGGTGGTTCCTTTTTTTGGTTAACCAGTTTTAGGGTTAGGATCCTATACTAGAGATTTTGGTCAACCAAAAAAAGGAACTACAATGGAGACTATAGGTAAGGGTCCAAGTATTATGGGACTTAGGGTACCAAAACTATGAATACGGACTACTTAGCTCAAGTAGCTCTACGTTATGAGCTATAAAGGAACTTGAAACCTAAACCCTGCAAACACCTAATTCAGTAAGGTCACTGGCATGGTGCAGCGTCTTATGGTTTATGAGACCTACCGATCGACGTATGTACTTAGAACCGACTTTTCGTAGCTGCGCAGGTAAGTATGCATGAACCTGCAAGCGGCTCCAGCGATTGGATTTCTAGGTGCCAGAGCTTTAGGAATTAATATCACAGGTTTGAAGGTTCACAACACAGCAACACGACTGTAAGTTGAGGCTGGAACATGGTACAGCCAGCTTATCCCACGTGGTGGTTTTCGGCTCAAGGTTTCACAAATTGGTGCTTGCAGCACCTTCTTGCGGTCGCAAGGAATGTCCTAAACCCTAAGCCGTAAACACTAAGCAATATATAAGGCCTAAGCCCTAAATCCTAAACCCCCAAAACCAAACCCTAAACCCCGTACCCTACAGGCCCTAAATCCTAAATCCCACATACCCTACCCCTTTCTTAAGCTATATAGCAGATCCTAACCATAAAACTAGGTATCCTAAATCCGAATGATGCGGCACCTGCCACTTCTCCAACTCTTCGATGACTTCCTTGCAGTGAGCAGCTCTGAAACCTCCCCAGAGAGCCCAATACCCCTGAAAGCAATATACCTTAATTAAATTATAGGGGGCTTCATATTATGATTTAAGCTATATTCCTTAACTAAGGGGCATTGGGCTCTCTGGGTCGTAATTCAGGAATGTACCGCAGAAATTAAGCCTCAAGGGTTTGGGTTGAGGGTTTGCGGCTTAGGGTTTACCCTAGGAATCTAAGGACTCATATATTAAGGCTTTTGGTCCCAAAGACCATACTATATAAGGCTTTTGGGCTGTTTTGATGCCCAGGGTTAGGGACATTAGGGGCATTAGGGATCGTATTGTGCCTCAAGGGTTCGGCTTGAGGGCTTGGGGTTTAGGAACATTACCCTATAAGGTCAGGGGTTCCTTTAAGGGATTCCTTTAAGGGGTTCCTTTGAACCATTAAGGTTCAGGGCTTAGGGTTTGAGTTTAAGGGTCCATGTACCCAAATAGCATATACTTTGGCCTTAAAGTAGTCCCTATTTAAGTACTTTAGGGCCAAAGTATCTACTATTTGGGTACATGGACCCTTAGGGTTAGGGATCGTATTGTACTTTAAGGGTCTTCCTTGATGAAGGGGTTTGGGAATCAGTGGCCTCAAAAGGTGGGATGAAGGTAGGTGGGGTCATCCCAAAATAAGAGTCGGGATATAAGGCAGCCTTAATCCCACCTAGCTTCATCCCAGCTTTTGAGGCCTCCGAGCTGTAGGACTATGGGAGGGGTATCCTGACTTAGGGTTTAAGGTTTAGGGTTTAGGGTTAAGGGTCCAAAGGACACACTAATTCGGTATTCGGTTTTAGGATAGTAGACTATGTAGGTTAGGGTTTGGAAAGTATATGACTATTAGGTACTTGGACGGTCATGGCTATCTTTTCGAAAAGGTTTTTCAGAGGCTGCAGCGGGGTCTTAGAGCTACGGGTGGTTCCCCTGAAGCTCAAAAGCCCCAGCCTAAAAACTCAAGCCTTATAGATTTATAAACCCTAAACCCCTAAACCCCTACATCCTAAACCCTAAAACCCTCACCCGAAACCCTCTCGTGCAGCCAGACTTCTTTTCGGAAGGGACGTTCTGCGAGTCCTCCATCCGCCACAAAAAGGAAGAGATCCTGGAGTCGTAGTCAGGGTGTAGGGGTTTAGGGTTTAGGGGTTAGGGTTTAGGGTGGGTGTAGGGAATGGACATTCTGGATAGTAGATTGCTTCTTGCACAGGTACGAGGCTTGAGTTTTGGGATTCTGGGGTTGTAGGCTGAATTTAAGTAAGTAGGGGCCTTGATAATTCGAATAGGTTTTTGGGGAGACTATAACTATACTTAGCTATGACTATGATCTGGAGCCCCCAAACTAGTATGGGTAGTCATTTAGGCCACTATATTAGATGTTTAGGGCAAGCCATACATCCTGAACCCTACAGATCGGGGGTTCAGGCAGTGAGGCATAGTTTTCCCGAAGCCCCAAACCCTACAAATGGTAGCTCATGACCACTCTATTACAGCGTATGGCCCCAACATTGTAGAGGATGGAATCTGCAGGTAAACTCCACCTAGACCCCACAAGTATAGTTTGTGGCATATTTGCCTTCTTTAGGTGTTGTGCCGTGATTTGCCTATTTGTCGATTGGGAACACCGGCGGAGTAATCGGGCAATGCAAAATCGAAAACGCGCATTCGTCATCCGAACCTTCAACCCCCAAACCCTCAACCCTAAACCCTCAACCCTAAACCCTCAACCCTAAACCCTAAACCCTCAACCCTAAACCCTCAACCCTAAACCCTAAACCCTAAACCCTAAACCCTAAAACGCGCATTCGTCATCCGAACCTTCAAGTCCCAAACTCATCCTCCGAGTTCTGCTCCTGGCTTTGAGTAGCGGTGAAGAAGGGCTTCTGGTTTACAAGGCCACCAGAGCTGCCCAAAGCCCTTAATTAAGGAATATACCTAGGGTTCCTTTAAAGGGATCTATGGGGTTTCGGGGATTCTAATATCCCCTATATTAAGGAATATACCTTAAATTATAATAGGAACCCTAATTAGATTTAAGGTATATTCCTTAATTAAGGAATATACCTGAAAATATAATAGGAACCCTAATTAGATTTAAGTATATTCCTTGATTAAGGGGTTTTGGAGGCTCTGGGCCCCTCAAGGCAACCTGAATCTAGATCTGACCCTATCTTCTACATCCACGCTATGCCCTCTATGCCCTAAGCCCAAACCCCAGAGTCCTTGGTAGCAAACTCGAACCGGCCAGGTACCTACACCGGTCACGGGACAGTCATGAGTTGAGCCGGGCAGACTTTCCCAAACCGTCCCAAGTATCTATATTAAATAATTATATATATGACCATATGAAGGATGCTTGCCCAAACCCATGATAGTGTTTTCTAGCATAGAAACCCAACGTTGTGCTATCCAGGTACACCAACGGATAGAGACCCTGATCAATACCCCCGCTCCATAGGAGGGCCCCTGTACCCCGTAGCAAAAACGCGAAGGACTTTGGGGTACCCCGGTAACGGTACCCCTTCAAAAGGAACCCCGGTAGAACCTACGAAGCCCTGAAGCCCTGAAATCTGAAAGGAGCCCGGCATGGAACCCTTGAACCCCTATCGGAAAAACTACACCCTGGATCCCTCCTAAACCCTAGACCCTGAACCCTAAAACCCTAAACACCTAAACTTCTAAACTTCTGAGCCCTAAACCCTCAAACCCTATAAACCCTAAACCCTCAAACAGCTAAACCCTAAACCCCTAAACCCTGAACTGCCGGCTCACGGGCAAGTGATCCGTCACCGGCGGAGGAACCACAATCGCTCCGGGCCTTTGCACTTGCTGCGCTGTTCGATATCGGATCCTTATCCTTAGGATCTAGGATTTACGGGTTTTGGATCTACCTGTGGATCCAAAAACCTACCGTTTTAAGGGTTCTACCCTCTAATTAAGGGGTCATAACCTGGGGTTTAGGGTTCAGCGTTTACTTAGAGGATCATGGGACTTAGTAACTAGGGTTATAATTAAGGTAACAATACTTATAACTAGTTATAACCCCAACTAAGGTACTTATAACCATACTTACTAAGTCCCATGATCCTCCAAGTTAGGATCTAGGGTTTAGGTTTTAGGGTTGTTAGGATTCAGGGTTAGGGGTTTGAGGTTCAGGGTTGGGGATGGAGATGGAGTACGACTAAGTTGTCATTGTTGTAAGGGCTCTATAATACTTTAGAGGCGCTGAACGGGGTATTCAGAAGTTGTAAGGTCTTTTGGAAAGGACTTTTGCAATGTTCTACAGGAGCTAGCCGGGTTTGAGCAGGGCTCTTCATAACATCCTCATTTTGTCTAGGTTCCTGGGTAGACCCTTAATAATAAGGGTGCCCTTTTTCCTGCAATTTGGTTTTAACAACGGAACCCAAAAGGAAAAGGGTACTACTCAGGAACCTAGTTGTGTGTTTCGGGGATGCAGGGTGGGTGTAGTTGTTCCTTCGGGCGCCGGTTGACGGTCTAGGCTTATGAGCAGGTTTGTAGCTAACCCTAACGGTCCAAGTACCTAATAATCATATACTCTCCTAAATATTGAGCTACATAACTACTATCCGTTACTATCCTGAACCTAAGTACCTTATTATTGGGTCTTTTGGGCCCTTAGGGTAATGTCCCTAGCCCCCGGTCGAGTACACAGGCTTGTCAGGCTTGGTGGGGATCTTTGGGGTTTATGGGCTTAGCGTTTAGGGCTTCGGAGGGTTAGGGTTTAAGGCAATTGGTACAGGCGTTGGGGGCACAGTCCACATGCTGAGATGCATCTGCAAACTTGCGCCCTAAACGACAAACAAAAACAATAAACCCCTTAGCCTTAAACGACAACAAGCAATACAACCGCTTCCATCGAGCTCTACTATTGTAGGCGGTTTTTCTTGCTCATACACAGAAAAACACCACCAACAAATATTTCACAATCACTTCGCTCGAGCCTCAAGTTTTAAATTACACGAAGACCCAATCGAAAACGCTAAGAGCCCTGCAACAATCTTGAAGACCCATAGTATTTATATTAACACCGTACGTCAATACCTCATACAGTAGCAGGCTCCTCCGAAGCCCCTTTTCTTCGCATGATTTGTTCTCCGCCTTTCGAAAAGAGAATAAATCTCTAGGCTCAGCTCCATCCGGTCAGGGTCTACGGCTTGGGGTTTGGAGGTTTAAGGCTGCGGGGTCAAATCTCCAAGGCCTGCAGTGATTGGGGTCATTAGGGTTTTGTTGTAGATTATGTAAGTGCTTTAGGGTTCAGTTCGTTCTTGCCTTTTGATTGCTTTCTTTTGGAATTGTGGTGTGGGCCCGTTTACGGTTGGACTCTGCTTGGAAGCACTACACTAAACCTGTTCCTTCAGCCCAAGCTGTGAAAGCACCCAGCAATACCTAGAGTCGCCATTATCGCTCCATTTTTAGTTTATATGTAGTATCGTATTAGGTCAGCTCCGAACAGGAAAAAAAGGAGACTATAGCTAATAAGTTGACAGTCATCAACATTTAGTTTTTTGCACAGAGACGCATTCCACTTCGTGGGTTCAGGCTTCGAACGATTGTTTGCAGAGTCGCACATCTGGGCTCAGGGTTTAATTTCGTTTAAGGTTTAGGTTTAGTTTAGAAGTTTAGGGTTTAGGGTTCAAAGTTTACGGTTTATAACTTTCAATACTTCGTCAAACATACTGACCGGTGTGGCACAGCCAGGGCCACCTAACACATGGAACGACAGAGTGGTCTGCACCTGTCATGAAACCCCCTAACGTCCACAGACTGCCCTAAGGACCACCTAACCTCCATTAATGAAGGCTTGGGTTTAAGGGTATATAGGGGTTTGGGGTTAAGCGGTTTAGGGAAGATTAAAGGCTAAGCCCTATACCCGTAACCCAAACCCTACAAATTAATGACCCTGACAGGTAGGGTCTAAACGCCACAAGCAGTATAGATCATCGGAGCCAGTGGTAAACGTCAGGGTAGTAGGGGCCGGAAAATTAGAAATTAGAATACGGGTTCGGGGCATGTTATACTAAGTTACGGCTACTATGTTTACATATTTTCCAAGTGGTAACCACACGAGCGTACTATGACAACTTATTCCGACCCTCACAGTCAACCGACGGACTAGAACGTAAACTGTTCGGCTCAAGGCAGCGGACGAATGGGACCGTTGGGGGGTGCTTGAAGTGTGGGCCTACAGCCGATGCAAAATCTGACACATGCAAGAATGCCGTGTCTCAAGCACCAAGTCCTTCTCTGATCTGCTTTGTGCTTTAAACTTCTGCTTGGGGCGTTGGGTCTCAAGTGTCGTGTTTAGTTACAGTCTCGAGTGAGCAATGCGGCCGAGAACGCGCCGGGGAAAAATAAGTTGGTTCTCTTTGTTCGCACCAAGATCAGTTTGAGGGTGATCAGAGAAGGGATGCAAATCCCCAAACGCTGCACAGAGAGTCGCATATACCCGTGAGCTGCAGAAGGATGACATATATCATTTATTCGCACTAGCAATGCGACCAAAACACGTCGTAGTAGAAGTCGTCTGGAACTGCGGAACAAAGACAATGACTCTACGGTTTCAACTTCTACTGCTGCTGTTGCTGCTGCTGCTGCTGCTGCAGTGCTATACCACCACGACGATGACAAAGACTACTACTGCAACCATGCCCGTAGCCAAAAATACTCTCAGTGCAACTGTTGTTGCTGTTGCCACTGTTGTTGCCGCCAGCTGCTGCTGCTGCTGCTGCTAGGTACTAAAGCAGGGACGGGTTGCCGACGACTCCCGGCGCATACGATGCGTCCGTCCTTCCCAACCCCAGGTTCAGTCCAGAACTAGCGCATGCGTTTTCGTGAACACCCTCAACTACCGACTCACGACTTCGGGTGTTAATCTTGAACCACCTGTATGCGCACGGCACAGAAGTATAGATGCTAGCTTGTGAACACCCGCCTGTGAACCCTGAAATAATCAATCGTGTACTATCGGGGTTTGAATTCAATTTCCTGCGAAGGTATGTGCTCCAACATGCTTTCTAACAGAATGCTCAGAATGCTTCATGTCTCGGAACCCGAATGTAAGCTTCAGTTGAGATCCTGATATTGAAAAAATCCTGCAGCTCAACCCTAAATCCAACTGTCTGCGCCGCGAAAGTCCAAATCCTACGCCCAAGTAGTCGCTAAACCTGCTGCATGTGCTAGACGCCAATTGCACATTAAACAAATTTATCATATCAAGTGATGCAACCCCCTGGAAATCCCCACCAGGCCAACGACACTACCGGGTTGCCTCGGGCTCACATGCCCATGCCATTTGGAGCCTGGATTTTGGGTGCAACTTTGCCTGTGTTTTTATGGTTGCAAAAACCGCAAGTTTTGTTAAATGAGGCGAAATGATATGTGCAAAGCTGTACCACGCATGATGATACGGAACATTTCTGGTGGACGGTGTGCGTCGAGTATTGCTGCCTTGATTTCGGCGGTGTTGCGGCGACTGCGTGCTGAGATTCATATATTGCTCCTTGCATGCCGACATGGGGAACAAATCCGAGAGTTATTGATGAAGCTTTGAAGCCCTAAATACTAAGCAGTTGATGTCTCATTCCGATATCACATGACAGTATGGCCCTTTCAAATCTCCAAAAGTCGACATGTGGACTGTGTGAAGCATCCGGAATGATGTTTACTTTGCTTAAAGAGGCTTGATGAGATGCGCAGACTCCGATGCAGGCATGGCAGAACCAACGCAAAGTCCACTGATCAACCACGGGCCGCGAATGGTGGCGTGTACGACGATCTCGAAGAGCTTGTCTTCGTATGCGTTGCACATTTTTAAGGTTTACTGCGAAGGCAAGATTTTCTTGTACAGCAAAACAGACAGAAGGCAGAGGCGGGAACGGGCAAGAAGTCTTGATTCCATGCGGTGCAAAAGCAAAAAGTTTGGCATAAAACCTCTAGACAGGTTACATAATCATTTTCCTATCTCGTGTACGAAGCTTGTAAGCTCCTCCCGGCACGAAAAAACATGGAGCACATGGCTCTAATAATCATGAAGCCTATGCAGACCATGATTGTGATGATCATTATAATGATGGTGATGATGATGCTGCTGATAACGAAATGATGATTACTGTTGTGATTCCAACGTTGATGAAGATGAAGATGAAGATGACTATGGAGAAAAATGACATTAGCAACAGCCAAAATGACGATGCTGATGGTGATGATGGATTAAGACGATGATAACCATGATGATGGTGATGATGCTGATGGTGGTGGCGGTGCTGATGGAACACAGTATCGAAAGCAATTCGTGTTGTCACTTCTGTAAGAATACCGGTAGCATTGCCACAGCTTGGGAGCACAGGTTTTGTAGCTCGAAGCTTTAAGACGAAACAAGAGATAGGCAAGGACATACATGCAAAATCATGCAAAGCACGCAAATCTCACTGAACATAACCCAGCCTTAAGCCTTAACCCTAAACTATCGGCCCTATATACACCCAAAGCCCAACAGCCTTTCTGTCAAGGTCCACGTACTCATATATAGTAACATAGTATGTGCTTTAGCCCTAATCCACTCCCTGTGTAGGTACTTTGGGGCGAAAGTGTACAATACATGGATACATGGACCCTCAATTTTTTGACGGTGAAATACTCAACAATAAAGTCGAACTCGAGGGCAGCATTTAGGGGCAAGAGCCTCCTGGGATAGATACCGGGGCCTTCATAAGCACAATGAGGACACGGGTCCTGCAAAGCTCGATTTAAAAGGGTCTATAATCGGCTTCTATAAAGGCCTTAGCCATTAGAGAAAGACTGTAGGTTGGTACTCTCATAAAGCACAAGGCACGATCTTGGCAATCATTCCGGCTTCTGTCTATTGGGAGTTTTGGGTTCAGGGATCCATGTGGCCGCACGCTCCGGGTCTCGATTTATTGGCTTTTAAGGCTTTGGGGTTTAGCAATTCAGGGTTTATAGAGCTTTGTTTATAGAGCTTTAGGGATGGGAACTTTGACCCTAAACCCAAAAAAGCCCACACTTTGAAAGATAGACAACATAGATAAGGCCAAGAAGTTGAAGATCCTGCATGGGCCATCCGCTTAGGCCCCCCCTACAAAATACCTAGAGGCTCATACCCTACCCCTTTTTTAGGGCGCCTCTTTTTAAAGTAACAGATCCTAACCATAAAACTAGGTATCCTAAAAAAGGGGTAGGGTATGAGCCTCTAGGTATAGGGTTGCTTTAAAGGGGTTCGTTTCAGGGCAGCATAAGGGTTTGGAGATATTTAGAGTACATACTCCAGGTAAGGGTTTAGGGTTTAGGCTGTAGGGTTTAGGGTTTAGTAAGGCTCCATGTACCTAAACAGTGTATACTTAGGATCTGAAGAGGCTCCTATATAAGCCTTTGAGGGCCTAAGTACATAACATAAAATAGCGGTACATGAACCCTATGCAAAACCTAAAATATCCGAAACTCGGATAAATAAGTTACCCTTAACTTTACATATTAAGGAAGCCTTACAGCAGCCCTATATGGGTACGTGGGGCCGTCGGGATCTCAGTTTCTCTACATTCTAGGCGAGATTCCTTCGACAACCCTGACACTCTAGCCAATGGTGCCCAGAGTCTCCAAAACCCCTCAATTAATAAGGAATACAATTACGTTAAGATAGAGTAGGAACCCTAATTATATTTAGTGCATATTCCTTAATGACCCCGAGGGTCCCACCTACACTACCATTATGGAATTAGGTCCCCAAAACCAAAATAGGGATGGTTTTTTTGGGGCCTAATTCCATAGGTAGGGTATATGGACCCTCTGGGATTATATTTAGTGCATATTCCTTAATGAAGAGGTTTGGGAGGTTCTGGGTGTGGCAGGCCAGCAGTACACAAAAGCAAGAAGTTGTTCTACACATGGGTAGGTGTCAAAATTAGGGTCCATTTCGGGGTACCCTAAATAATAGGTGCCGTATTATCCCTGCTTGCCACTTCTGCGGGGTTTCCATTAATTTCCTTAAGTATCCTGATAAGATTCATAGACGCTGCAAGCGCGTGGTAGCTTGTGATGCTTCTGTCATTGCATCTTGGCGCACTGCGCTCACTGAGCTGGTTCATGACTTGACTGTCGTTCTTGACAAATTCTAGGTTCTTGTTTCCATTTATGTTTCACGTGCACCAATGAGTGCTTCATGCAAACGACCGACTGATGTCCGCGAATAATAATAAGGACCCAAAAAGGGACCCTCATTTTGACAACTAGCCACATGTAGTTGGGGCTTCCAGCTCTTGAAACACTGAGCCCTTTGTCGTAAGACCTCATCGCCAGGCTGCAAACGTCAACTTGCATACACAATCATACACAGACCCTATGAATCCGCAATACCACCCGCATCCTACACAAAGGGTATGCTACCTAAACCCAGACCCCCGGCAGGATCCAAAAAGCAGATCCCTTAAGGAAGTTCCTATAAAGTGCCCTTTAGTAGCTAGGGTCCCAAATTAGGGGATCTACTTTTTAGATCCTCCCGGAATTCTGGGAACCCTACGCACGGGGTTGCAGTACTCCAACAGCAGTGGGCGGGCACGACAAAAGGGCCCAATCCCTGGGTCATTCCGACTTTCACCCCCAAGCCCTATGCCTAAACCCTAAACTTTAGGCCCTAAGCCTTAAACCCCAAACTTTGCGCCCTTAACCCTAAACTAAACTGTAGGCCCTAAACCCAAAACTTTGGGCCCTAAGCCCTGAACCATGTACTTCCCCATGCCAGAGGCTTTCCGTGCCTCAGCTTTTGCTGGCCTTGGCCTTTTTGATGATGGTCTTTTTGACCTCTGCACTCGCACTACATGGGTTTAGGGTTTAGAGTTTGGGGTTAGGGTTGGTTTAGGGTTTAGGGTTGATGGTTTAGGGTTAAGGGTTGGATTAGGGTTGAGGGTTTAAGGTTGGTTGAGGGTTCAGGGTTTATGGTTTCGGGTTAAGGGTTGGTTTAGTTTAGGGTTTAGGGTTTAGTGTATACATATGCATGAATGTGTATACAGATACTAAATGAATCTTTACGTGTGCATTTACTTATCTACCTATAGTTGGTCCTATGGTCCTATGGCGGTATCAATGTATAGCCCACACAATTGTAGTCAAGGGGGGCATAGTAGAAGCCAACTTACCCGGTTAGCACGCTACTTTGCTTGTGGGTACTACACGAGGACCCTCCTTGTACTCTCAAGCATCGGTGTACGGTCCCAAATAACGGGCATTTAGGGCCTGGTCAAGATTCCAGAAAGGGTGCTTATCTCGTTAATGTAGTGCTTCCCCAGTTACAAGACTTCCAGAGAATAGAAGCACTGCCAAAAAACCTCTGCGCTTGAACCCCAACTTAACCTCACGCGCTATCTCGTAGACCCTACGTACTCGGAGTAGCAAACAGGTTGTACTTGGCGTTACCCTTGCATTTTAGGTACCGCTGATGGGCTTACATCAGTTGAAAACCCTCTGACCCATACTACCACCCTAAACCGAAACCACTAACCCCTACCCGAAAGCCCTAAACACTAACCCGAGACGGCTAACCCCGACACCCGCAAGACCTGACTGAGTAAACCCTAATCCTAACCCCTCAGCCCTCAACACTCATAGCAATGTAGTATTAGTACTAATAAAACTCAAAAAAATAGAGTACATGATAATTAGGTACTTGGAGGTACTTGGACCCTTCTAGATCCCTTTAAGGAATCCTTATAGATCCTTTTAAAGGAACCCTAAGAACCCCTCTAAACTCTCGGTGAAGAAGGCCTTCTTCGGATCGTTGGTCTCCTGCGCGGCTTTCTTCTTCGCGCGGCTCCAGTTGAGAATGACCTCGTTGTTCCTGCAGAGGTTAGGGTTTAGGGTTTAGGGTTTGTGGTGGAGGCTTTTTGGGTTCGGTTGCTCTGGAAACCTTGTAGACGGAACCGTCCTAAAGGAACCCGTAGAGTTTACCTAGAGGCTCATACCCTACCCCTTATTTAGGACACCAAGCTTCATTGTTGGGATCTGTTATATAGAAAAGTAGGGATCCTTAAAAAGGGGTAAAGTATGAGCCTAATTATAGTACCCTTATAGATCCCCTTATAGACGCCTTTAAAGGAACCCTAAAAAGCTCTATAGGTCCTATATTAGGGTTCGGTGTCGAGGGCTTATGTGGGCTTCGGCCGGGGGTCTCTCGGAGACCCAGCAGCAGAGGGGCGCCTTTTTAGAGGGCTCCCTTCCTAAAGGGATTAGAGTTTAGGGTTTAGGGTTTAGGGAGGGTCTACAGTTTAAAGCCCTTTCTTTGGAGTTTCTATAAGTTTCAAGGGAGTTTTGGCTTCAAAAAAGGCCTTCATAGAGCTTTGTTGATGGTTTTCATAGGGTCTGATGATTCATGATGATTTTTTTTACAGGGGTTTGAGGGGCTCGATGATGTCGGGGGGGTGGGGGGGGAGGTGGGGGTGGGGGTTGCAGGTATTCCCGCCCTACACACCGTAAAATTGCAGGAAGTAAAAGATGCTGGAAAATTTGGCTGTGGTGTTTCGGGAGTCGAGCGGCTCCCATCCAAAACTTGGCGATGACCTAAACTAAGTATCTACTCCTACGGTTCCAAGTAACTGTTAGGTTTGGGGTTGCTGTTCAGGGTTACGTATATGTATATGTGTATATATATATATATATATACATACCTATGTGTAAATACATATACACCGGATTTTTGAATATCTGTTGTGTACATATCTATATTATGCATGCGCAGGATTTCGGGCCTAGAGTTTTGGGCTCAGGAATTACAGGGTTCGTGTAGGATGCCGACATAAATACCGCAACTAAGCTCAGGAGGAAGACTGGCTGTGGGAGCTCGCGCTGGGGCTGAAGGGTTGGAGTTGACCAGGACGGGCTTAGGGTTTAGGATTTTAGGGTTTTAGGGCTTAGGGGTTAGGGTTTTAGGGTTTAGGGTTTAATAGAGTCCTTATGGTGCTTAATAGTGGGTATTTAGGGTATGTTAGAGGGTAGTTGGGGGCTCTAGGGAGGGCTCACGACATCATGTGCTCCGGCCTAGGGTTAAGCTTAGGTGTGGTGCCCGCCTTCGGCCATTCATGTGGAACACCTGGCGGAAACATGAATCACAACATAATCTGCGGGATAATGAAGGCGCCATGACACTTAGAATGGGGCTTGGGGTACATTATAGTATGGTTGACATAGGGAATGCACATGAAGAATGCCGATACTTATTTAGAGGCTTCTATACAGCGTGGTGACAGTTGTGCAGAGGAAGTGCGTGCTACGTGGCCTGGCCAGCGGAGGAAGTTCTGTGGTGTTTTCAACGTCTATAGCTGTTTTGCCCACATGGAAGACTGTTTCAAAGCTGGGGCACGAAATCATTATTTCTTGCAGGAGTGTATGGGGGAAGGGCCCTGAACCCTATGAACCCTAAACCGCAACCCTAAACCGGGGTTAGCCCCAACCCCAAACCCTAAACCCCTAAGGGGTTCACAAGTACGTGTAGGCAGAACTGCCGAATACGACGAACATTCGCCCTGGTGCAAGATCCCCATATGGGCAGTTCGGCTGAGGGTTTTGGGGCTTATAGGGTTCTGGGCCTTTAAGTAACCAGGGAGAAAAAGTATAAATTTTTATTTCAGAATGGTTCCTTTAAGAAAAAAGTAGTAAAGTGTGGTACTCCAAAGCCCAGGGTTATAGGGTTTATGGTGTATAAGGCTGATAAGTTTTTTGGTTTATAGAGGTTAGGGTTTAAGGTTTTTGATTCACAGGGCTTCTAAGTTTTTTGGTTTATAGAGGTTAGGGTTTAAGGTTTCGGGCCCCGGAACGGACCCTGCTTCCGAAGAAGGGTCTGGTAGGTCTGTAGGAGATTGCAACGAGACTGAAACGGGCCGAATCAGACAGCTGCACAATATCGGGGCCTTACTAGTTAGAATAGGGTTTTGGTGCATTTTATACTATAGCTATAAGAGGCTCATACCCTACCCCTTTGTTGGGATGGGTAGGAGCCTACAGGTACTGCTCCGATCGCTTTGCAGGAAAATGGTTGCTGCATGGCGGGCAAGTTCTACTGGGTTCTCGTTCAGGAGTTAAGCTTAAGCTACTACTAAAGTATACGTAATCTCCATATCCTGTTGTAGTCCCTGAAGTATAAGGTATAACATCCTGAACAAGAACCCAGTCAAGATGGGTGCCAAGCAGACAGTCGACACTTGTCAGCACGTACACAACCCCTGAAGCGTAAACACGAACGGCAGCATTCACGATTTTGGACCACCACAGATTAAAAGTAAAGCCGTAAGCACAAAGCCACACAAATGAATGCAATGCCCGAAACTCAAAATCGCATGCCCTGAAGCCACTACCCCTAGACACGATGCACTAAACCCACCGACTAAACCCAAACACTGCAACCCTAAACACACATATAAATGCTCCTACGCCAATGCTCTGAACCCGAAGACAGGATCGGCTGACCCCAGGCCACTTCTTCATGAGCACAGCGATGTTTTCGCGCTCCTGCGCTGGGGCTGTCGGGGCTTTCAAAGCTTGGCATTACAGCTGTAGACGTTTAGGATGGCTTTACCCATAGGCTCCATAATAGTTCCTTTTTGGGGTTACATTATAGGATTCTAATTATGGACCCCAAAAAGGAACTACTATGGAGCCTATGGGTAGGGTTTAAACAGGAAGGTTTTGCCTTAAACACAGCCTACGGCAAGAACGGTCATCTGGATGCCCGAAAGCGAAGGCCTAAAAAGCAGGGTGCCGATCAGATCCTCTGAAAACGTCCGCACAGCTTTTGTGGCTGTTGATGCCCTAGGTCTCTAAGGACTCATATAGTAAGCTTACTGCTCCAAATGCCAGGCAAATAGAAGGATGTACTTTTATTGTGTGGCCACAAATAAACGGACAACTTATGTGTATATATATATATATACTATCTATATATATATACTATATATATATATATACTATATATATATATACTATATATATATGGCTATATTGATGCCCAAGGATGTGGCTGAGGCATGACTGCTACAGCGCTGCTGAGGAGCAAAACCCTGCATTTCCTCAGATACGGGCTGCGCCCTATTCCCAAAGTTTACCCAGAGGGTCCATATACACTACTATTATGGAATTAGGTCCCCAAAACCATAATGGGGATGTCTTTTAGGGCCTAATTCCATAATAGTAGTGTATATGGACCCTCTGGGTTAGGGGTACCTACGGTAATGCGCGATAAGCCCATGGGCACAAGGTTCCAGCAAAGCAAAACCAGAAGCAGAAAAAGACAAACGAAACCCTGAATGCCGGATCGCAGGACCTGGTAGGTACTATGGGCGCCTTAATAATTAGCATAGGGTTTTGGGGCATGTGATGCTATCCCGCCTCCCCCCCCCCCACAATAGTATCGGTGATTATTTCGGCCCCCAGTATTAGGTTACCATTGTGATGAACGCTCTAGGCTGGGCTACCCTGCTTATGATCAGGTGCTGTTTGCTAGGTTCCTCGGGCCCGCAAGCAACCCAACACCCTAAATCCCCCAAGCTCGACACCCCCAAGCCCAACCTTGAAACCTGAGCCCTCAAGGTCAAGTGCTTCGGTCTCCTTCACACCCTGGCTGTCCCTGACGGCCACAGCTCCGCCCTGGTGCAGCACGGTTTTTACAGAGGCTTCCGGGCTACAGAAGGCTTCCTACTGTAGCTTAAGGTAAATGAGGGTTGCTGATGTAGTTAAGGTCTATAAGAATCCTAATATATTTTGATGTACATTAAGCTTCCTACTCTAGTTCTGAGTACCTTGAAAAGAATCGGAATGAGCAGTCGTATGTGGCAGCATCTATATCATTGCCCATATCTGCTTGCTCTGCTCGATGAATGCTAAAGACTAAACCGCCATACAACAGCGTCTTCCGCGTGTATGCAGGGAAAATCCGGCAGCATAGTGAGCGAAGAACGGTTCAAGCGTTAGCATGGCCCCGGGATCGGCATAATATAGGGGCCTAAATAAGTACCTATACTATTTTTGTTGGGGGGGGGGGTCCCTTGTTCTTTTGGCATAATGGGCCCCAAAACCCTATTCGGCATAGTACCGTGGTAGCAACTCGAATAAATACTGCACGCACCCTGGTTGCGGAGTGGCATAGTTGATGCCGGGGAGTATACGTCGTAGGACTGCCCTAGTTGCGCAGGGAGACGGGTGTACCCTCGAGTCCCCGATAAGCGGGGTCCGCGTGTAGCTATTTCAGTGAGTGGGCGTACGACTTGAGTCTACCCGTGAAGAAGGTCCACCCGGGTAGCTGACACCAGCTCTGCTGGGGTATAGCTGTGGCGGGCTTCGTGTTGCGAAGATGCCATAATTGCAAGCGCACCCGTCATCTTGAAAATTGGTCTTCCACCGTAGCCGTCTGCGCTGCAGCACCTGCCGCAGTTTCAATGATGCACGTTGGGGCGACGCGCTGCAACCGGACACGGTTTCCAAAGTGTTTTGGTCAACCACCGGCTCTGCTTGCAGACTCGGCAAACCATTATTATGCCCATTATAGTTTATGTTTATGGTACCTTGGGATTCCTGCTCAGGTTTTGGGTGCCTTGTTGCTCCCAGTGTAGTTGAAGGTATATGAGGGTTCCTATTACAGTTTCAGGTACGGCTGGGTTCCTGCAATAGTTTTGGGCACCTTATTATTCAAGGCACATTAGGGTTCCTATTGTAACTTTGTGGTTCCTACTATAGTTTCACGTCTCTTCTTGAACCTATCTTCTTCAAAACCCGGGCCCAAAAAGTTCGACCACATAAGGTTCTCCCATTGGCTATCCAAGAACCCTAAACCCCCAACCTCTAAACCCTGCACGCCGCAACCCTAGACCCCTAAACCCTAAATTGCTCTACTCTAATGCTCCTGGACCCTCGTAGTGAGATCCCAAACCTTAGCCCCCAAAGCCCAAACCCTCCCCCAGAGATCGCATGACCCTCTTAGGAGCCTTAGGGTAAACCCTAAAACTATCTAACCCCAAGGCTCCAAGTACCTGATAATCATATAATCTCCAAAATCCTAACCTACATAACTACTATCCTAAAGCCGAGTACCTAACTATTGGGTCCTTTGGACCCTTAAAACCCACTATAAACTCCTCTAAACCCCTATAGAGCCCTTTAAAAGGACCCTAATTATTGGGTCCTTTGGACCCTTGGGGTAAGTTCTTCAAGGCTGGGGAGTCTCTTGGGCCCCTCTGAAAGAGGAAAGACGGCAACCTCCATGGTGCAATTATCCCACTGTCTTGGGCTTTGGGATTTACGGGTTTAGGGTTTAGGGTTTAGTTATGGCCCCCAAAGCCCTACCTGGGGATCCAAAAACCTACCGTTTTAAGGGTTCTACCCTCTAATTAAGGGGTCATAGGTTTGGGGCCACAGGTAAGGGTTTAGGAGTTTACGGTTTATAAGGGTTGTGGCTTATACGGTCCAGGGATCAAGTTGTAGGGCTCAGTGTCAGGGTTTTGAGAATTTACCGCGCGCATGAGGTGCGCAGGTGTTCAGCCGAAAGGTTATCTACCCAAAGTCTCCTAAACGCTAACCCCCAAACCCCAAACCCTAAACCCCAAACCCTAAACCCCAAACCCTAAACCCTAAACCCTAAACCCCAAACCCCAAACCCCAAACCCTAAACCCCAAGCCCTAAACCCCAAACCCTAAACCCCAAACGCTAAACTCGAAGCCTGAAACCCCAAACACAAAAGCAACCGATCGCAGAGGCTCCATGTGCACCCTTAAGGGCTCCGGTGGGATCTATAGAGGTTCCTTAAAGGGCTCCTTTAAAGGGATCTATAGGGGCTCTATAAGGTGGGTTTTAGGGTCTACTTAAAGGATCAGGGGACTTAGTAATTACGGGAATTATTAGGGTAACTATACCTATAATTACTTATAACCCCAACAGGTACTTGTAATCATACTCACTCAGCCCCGTGAGGGTTCCTATTTAAGGGTACTTGTAAGGGTTTAGTGATATTTAGGGTGTAGAAGGGGTTTATGTACCGGTACAGCGTATACTTTGGCTGCAAAGTACCTATTAAGGGACGATTCTAAGGCCAAAGTATATACGATATTGGTACATAGACCCTTAAGCCCGAGACCCTGGCGGTACCCTGATAGAACCCCTAGAGGAACTGTTGAAGGAAGCCACATAGGGCATGGTTTATATTACTAGTATCCCCATAATAACACCCAAGATGTTCACTCAGCAAAATTCAGAAGGAGGCCTATCTACACTCACCAAAACGGTAATATAAACCCAACTTCAGATTGAATCACATTGGTACATGGACCCTGAAGGATGGATGCAATGCCAGGTCCCGCGTGGGCCTTGTTGGTGGCATGCCGAGCAGCGATAAACAGCCCTGGGTGTCAAGCTTTTCGGGGTCTCGGCTTAGCTGGTAGCGTTTCATACAGCAGGGGCCATAACGATTCGGCTGGAGTTTGGGCGGGGGGACATATGGTAGCATATTAATTTCCACACACTATAAAAAAGGAATGCCAACGAAATATGTTGGGGTTGAGGGGAGAAGGGGGGGGGTGAATTCGGTGTCCTGTTTCAGGTACTGGTTTCTGAGAATAGCATGTGTGCCATACGAAACGAGCTTTTCTCTGCCTTGCCAAGTATCCAGGCTTTGCTCGTTGCTATACTTCCAGACTATATAGTAACCTTCTAGATCCCCTATAGAAACCCTTGTACAAGCCCTGACAGGAACCCATTCAAATGCCATATTCCACTTATTCAGACCCCTTTCATTTCTTGTGTCAAGACGAGACTCGGTCGCACATAAACCCAAATCGCCGCAAACACCAAACTACCCCTGTCAAACCAGACCCACCCTCACAAAACCTTACAGAACTCTTCAAGAGTCCTAAACCTAAACCTTAAACCAAGTTAAGAAGAGACTCGGTTACAGCGGAGTACGCTGCCGTGGGCATGGCAATGACCGCAGGTGTAGTCCTTGGCTTTGAGAACTTCAGGACGAGGTTTAGCCCGGGTTAAAAGTTTTAGGGTTTAGGGCTTAGGGTCATAAACTTTGTAACACCCATTTCGAAACCCTGAACCCTAAACCTTGAGCCTTAAACCCCAGGCTACTGTAGGGTTTAGGGTAGGAATATCAAGCCTAAACGAAACCGTTCAAAAAGAAACTTACCCCAAGGGTCCAAGTACCTTATAATCATATACTCTCCAAAATCCTAACCTACATAACTACTATCCTAAAACCGAGTAGCTGATTATTGGGTCCTTTGGACCCTTGGGGTTAGAACCCAGAGACGCTGAAACTAAACCCACGCCACTCACTCAACTCAATATTGGAGCCTTGATGACTAAGAGTAGGGTTCCTTTTTGGACGGTTCCTGTTCGGTTTTGTATAAGGGATCTTTCAAGGTACTGTAGTACAGGAGCCTTAATCGTTAGAATAGGTATTGGGGTGTGTGATACTGCATCTATGCGGTTATATTATCAGATCTTTAGTGGTCAGAGTTAGGTTTGTTCCTGAAATTCGAGTATACTTATACCATGAGACCCAGATCCGAACTCCACTGTGCCAGGAGCACACTTTTGTTGATGGAGTACTTAGCTAGCTATGCAAGCTAGTATTTTGGAGGATACATTGTTTTGAGGTACTTGGGCACTTCGGGTGAAACCCTAAACCCAGAACCCTAAACCCTCAAACTCCAAAGTCGAGTAACGAGCAGTCAAGCGGCATAGTCCTCTTTCAGAGTCATAGACTCGTCGAAGCGCACCTACTGCAACTGACACTACAACTCCACCGAGTTTTGGGTTCAGAAATTCAGGTTTGGTTTTCGGGTTTACTTTGGGGGGCTTAGGCTAAGGGGTTAAGCAGGTCTCACTGAACTTCTCTGCACCGTAGCTATCGGGGTCAAGGATGTCAGGACATGGTTCGCAAGCCAGGGGTAATTCCATGGGTACCTAGGCGGTTTAGAAGTTTAGGGTTTAGGGGTTTGGGGTTTAGGGGTTTAAGGTTTAGGTTTTTGTCGTACCCAGACAGCTCACCTCGTAAGTAAAGACAAGGCGTACGCCTCGAATTATGGAATGATGGGTATGATGGGGCTCTCCGGCAACTAAGGGTACTTGCACCCTATATGTATATATATATATATGCATCCATGGGGGTCCCATATATATATATACATATATTTATTTATTTATCTATGCATATATATATATATATATGGGCACTAAAGTACCTACATAGGGACGATTATATACAGGCACATGGACCCTGTGGGCTAGCTATCCGAGTGACCAGAGCCTAATAAACCATAACCATAATTCCAAGACAAATGCAGGTAATTAAACAACAGAACATCAACCCTAAACCCTAAACCCCTAAACCCTAAGGCCCCTAAACCCTAAACCCCTGCAAGTAATTAAACAACAGAACATCAACTGCGACCAAAGTTGCAGTAAATCCCTGGCTGTCACAGCCAGAACTAGAGCAGAGGGCCCACTAGAACGAGAACTGTCGCCTTGATAAGTAGAGTAGGGTTTGGGAGGCATTTCATACTATGGTTATAATCAGGAGCCCCCCAAAATAGAAATCAAATAATTTAAATCCTATCTTTTGTGGGTTCACGTGTTTAGTCCTCTTGCGGGCTTGAAATGTAAAGCTTGATGTCAGCGGTCTTTGGAATGGTCCCTCTCTTCTTGTCACTGATGTAGTTGCCGTCCTCAACCAGGTCATTCACGGCGTTGGCAAACATGTAGTCGTCACTGGTGGTTTGCAAGAACTTGTCATTCTCGTCCTCCCCAATGTCAATCTTGAAGGAGAAGGTGACCTTGAAGCGGACGTCTTCCTCTTCCATGTCGCCATTTGCTTCTTGATGTATGAGTGCTGATACCCAAGTGGTTTTTCATTGTGTCAAGGTTTCCTCATTCTTATTCTGGATGACCTGACGCGTTGTCATCTTCTCCAAACTCTTCACATCAACGAGCTTGTTGTACTCGTCTTTGTTCCAAGGCAACTTTGCAACCACGAATGAGAGTTTTTGAGGCTGCCGAGGAGGAGTAGCCCGACATTCTTGAGAGAGTTGAGGCTTCTGGGGTTAGGGTTTACGGCTTTCGGTTACGTTTTAGGTCTTGGGGGTTTCTTGGGTTAAGGGTTTGGGGGAGACGTGAAACGGAGACTCCAAACTAAAGGGTGTTGATCATCTACGAAACTACAAGTACATGGTCTCAGCAACGTCTTGGGTGGGTGGCAGGGGGGCGCAAGAAACCCTAAAGCCAAAATCCAAACCTTAACACACCCGAAACCGTCATGTCGATCGGCACATCACGAACAATTTGAAACGTTCTTGAAACTTTATTGGGTGACCACAAATCCAGGCACAGGCTTTCAATCATTAGGCAAGTGTTTGGATGCATATTGTAAATCTAGAACATGCACAGCAATATGTGCTTACTGATTCTGCCGACCGCTATTCATGACTTGAACTGACCCGCTAGCCAGTCGGCATTGCGCCGACTCCTAACAAGACTCTAGGCTTAGTAACGTAGCACCTTCGACTTGTCCGCGACGAAGAAGTCGCCCAAGATGAAGTTGTACTTGGAATATTCCTGTCATGGAACAAATACTGAAGCGCTGGGTTCCAAACGTTTACCAACACCAAAGTGAAGGGCGGACAAATGGCCTCGATCTCTCTTTCTCTGTCTGTCTGTCTGTCTGTCTGTCTGTCTGTCTCTGTCTGTCTGTCTGCCTGCCTCTCTCTCTCTCTCTCTCTGTCTGCCTCGCTCTCTCTCTCTCTGTCTCTCTCTCTGTCTCTCTCTTCGAACTTTTCAATACCCTTGCATCGTCAAGCGCAGCACACTCGAAACCAACGACATTACGCCTTCGAACATCTCTACTTAAAGGGTCAAGGGACTTTTTTCGTCCGTGGGATATATTGGGCTATAAATATGGCCGAGCCTCAGTTTTGATGCCTCTACGCCGCTCATTTAACGGACATACCATCTCAAATCATCGTCCCAGTCGCCAAAAAACGACGGACCCCGGTATACACCCGAAATAGAGAAGGATACCCGAGGAACACAACAGAACCTGAACCGAAAGGCCTTAACGCTAAGTCCACAAAGCCCTAACCGGCCAGTAAAAGGGTCTGAATGACTACTGACGCTTTACGATCTACTCCTCCCTCAGATCGCCATCATATATTTCTTACCGCAGCCGCCATATTCTATGCACTACAGACCCTGTGACACAAGCCTTCTGGAATCCAACCTTTGTAGAAGCCGAACGCTATATTATTGTTATGATTGCTATTGCGGTTATCGAAATAACAGTAGTTTACTACTACCACTACTACTACTACTACGACTACTACTACTACTACTTACTACTGCTACTGCTACTGCTACTGCTCCTGCTCCTGCTCCTGCTCCTGCTCCCGCTCCCGCTCCCGCTCCCGCTCCCGCTCCCGCTACTGCTACTGCTACTGCTACTGCTACTGCTACTGCTACAACAACAACTACTACTACAAGTACTACAAGTACTACAAGTACTACAAGTACTACTACTACTACTACTACTACTACTACTACTACTACCACTACCACTACTACTACTACTACTACTACTACTACTACTACTACTAGCTCCCTAGGCGAATCCCCTCGGACACGTTCGCTGCGTGGGAAGTGAATGCTGCTGCTACTGCAACTGCTACTACTACTACTACCACCACTACTACTACTACTACTACTACTACTACTATTGTTTTGTTTACCATTCTGACTGATACTGTTAGCATTACTGTTACCATCATCACTTGTTAACATCATTAATATTGTTGCTGTTACAGTTATTACGATCATAATTACTAGTGCTATTAACACTATTACTTCTTATTACTATTAATACTATGATCACTATCATTACTATATTTTCCATTCATTTTTACTACTATTCCTACTGTTGGTGCCTTTAGTGTTATTATTACTTATTTGTTATCTTTGTTGTGCTTTTTACTGCCAGTGTTAATTGCTACTGTTATTGCTATGGTTAGCCTTCTTAAATACTATCACAACTACTATGACTACTCTGCTTGCTACGATTATTGCTAGGGTTGGTCTTAATAATATATAGTATATACTATTAAAATTACTACTGTTATTGTTATGGTTGGTCTTAATATATACGTTTAAAATTACTAGTGCTATTCTGCTCTCTACTAGTTTCCGCTCCCAAAGCTCCTCCGCTCCCAGAGCCAACGCGTGGTTGCGGGTCGGGAAGACACCGCCCAACCTGAGCTGTACTTGGAGGAGCAGGGGAGTTAGCAATTTACAGGGTTCATGAAAAAGTTTCATAAGGGTTTAGGGATCTAAGGATTAAGGGATTTAACAAGTCTGGTGGCAAGTGCTTGAATTGGGGTCACGATTCATAATCAAGTATAAGCATAGTTACCCTAACAATAACCCTTGTTAATGCAGTTCAACGAGCTTTTATGCAGGAAACCTGGGGCGGTATATAGAGCTTGTTATGTTATTATTATTGTAGTTTTACGGCAGCTTGCATGTTTCCTGTAACAGACACCACGCAGTCGCCAGCTGCAAAAGCTATGCCAACAGATGCCCGCACCATTGCCTGCTTCCGCTCCGGCTGCAGGGCCTGCGCAAGCGCTTTCGCTTCCTGCAGCTTTCTGCAAGCTGCCCGGAGTGGACGACAAGGAAGATGCAGAATCTGTTTTCAAGGCCTGGACACAAACTCTCGATCATGCTGGCCCAACCCACGTAAAATGATGGCGTTCCTTTTTCGCCACAACTGGGGGCAACGTCTACGTCAGGACTTGTGCAAGGATCAGGACAATGGGTTGGAGCTTTCCTGTTTGCACTGTCGGCTTTGCATGTAAAGACTGCTGACAGCCTACCTGGTCATGTCCTCGGGCTACGCGAAAACTAGGGGGTGGTCACGACGTACGGTTTGCTTATGGCCTGGGGCTTTTACATGCAGGGTTTAGGGTCTTTGGGGCCAAGCTCAAAGCTTATGGAAGGGATTAGGGCATCGGGTGAGGATCCTAAGGGCTTGAGGGTCTCTGTGCACTCGAATATGGGTGTGCGTCTTATTCGGGTGTCTTAGGGTTTCTGGAGCGTAGCCGTGAACCGCATAAAGCCCTGAATCCTCGACCCCGAACCTTAAACTCGAAACCCTAAACCCCCTACAGCTCACCAAAAACCCTGGAGCATCAAGAATCCAAACTCCTATAAGCTGCTTTGAGCTCTTTTAAACCTACTCTCAGACTTAGCTGAGTTCATAAGCCCCCAAAAGTGTACACTTTCAGTTTTATAGTGGGTAATATTATCCAAAAAAGCGTAAAGTGTATCCACTCAGCTACTAAGCAGATATCAAGCCCAAAACCCAAAGCCTTCAACCTCACTCTGAACCCTTAAAGGAACCCTTGAACTATATATCCCAGAGGGTCCAAGTACCCAAATAGTAGGGTTTTAGGTCCCAAAATCCATACTCTGAATGGTTTTTGGACCTTGAAACCCTACTATTTGGGTACTTGGACCCTTAGGGTATGGGTGGTTGTCAATATTAGGGTCCCTCTTTGGGTCCTCTTATGGTACGGCACCTAATATTTAGGGTACCCCAAAAAAAAGAACCATAACCTTGACAACTAACCATATGGAACCATGAACTACCTATGGTATCCATTGTAGTTCCTGTTCCAATCTTATTTTTAGGATCCTATAAGCTAACGCCGGAGCTACAATGGAGACTATAGGTATCTATGAATCCTACTTCGAAGCGAACTATCTATGAATCTTAGGGGCTGAGTACCCTAAGGTCACCTGTTAATTATAGTAGGATTACAAAAGCCCCCAAAAGATAAGGGTTACCTACTCAGCCCCTAAGAACCCTAAACCCTAAACCCTTTCTAAACCCTAAACCCCAATCCCCTAAACCCCAAAAACCCAACACTCATAGTCATAGTAGTAGTAACTTCGAAGTGAGTTGCTTTGGCTTGTCCGGGCTGGACCTCATCTTGGCGAGCAGAAACTGTGCGGCTGCCAGCGGGGAGATCGTGTAGGTCCGCACTCCTCTTAGGGTTCCGATGGGGGTTTAGGGTTTAGGACCGTTTAGGATTCCAGGGTTTAAGGTTTAGGGTTCCTTCAAGGGCTTAGGGTTGAGGGTTCCTTTCAGGGTTTTCGGTGCAGGGTTCCTTTAAGATTTAGGGTTTAAGCGCTTTGATAAGTTTCCTGTGAAGGCTTCTTCGTTGAGGGTTTAGGGTTCATAAGGGCTTTGTTAGGGTACCTGTCGGGGCTGCAATAAGTTTCCTTTAAAGGTTCCATTGAAGGTTTTATACACGTTTCTATACCACTTTCAAGGGGTTTCACAAGGGGTGTCTGTACGGGTCTATGACGGGATAAGAAGGGGTATTACGTACTTGGATGTTGACGAGTAGTGCAAGTCGGTTTTTTTGGGGGAGTACCACACGTAGGTTGTACAAGAGTGTGAGCTGTGAATCAGCCAATCGCCAATCTGGCTCTGGAAACTACTGAGGGAAAAAAGGCTCAAAGGATACAAGTAAAGTGTTCTGCAGAAGTTAGAATGTTATCCCATATAGCACACGTGACTGCTTTAGAATATACCCCACACCCTTTCGCAAACATAGCAACCCCTACATTAAACACTTAAAACCTACACCGACCTGACAAGGGGTGTGTGACCGCGTGCTTATAGGGTCGTGTTTCCACGTCCCATAGATGCAGCGGCAGCATTCCCCTCCAAGCACAGTCTGAGTCCACCTCTAAGCCGTCGCTGACATCGATCTTGCCGTAGACAATGTTCGTGTAGCATATTCGGTAGGTGCCGCTTCGAACATTCCGATGTCTTACTTCCATCGTCTTCTTGCCATCCAAACTGGGTCGGCAGGGAATCCGATGATAGCTTTCTAGGGACCACAGGCACGGCGTAGCTTTGGCCCTTCCGTGGGCCAAATTCACTACTGATCGGCGTCCCTTATCTCCTAGGGACCACAGGCACTCCTGAAACCAGACGAATCCAGCTTGAGCCAAAGGGTTTTGGGTTTAGGGTTTTAGGGTTTAGGGTTTTGGGTTTAGGGTTTTGGGTTTAGGATTTAGGGTTTAAGGGTAAAACTCGTAAATACCTTACTATTTGGGCCTACGGCCCACAACATGGGGTGCTTCTTAGGGTTCTTCAAGGTTTGGAGTAGAGGGTCTAGTAAGGTGTTGGGGCTGAGGGTTCGGTGTTATACGGTTGAGCTAAGCCCTAAACCCTAAACCCCTAAACCCTAAACCCCTAAACCCCTAAATCCTAAACCCTAAATTTAGGGTCACTTAAAGACGCCTTTCAGGATGCTTCTAAGGTTCAGGGTTGAGGGGCCAAACCATAAGGGCGACATTAAACAAAAGGGGTCTCCCCAAGGGTTCAAGTACCTAATAATCATTAAGAACCCTATATTATAGTGCCCTTCTAGATCCCTTAAAGTACCCGTTTACAAAAGACCGTAAGGGTCCAAAGGACCCAATAATTAGGTACTTGGGTTTAGGATAGTAGTTAAGTAGCTCAATAAGAATAGGGTTTTGGGGGTTCCTTATTCACAACCTCCAGACAATAGAAGCACTCAAAACAGTTGGTGTCGGCTTTGAGGGAAAGCCAATAGTCTCATCACGATAGCACTTAGTCACTTAAGGGTTGAGGGTTCAGCAGTTTAAGACAAGACTCCAAGCTCCTTCAATCAAAAACATGCCATGTCTTCTTTATACGATTCTTTTAGACCCTAAACTCCTAGCGATCCCTTTAAGGACCTCTTAAGGAGCCCTAAAAAAAAGGGCACCACCCTCAACCCCGAACCGTAAATCTGAAGCCCCAAAGCACTGCATGCATCCGTCCTTTGACGGCCTGGTTGGCCTTCGTGAAGGTGGTCTGGCCGCGGTAGTTCTGCCTAGACGGGTTTGGGTTTGGGGTTTAGGGTTTAGGGTTTGGGGTTTATGGCTTAGGGGTTTAGGGTTTAGGGCTTAGGGGTTTAGGGTTTAGGGTTTGCGGGCTTAGGAGGGGTTAGGGTTTAGGGTTTGGGGTTTGGGGTTGATGGCTTAGGGGTTTAGGGTTTAGGGCTTAGGGGTTTAGGGTTTAGGGTTTGCGGGTTTAGGAGGGGTCAGGGTTTAGGGTTTGGGGTTTGGGGTTTAGGTCGTAGGGGTTTAGGTCGTAGGGGTTTAGGGTTTAGGGGTTAGGGGTACTGGGCTATCTTGAACCTTTGAATAGGGGTTCGGGGTTAGAGGGGTGTTTGAGGCTCTGATTAAGGCTTGATGGAGTAGGTCTTTAGGTTTAGGGCACACTGTGTTGAGTTTACAGGCAGGGCATTGGCTTGGGGATTCTAGCTTTCCGGTTCAGGGTGCAATGTAGAGACCTTACGTGATTAGACTAGGGTTTTGAGGGGGCCTTATCATACCCATAGTACAACAACAGTACCCTAATTATTCTAATTATGCAGGCCCCTACGACATTAGATTTCGGCTTCCGGGTGTCGGAATTGCGCACAAAGCAACGCCGAGAAACTTCTCACAGTCGTAGTACTCCCACTTGGAGATGTCGTCACTCACCTGTGAAGCTCGACCCTGAACCCGGGGAAGTTCACACGTGCATAAAACCCCAAACAACAAAAACTACTGTAAGGCTTACCTGTGGATCCAAAAACCTACCGTTTTAAGGGTTCTACCCTCTAATTAAGGGGTCATAACCTACTATTTTGTAGGGTTTGGGGCCACAGGTAGGGCCTATGGCTTGAGGGTTCAAGGGCTCAAGGGCTTAAAGGTTGATGGGATGTTTATGGGTCTAGGATTAGGGTTTAAGGGTTAAGTAAGGGCTTAAGGGTGTTGGTTGTAGTAGTACAGTTAAGACGGCTGAGGAACGACTTAAGCACCATGACTCATCCCGGACAGGCTCAGAGTTCATGTACCCCCATAGAACATACTTACAGGTTACCTGCCTCACACAGATCCCTGTACAGTAACTCCAGAGGGCAGCATCATATGGGCCTGTACAGAAAACATGTACATGAATATATACATATATACTTTTACACATACATATCAATATGTACATAAATCTGTACATGCACGTGTGTACGCATATGTATACACACACATATATATATATATATACGTACACGAAGAATACACAGAAAACGTAACTAGTAACATAAAAAACAGTTAAACGACACAAACGAATTAATGAATTAATGAATCAATACATATATATATATGTGTATATATATATATATATGTACGTATGTCTATGTCTATGTACATGTATGTGTGTGTGTATGTGTGTATATATATAGTCTGTATGTATAACCGTACAGACAGTCTGCTAGCTGCCACCCTGGCAGAGTCACCTGGAAAAGCCTTCAAGAACGGCCTGCTCCTTGAGGACGGAATGCACGCTAGAGGGGTTTACTTCTAGTCTCCATTGTAGTTCCTTTTTTGTTAAGCAGTTTTATGGTTAGGATCCTATATTAAATATTTGGTTAACCCAAACAAGGAACCACAATGGAGACTATAGGTAAGGTACACTTACGTACCGTAACAGGCTAAACCCTGACACCAAAACCCGACACCCCGAAACCAACACCTAAGCTCTAAACCTACACCCTGACCCCTTAACCCTTAAACACGAGCATCCGACTGTCATGGGTGTTTTTGGTCATGAAGGCTTGACGGGTCGTGGGGTGGTATGGGGGGGCCCCCAATGATTAGACCAGCGTTCCTTAAAGTGTTGTAGTGCCCTCATAGTTGTTTTTTGCAGACCTGTTTAAAACGAACCTCAGGATCGTCTGTCCATTCACACCCCAATCGAGCCCCTAAACCCTAAACCCCTGCAGAGCAACCCTGCAGCTCACTGCCTGCACGCAGACGAGACCCTTTGACTGGGCATCATCGAGGGCCATGTTCCTCTCCAAACCAGAGTCTTGCGGATAGTGATATAAATCCTGCATACCTTAATGACCCTAGACTATGGGAATTATGGTATATTCCTTATTAATTATGGGTAATGCAGGATTTATATCAACAACAGTAGTATCGGGGTCTTAGTATAGGGGCCGTAGGAATTCAGAAGAGGGTTCCTTACGGGGATTTGGGGTCTTAGTGTAGGGGTCTTAGGAATGAAAGTGGGGCTCCTTAGCGAGTTCGTTGAGAGAGGTCTATCAGGGTTACCACGAGGGACGATGATATTTGGGGCCTGAATAATTAGGATAGGTTCCTTCAAGGGTTGCCTTTGACGAGGCCGACAAGGGTTACCATAAGGGGTTCTAATATAGTGGCCTTTCAATCTAAATTAGAATAGGGTTTCGGGGTACGTGCATTAGTTTGAAGTAAAAACTTCATAAGGCATCCCGGCGGACAAGACTGACAATAATTAAAGGCCCTACCTTAGCCGAAACCCTCATGGGATGTAGGCATGTAGCAGAAGTTTAGGCATCTTGTATACGGGCGTCGTCACTCGTTGTGCTCTTGAACGAAATCGTCATGCATGCTCTTGCCATTGTCGGCGCTCTCAGCAGTCTTGCATCAGTCTTTGACTATGATGAAGACGAAGATGCATAGTCTGTCGTTGTTGGCATTGATGATAGTGGATGCTGATGAAAAAGAAAAGGTTAAAAACATTGACACGCACAGTTAACATATTACGATGATACTGATGGTCATGATGTTGACCACGCTGACGATGCTTATGACCATGGTGATGATGCTGATACTGCTACCGCTGCTGCTACTGCTTCCGATGATGATGATGCGGATGCTATCGTCCTTCTGAGTCCATGACCAATTAAAATTACCCTAGAGCCCTAAACCCTGAACCGTTGACCTTGTCAAACAATAGCGAATTACCAACCGCCACCCCCGAAGGCTGTAGGCTTTAGGGCGCCCTTCTAAACCCTGTGATCTGCCAGCCCTGTACCTTCGAAACCCCGAGTCGTGAAATCCCATAGCAACCCCAGCACGCCGGCACTAAAACGTTCAACCCAAATCCCAAAACCTTAAGCCCAAACCTGAAGACTGAACCCTTAATCCAAAGCCTAAACTTGAAACCCTAACCACCCCTAAACCCTAAACCACCCTAAACCCTGAACTCTATAAACCCTTAACCTTAAACCCTAGACCCAAAGCCTAAACCCTAAATTCTATCAACAACCCTTAACCCTTCAATCCCCAAAGCCTAAAACCCTAAACTCTATAAACCCTTAACCTAAAGCCCCAGACCCAAAGCCTAAACCCTCAACCTGAAACCCTCAACCCAAAGCCCAAACCCTGAACTGTATAAGCCCTAAACCTTAAATCCTCGACCCACAGCCTACTAGGCCTACTATAGGATCCTTAATAATTATAGTATAATGGGCACCAAAACCCTATTCTAATTCATAACGCCCCTATATTACAAAAGCCTACGAAGCCTACTATAGTACTATAGGATCCTTCATAAGTATAGTATAATGGGCACCAAAGCCCTATTCTAATTATTAATATAAGGCCCCTATATTACCCCAGACCCAAAGCCTACGAAGCCTACTATAGTACTATATATAGCCCTATTCTAATTATTAATATAAGGCCCCTATATTATTATGAATTAGAATAGGGTTTTGGTGCCCATTATACTATACTTATGAAGGATCCTATAGTAGCCTATATTACAGGCTCCTTGCCGGCGTCAGCTTCCCGCCGACTTTCACCTTCAGGCCGAGCTTCCTGTAGGCCTCCTGAGGGGTCGGGGGTTTTAGGGGTTTGAGGGGTTTGGGGGTGTAGGGTTTAGGGTTGAAGATCTAGGGTGTAAGTTTAGGGTTGAAGGTTTAGGGTTTAGGGTTGAAAGTTTAGGGTTTGGTGCTGCAGGTTCGGGGTTTTGGGGTAGGTCTCAGACCTTCCAAAAGGCTTTAATCCAGGAATATACCTTAAATATTAAGGGTCCTGCTGTAATTTAACTTAAGGTATATCCTCAGGGTTCGGGGGTTTGGGGTACTTGGAGGTTCATGGGTAGTTAGAAGTAAGGGATCAACAAGGGGCTCCATCAGGGCTCCATCTTGGGTAGTTACCCTAGGAATCTAAGGACTCATATGTTAAGGCTTTCGGGCCGAAAGACCATACTATATAAGGCTTTTGGGCTGTTTTGATGCCCAGGGTTATAAGCAGAGCTTATAAGTAAGATAGCTAGAATTACCGCCTATACTAGGGGACAATAAGCCCAGCTCCCTGCAGGCCTCTTGAGGGTTTGGGGGTTTAGGGGTTTGGGGCTTAGGGTCGAGGATTTCGGTTTGGGGTTTAGGATTTATGTAGGGTTTGGGTTGGGGGGGACACCCAGAACACGGCATAATAAAGCGCCCGAATATGTAATGAGAACGGAACATTTGGGTTATATTACAGATTGATAAGGCTCTACGGACCCATAGGTTGAGGAAGTTCGGGCCCAAAGACCAATCTTCCGAACCTCACAGTAGTGAAGAACACTTCTAGTAGTATTCAAGGGCTATAAGAGGATGTTGGTTTCTACTGACAGTTCTAACCTTTATTACGGTCGCCCAGGTCCCCGAACCATGAAGCCAGAGGCTGATTCTCATGTTCCCAGGGAGAGGTCTAGGTGTTGAGGCTTAGGGCTTAGGAGGATTCTGTGTTTAGGTTTTGGGGTCTCGGGTCCCCCAAACCCTAAAGTTTGGCAACAGCATCCCAACAAACAGTTCTGCCCTTTTGGGTTACCTTAGTTTCCGCCTCAAAGGTGCTACATTCCAGGGTCTAGTACCCTTTTAGAGACCTTATGGAACCCGTTGTAAACAACCCTTGGAGGCTGTTTATAAACATAAGCCTCAGTGGACGTACAGTATGGGGTCGAAGTTGGGTATTTGTGTTGGGGAATGCAAGGTTGACGAGGCTGGCTGCACAAGCATCCGTGCACGGTAACCTTTTCTGCTCTCTAGCCCTTAGGAGTTCCAACATGTCTGCTCTGCCCCTAAACACCAGATCCTATACCCTTAACCCTAAACCGTCTCCCCTCAACCCCAGAGAAGGATTCATGGAAGCACAGCAAAAGCGGCGGAACTCCTCACTCGCTGCGTCCACATACCAGGTGGGTCGGATACCTGCTGTTTTCCGGAGCACAGATTACTGCCCCAGAAATTCCATATACCCTAACCCCAAAAAAACCATCCCTATTTTGGTTTTGGGGACCTAATTCCATAATGGTAGTGTATGTGGGACCCTCTGGGTGCTTTGTTTAAGGTCTAAGGGTTCGGGATGGGGATTTGGGTTGTAGGCATGTCGGGCATAAGGTTGGGGGGTTTCAGGGGTTAGATTTTCCCAGTTCCCTTTGGAGGGCCAAACGCTCGTTTGTTGTAGTCAACCTTTTCTGTAGTCAACCTATTTTGCTCAGGGTTGTGGATTTGGGTTTCTGACTGATTACTTTGTTTACTTTGGGCACGTACCTTGCGAGTGGATTGCTGTGCTTCAAACGTCCGTAACCTGGAGCTTGAGCTTCGTGTGGTTGGTTGGTGCAACAAGAAGTACATAATGTAGGGGCCTCAATAAGTAGACTAGGGCTGGGGGGGGGGGGGAGACAACAGCCTTTTGCACCCCTGTTGTACCCTAAACCCCAAACCCTTGAGCCCAAAAACTACGCACTGATCAGGGGAACAAAAGCCTTCAAANTGTGTGCGTGTGTGTGACCGCACGTACCCTGGAACCGTGAGCTGGTGGGGTGGGGGTGGGTGAAAAAGAACAGGATATGGGGGGGGCCCAAAAAAGGAGACGGGGGGGGGGGGGGGGGTGAGACAACAGGCTTTTGCATCCCTGCTGTACCCTAAACCCCAAACCCTTGAGCCCAAATACTACGCACTGCATAGTGCAATACAAGCCTTTAAACTGTCCCATGACTGCATGCATAAAACCGACAGCCGAACCCCTAAAACCCAACACCCTGTAAATCATAAACCCTGAAACCCATGACCCCCTGGTTTTTTAGCAGCGTGCCTACCAGCCTGAAGTGCGCTTCGACGTGCATGATGCTGAGGATACCTGAGATTAAGCGCGCTCCGAGGCGTCCCATGAGCGGCTTTTAGGGTCAGGGTTTCAGGGATGTCTTACTGAGGACAAGGGCTTATAGGGCGTGAAGTTACAAGGACTGAAGGTCTACCAGGTCCTCCGTCCCCGTAATTGCGGCAAACTGAACACGTGACATAGACATAGACTCGACATAGGCATAGACATAAACTGCCACACCATGTCAGGAAGATTGAAGGTACGGGTGGAGTCCAGGATTTGGGGTTGATGGGTTGGGTGTTGGGCTTTGTGGTGTCCTATATAGATGCAAACTCGTCTGAACTTTTTTTCGCCATAGGCCATTCCCTCCATGCCTGTGCTGTTCTGTGCATGGGCTCTTATCGAAAAAGAAGGAAGTCCCTCATGCCAACAAAATGGCCAATGGGCAACTGCTGCTGATGCTCATGCACGTCCTGAGGGACTTGGTGTTCCCCACACAGTGCTCGGCCTCTGCCTGCATTTCATCATTCATCACGCCCTAAACCCTAAACCTTAAACCCTAACCACCTCAGCAGCTGCTGGAGGAAAAAATCGGCGAAAAGCTGGGCATTTGCCCCAGCTGCCGGCCCCGCACTTCTGAGCGTGCCGGCTTGCCGTAGACTTCCAACCACCCGACTGGCATCGGCACAACTTGCTAGGAGCTGGTGCAGGCTTCAGCATGCCTCTCTTTGCCGGTTCTGCGCTGCCTTGCTGCGCACTCTGGACACCATACAGGACCTATATTGGAACCCTTATATGCCAAAGTATGTCATTACTATAGACATTACGGTACCTTAACCCTTGGTGTAGGGCTTTTGTAGTTTCGTGTGAAGCAGCCACGTCCCTGGATTATCCAGAAATCCCAAACAAAACCCAACAATGCCCAACAACCCCAAATCCCAAAGCCATCAACAGCGAAACCCGAAAGCCCCTAAGCCCTGACACCTTGAACCCGCAAAGGACTTATAGTGAACCCCAGAAAGTTGGAACATCGATTTAGGATGATTCATGCTGGGATTCCCTTTACTTTATCTTAAGGGCATGAGGATACTAATGTTCCAACTTTCTGGCTTCTACTATATCCCCATAAGCCCTAAACCCTTGGAGAAAAACACGCAACACTTTTCTTTTGCACTGTAGGCCACTACTAGCAACAGCTTCAAGCCCCAGCGCCCTAAAAGCCTGAACCGTAAACCCAAACAAACCTGGAAAGCTGGAGGCCTAAAACTCCTAAACCTTACATCCATAAGCAATAACCCTCTACGGCTCCTGAACCTAGTGAAATCCCAAACCCTAGCCCCCAAAGTGCAAACCCTCCCCCTTTGAGGAGCCGTAGGGTAACCCTTTAGGGCTTTGGGTTTAGGGTTCCCTGGGCATCAAAATGGCCCAAAGCCGCAAAGAGTATGGTCTTTGGGCCCAAAGGCCTTCATATATGAGTCCTTGGAGCCCTAAACCCCTTATAGATCCCTTTAAAGGAACCCTATATGAGTCCTTAGAGCCCTAGGGGTTTAGGGTTTAGATAGTCTGTCCTTTGGGCAGAAGACCAAAGGCATGAAGGCAATGCTCAAGCGCCACAAACTTGAACGTTTAGGGTTTAGGGTTTAGGGAGGCTCATACCTGTAGGCTCATACCCTACCCCTTTTTTAGGGTATCTACTTTTCTATATAGCAGATCCTAACCATAAAGTTAGGTGTCCAAAACAGGGATAGGGAAAGAGCCTCTAGGTACGGGTAGTTCTCTAAATTGGGGGTCCCTTTTAGCGTCTTTTGAGAAGGGGAGCTGATAAAGGAGCCTGATTTAGAGAGATGGGCCTTATTAATCAGAAAACGGTTTAGGGTGTAATGTACCATCGTTATAATAAGCAGCCCCGAGAAAGAGTATTTGTGATTCTGCAAACCCCTGCATTAGCCCTGTAACCTAACTTCCTTAAAGAAAGATGCACCTTTCAAAAGACAAGAACAAAACCTACAAAGCACGGCACTAGTGATAGTAAGCTAAAGATAACTAATTAGAGTACAATACTACTAACATTGTCAACAGTATTGCCATTAATACAACAAGGCTATGAATAACAGTCAGAAGAACAAGAGTTGGACACAATCAATGGCCACACGCACACTGAAGGGAACCCTACCAACAACCTCAGAGGAAGCTAATATACAGGAGCATATTCTATAAGTATAACCAGGAACAAGGAACCCTAAGGAAATCCTGACCCCTAAACTCTAATCCCTAAGCCGGCTTCTATAATGATATACGGGCCTAATAGTTAGAATAGGGTTTCGGAGCCCATTATACTACTGGGCTTTTAAGTAACCAGGGAGAAAAAGTATAAACTTCTATTTCATAATGGTTCCATTAAGAAACAAGTATTAAAGTATGGTACTCCAAAGCCCAGACTACATTGAGGGCACTCTATCATGAAGCTTGCTTGGTGTCCGGAATCTGGGCCTGCAAACTGGGCCGAAAACCTCAACAGAAAGCTGCTTAACGGTCAACGTTGGCTGTGCCCGGCTCCCCCTAAATNTGGACTACAATGCTAAAAGGCAGTGAAAACGGTTATCATGGGGCCTCCCCTCACCCTAATTAGCATTGTAAAACCCAAACGGGGTGTAGGGTCCCACGTAGAGAAGGGCTGGGACCCACAGGGTCCCACCGCATCCCACCGAACCCGATTTGGGTCCCACGTAGAGAAGAGCTGGGACCCACCGGGTCCCACCGAGCCCGATTTGGGTCCCACCGTAGAGAAGAGCTCGGACCCACCGGNCCGGGTCCCACTAAGTACGTATCGGGACACGTGCAAGGCTGGTGGTTTTGAGGGCGCGATTTTGGGTCCAGAAAATGGTCATGCTTCCGGCTTCAACATAGCGTGCCTCCATAGTATATTAAATTAAGGAACCCCCCAAAACAGTACAGGTAGGTATTGAGGCCCCATGTAGTACCACCCCTACGATGCCTTCCGCCAGCGTCGCCCGGCGGGCGGAGACTACGCCAAAGTGGAACTTCCTGATCAGAGAACTGGGTGGACTGGAAATATCGGAGTTTCCCAAAATTTCATTTTGGGGTCCTTATACGGTTGATGGACAAAATCCTGCATGACCTTAAGGACTCTAAACTATGGGAATTATGGAATATTCCTTATAATGCTGTACTAGGGTCCCCTATTTTCGCAAACTCCCATGTGGGGCTCTAAACTATATTATAGTGTACCCAAGATCTCAATTCCCTGAATAGGGCTCTGAACTATATTATTATATACTCAACCCTAAACTCATAAACCCGAAACCTTAAACCTGAAGCCGCAAACCCTAAACCCTGAACCTGCCCTAGGAATCTAAGGACTCATATATTAAGGCTTTTGGGCCCAAAGACCATACTGTATGAGGCTTTTGGGCTGTTTTGATGCCCAGGCTGGGGGTGTTGGAAATCAGGGGATCCAAGGCTTGAGGCTCAGGATTTCTTTGTCGGGATTACTTTAGGGTTTAGGTTGGGGTTCATCAACGTTTTATGGGGGGTTATAGGGTTGTATAGGGGTGCACGGGATTTAGGGTGCACTTGGGCTGAGGAGGGGGTAGTGTTGAGGGCTTAGGCGGCTTAGGCTGTGTTGGTTCGGGTTTGGGTATGCGCATTTCGTACCACTATGGGCTATTAGACCCTATAAAGATCCCTATTAGGACCCCATGAAGGGTAGATCAAGGTACCCTTAAGGTCCAATAGCCCGTAGTGGTATTCGAGGTTCAAAGTCAGCGGCTTGTGAGCTCTGGGAATAGGGCTGCAGGCTAAGGGTTCCTGGAAGTTGCTTTCAGCTAGTACCTGGACCCTAAGGAACCTGCCTTTTTAGAGTTCCTTATTATGATTTCCTTATATGGGTCCTTGAAAAGGTAGGTTATTTGGGGTTAAGGTAGCCCAGAGGGTCCATATACACTACTATTATGGAATTAGGTCCCCAAAACCATAATGGGGATGGTCTTTTAGGGCCTAATTCCATAATAGTAGTGTATATGGACCCTCTGGGTAGGGTAATCCCCCCCCCCACCAACAACCAGTTTAGCTCTATTGAGGGGAGCTTTACTAATCACGAGCTCACATTATGATAAGGGCTGAAGGTTGAGTGTGGGTTTCGGGTTGAGGGTAGTTTTGTGGCTTGAGGGTCCATCGGTGGGCTGGAGTGACAGCAACCAGGGCATGGGCTGGCATCCCTTGTCTGGTTTAGGGTTTAGGGTTTAGGGCAGAGAGTTTGGGCTCAAATGGCTTGCATGGCTTAGAAGGATATGTAAGTGGTCGCCCAAAGCTTAGCATCTGCGTTTACAATTTCATAGCCTTTGCACCCCTTAGCAAATCTGAGCCAACAATGGGAGCCACAATAAGTTAACATCCCAACAACACCTGTTTCTGGCCATATCGCTACAATAGCCCTGGGCATCAACATAGCCCAAAAGCCTTACATAGTATGGTCTTTGGGCCCCAAAGGCCTTAATATATGAGTCCTTAGAGCCCTATAGGCTAGGGTATGTTTGATGAGCTTCTGTTTGTGCGCGTTTTCGTCTGCAAATTGAGCCTTGGAGTCAACCTCGCGGGCCTCAAAATATGGGATGAAGCCTCTCTTCTTCAACAACCGGGCCCCCAAAAGTTCAAACTTTCTAAGATAGGGCTAACATGTACAGTAGAAGCCCAAACGTTGGAAACCCCATAGCCTCAATCCTTAAGAGTAATATATAGAGAATCCCAGCACTATTTAGCCTCAATCCGGTTTCCAACTTTATGGGGTTTACTATAAGGCCAAAAAGGTTAAAGTTCCCCCTTTCACTATCTAAGAAGCTATGTAGTATTGAGGATCCATTACATCTCACCGCACCTAACTTCCTCCCACCTTTGGAGCATTATGAGAACCCAGAGGGTCCTGGGGACCGTTATGGAGGATAATTTCGCAAATCACTAACGTGATTCCTCACATACAAACCCTATCTTCTACTACATAGTCATTAGGAACCCTTAAGTAAAGGAACCCTAAACCCTAAACCCTTAAAGGAACACTTAAGTAAAGGAACCCTAAACCCTAACCCTTAAAGGAACCCTTAGAGGAACCCTTAAACGTACTTAGGGCTTAGGGTCTTTTGTTGAACCGCTGCCCAAGGCACGATGCCGGCAAGACCAGCTTCCTCTCTGCTGCGCTGAGCACCTGACTCAGGATCGGGCCAACAGGCCGCAAGCAGAATTCCGGGTTTGGGTAGTGTGTGTGTGTATATATATATATATATATACGATGCCTCTTGTAGAATCGTAGAATTCATAAACCTATGTATACACAAACAAAAAATCTCTCTCTATATATATATATATATGTATATATATACATGTGTATATATGTACATACATACCTGGGTTCACAATCAGTAATCAGAGATAAATGTTCGGGTAGAGATGTAGGCCCTAAACCCTAAACCCTGAACCCCTGAAGTTCAGAGTTTCGGGTGCTGGGTTCAGTGTTCAGACTTTGGATGCCGAGAGTTCACCCCGAGGCTTCATGTTCCTATATAGTGTATCAAGGTATAAACATAGTGTATACAATTGTATGTGTGTGTATATATATATATCATGCTAAACTACATATAATACCTATAGGCCTTCAAAGGGGTTCCTACATAGGTACTTTAAGGCCCAAGAGAATACTACGACTATGCAGGTACATGGAGCCCTCTGTAGTGTCAAAGTAGCTCCGATGCCTGGGCTTCGGTGGACCTTCCACCGGAAAGCCCCTTCTGTAAAATTCCCACATGCTTCCCAGGGTTTTTGGTTTAGGGTTGTAAAGGGTTTAGGGTTTAGGGGTGTAAAGGGTTCAGGGTTTAGGGTTGTAAAGGGTTTAGGGTTTAGGGGTTTAAAGGGTTTAGGGTTTAGGGAGCGGCTGCAAGACCACGGTTCAAATACCCACTAACTAGTACGGACTATACGGCCAGGTATTCAGGATATCTTCGGGTGAGGTTCCCATACCCTAACCCCCGAAGCCCTAAATCCTAAACACTAACACCTCAACCCTACATAAATCCTAAGCCCTACACACCCTAAACCATCACGTACGAAGCCCTGAAACCCTGAAACACCCCCATCCTGTAATCAGACCTCCTTGAGAAACTTCTGATCCAGCGCCGTTGACACGGATCGTTCGACGGTTCGGAGAATGCCGTTGAAGCCTGACGGCTTTGCGATAAGGCTTGTGGTTTACAGGTTCAGAATTCCTCGCAGGCTTAGTATAAGGACTTCGGGTGGGGCTCTGGGGTTTCAGGGTTTAAGCTCGGTTCAGGACATATGCAGCCGGCTCTGGCTGCCCATGTCGAACAGACACATCTAAAGAATCATCAGAAGTTAGTCGCGACTTTAAATTATTAATTACACTATTTTTGGATATCTCATGTGCATTCTTAACGGCAGAGTCTTATAGAGAGAGGCATGCCCATAACGCTATCTTTCGACATTATGAAAACCATAAGCTACTGCAAACACGGCACCAAGCCCTCAGGCAAACGAGCTGCTTGCGGTTTAGGGTTGAGGATACCTCGGTCGCGCAAAGATCTTGAAATAGGAACATACCTCAGACAGATCCCACTTGCAGCAGGATTTGCCACAGCACACCAGTGTAGGTATGTCAGGGGCCCCATGAAATATTTCGTCAAGAGACTCTTAAGCTATGAAGAGTTGAAGGCTATGAATATAAGCATACGAGAAGAGAGTTGCAATTGCCAGTGGAAGATGCCCGACATCAACAAGGAAACATAAAGAATGGGATACGTTTCTGCCAGTGGTTCTGACAAAGGAAAGCGTCTCAGCTCCTTTCGCCACACGTATAATCACCATATCGATACGATCAGAAGTTGTAACCTCTCAAGGCCCTGAACCATAAAATACACTGACGATAAGCATTGAAGCTGACAAGCAGCGGATTAATTAATAGCTAGCTAGAGGTACAAGATCAGCTTTGCTGATAAAAGCAGTTTCGTGGCACTAGTAGTCTTAGCAGCTAAACTCTAAACCTTAAATCCTACCCTACGAGCACAGATCGAGACTCCTCAGCCCGAAGCACCAGCCACCAATCCAACAGCCCTAACCCTCTAAACCCTAAACCCCTCAACCCTAACCCTTTAAACCCTAAAACCCCCAACCCCTAAACCCCTAAACCCTAAGCCCCAAACCCCCTATGCCCTAAAACCTGAACCCTCAAGGCCCTAAACCCCGAACCCCTAAACCTTAACCCTAAATCCTGAACCCTTAAGCCCTAAACCCAAACCCTAAACCCTAAAGGCCCTAAACCCTAAACCCCTGAACCCTTAAGGCCCTGAACCCTAAACCCCTAAACCCGAAAGGCCCTAAACCCTAAACCCCTGAACCCTAAAAGCCCTAGACCCTGAACCCTAAACCCTAAAGGCCCTAAACCCAAATCCTAAACCCTAAAGGCCCTAGACCCAAATCCTAAACCCGAAAGGCCCTAAACCCTGAACCCTAAACCCTAAAGGCCCTAAACCCCAAATCCTAAACCCTAAAGGCCCTAAACCCTAAACCCCTGAACCCTTGAGGCCCGAAACCCTAAACCCCTAAACCCGAAAGGCCCTGAACCCTAAACCCCTGAACCCTAAAGGCCCTAAACCCTAAAGGCCCTGAACCCTAAAGGCCCTAAACCCTAAACCCTGAACCCTAAAGGCCCTAAACCCTAAAGGCCCTAAACCCTAAACCCTAAAGGCCCTAAACCCAAATCCTAAACCCTAAAGGCCCTAAACCCTCGACTTGAGCCCGGTTGCCATCGACGGCCGTGAGCTCGCGGCCGAGAGTCTCTTGGATGGCGGTCGGGTAGCCAAACCTCGGGCTCAGGGGTCTATAGGGGTTCAGGGGCTTAGAGGTTTAGGGTTTAGGGTTCAGGGGTCTATAGGGGGTTTAGGGGCTTAGAGGTTTAGGGTTTAGGGTTTAGGGGGCTTTAGGGGTTTATAAGAAACTTAGAAGGATTTTTAGGGGCTTAGGGCCGAAGAGGTTTAGGCTTTAGAGGAGGTTTCTTCGGCTCTGTGAGTGCTTACTTCGCCAATAATAAGCCACAGAAATAAAAGGGAAACCTCCCGATCACTACGAAACTATAAATAGTATTAGAAAGGTTGGGCAGTGGGAAACTAACAGTGTGCACGTGACTGCTTCTCGCGGTATGTCCCGAGGCACAAAGCAAGCAACACAGCATCCATGCGTGCATGTTATCATGGAGGCATTAGGACAAATCTCTTTCGGCGTTCCACAGTGCTCTCAGAGGATGAAACTTAACTTTTAAAGTCCAGAGTCTTCAGCTCGTGTATCTCGGCACTTTACCTCGTCTTTGCAAAAACACGTATACACATAAATTCTCATACAAGCATACGTGTGTGTGTGTGTGCTATGACGAACCAAATCTCTCACAGCAACAATGCTGACGGCATTATAGTTACACCTGTAGTTTACTGTCTTCATGATAATAGTACAATTTAGAATATTGGTAGCTAGTACTAACTTGTACTAACAACATTCGCAACGATGCACTCTTTGAAGTGTAAAGTCACGTCGGCATCGCTAGGAGCCAAAAGACTACCAAGAAGAACAGCAGTAGCCGTTGCCGATACTCTGTTCTGGCAAGCATATATCAGTAGCACAGGGTATGCTACTAGTATTGGCAATGTCCGGAAGGCAGGTGTTTCTTCTCGAAACCTTGTCTTCGATTAATGTTCATAATTAAGCAGCAGCCGCAAGAAGCGACATGATTCAGTACCAATATCAGTCCAGTCAGTAATGCTAGCACATTCGTTCGATGGCAGTCATAACAACAGGAGTGGTTGTACGCACACCGTCACTCATACATCTAAGACTAGTATTAGCAGCAGTGTGAAACACGGCAAGGCCCGACACCCATAACCCCGTTCAACTCAAGGTCATGGCCCCTAAAGCTTCCAACACGGATTGACTTGCATGTCCCTGAACCCGAAAGCCTTAAGCCATAACCTTAAACCCTGAAACTAAAAACCTCGAACCCTCAATGCTAAACCCTAAAACCCTAAGCCTGAAGCCCTGTAAATGCTATGCCTTAAACCTTTAAGTGCTAAACCCTAGACCTTTAAGCCCGAAGCGAAAGCTTGAACCCGACATCCCTTGAATCCCACATGGGAGTTTCCGAAAATTAGGTGTACCGTATCCTGGGGTGCTTATAATAAGGATCCTACTATTTGGGGTACTATATTCGGGTCCCCTAGTTTCGGAAACTCCCACATTCTGAATGGGGCTTGAAGCTGCGCACCCTATTTAGGGTTTCTCAAAGGCTCCATGTACCTTTATAGTAGATACTTAGGCCTTAAAGGGGTCCCTATATAGGTACTTTAAGGCTTAAGTATATACTATAAGGGCACATGGAGCCTTAGGGTTTGGGGTCGGTTCCAGTGGGCAGGAGAGTTGGAACCTGGAGGACTGCGGGCTCCCAGAGCCTCCAAACCCCCTTAATCAAGGAATATACTCTACCCTAAGGCTCCAAAAGGGGTCTATAAGGGATCTTTAAAGGGAATCTAAAAAGGTTCTATAAGGGGGGTTTAGGGTCTTACTTAAAGGATCATGGGATTTAGTAACTACCCCAAAGGCTCCAAAAGGGGTTAGGGGCTTTCTGGGCGAGGGTTTCGGCTTTGGGGACTAAGGTTTGGGATTTCACTACGAGGGTCCAGGAGCATTAGGGTAAACTATAATGGGAACCCTAATTCGATTTAAGGTATATTCCTTAATATAGGGGATATTCGAATCCCCTGAACCCTAAACCCTATAGATCCCTTTAAAGGAACCCAAGGTATATTCCCGTAAAGGAGGCTCTGGGTTGCAGGTGCAAAACCTAAACCGTCAAGCATGCTGCAGCAGAGAGGCCTGTGGTAGAAGAACTTCCCCTGAGGGCTCATCCAGCCTCTGGGCGTAGGGTTTACGGCAGCTGGCAAGTGATTGAAATACCTGTCTTAAGATGTTCCCATTTGAACTACGACCGCCTTGTAGGCAACTAAATTCCAGCGGCCCTTCCATAGAACGTTTTGAACAGCCCGGGAGCCAAGTTGACTTACTTCGAAACTCCGCAGAGCCGTGATCCCAAAGGGTGAGACCTGCTGCAAGATAGCACCAAGTCGAAGCTTGCTGCCTACATAAGCGCAGGCCAGCGAGTCTACTATTCTAGGGTCCTGCCCTAAGCCCTAAACCCTAAACCCATTAAGCATTCAAAACAAAAGAACACAATCGCAACCACGGCTGGGAAGCGAAAGCAAGATGCGGGCTCCGGGCTTGGGTGTTCGAAGCACTACAGGGAACCCCATAAAGTTGGAAACCGGATAAAGGTCAAATAGTGCTGGGATTCCTTATACATTACTCTTAAGGATTGAGGCTATTGGGTTTCCAACTTTCTACTGTAGTAGGTTCACCCACAAAGCCCTACGCGATTGCAGAACCACCGACCAGCGGCTAAGAGGAGGCACATATATCAATGACATTTATGTACATCAGTGTGTATGTGTGTGTGTGTTTGTGTGTATATGAATATGCATGCACATGTAAATACGGGCCTGAGTGCATATACACTTATATATATATATATATATATACATACATACATCCATGCATGCCTGCATACATACATTACATACCTGCATGCATGCATACATACATATACAGCGTAGCGCATCTTAGTTCGGGTTTACGGTTTGGATTCGGGCATACTGCGCTGAAGCAGGCTTCAGGCGAAGCGAGCAAACAAACGAAAGCCACAAGCTCAAGGGCTACGCAGAAGGCTTGAACTGCACTGATCCAAATCGCCCCTAAACCGTGAGCCCGAAACCTTACACCCGAAACCCTATCCCTTAAACCCTAAACCGTAATCCTTAGACCCCAACCCGTATACCTTAAACCCCGACCCTAAACCTCAAACCCTACCTTAACCCACCAAAACCTACTGTTTTGTAGGTTCCTATTCTATACCATAATATGGAATTTATGGGGACCCTACAAAAAAGTAGTAGTAGCTGGTGGGCTAAGGTAAGCTGTATACCTAAACCTTACTTTAAAACTCAAGTCCTCAAGCCCTTTGGGTGCAAGCCACCGACGTAGGTGCCACCAGGTCCTGTGTTTTTGACCACCTCGAGTGATTGTAAGGGTTTAGGAATTAGTGACGTCGGGTTGCTATCAGGGGGTTTCCGAAGTCTCTATGAGGGTTCCTTTAAAGGGATCCATAAGGGATCCTATTTAAGGGATCCTTTAAGGGATCCTTTAAGCGAGCCTGTATAGGGTTTAGGGTTAAGGGGTTTTCCGAAAATTAGGGGTACCTTAGTTTGGGGTCCTTATAAGAAGGATCCTCCTATTTAGGGTACCATATTAGGGTCCCCTATTTTCGGAAACCCCCAATAAGGTTTACCAACAAGGGTTTCTATAAGGGTTACCATAAGGTTTGTCGCAAGGACTACAAGTCCGGATCACAAGGATAGGAGAGTTTCGGGTTGAAGGGTGCTGTTGGGGTTGAGAACCCCTTCCTGAATACGGATTGTAATAACATAGAGGTACCGAAAGAAAGAAGATTGAGTAGTTTGGGGCCTCATTGCACAACTCTCGGGGCTCCGGAGAACCACAGACGCACAAAAGAATTAAACGCCTGCGGCACCCAGTCCCGTAGGGTTTAGTGTCTTATACAGGGTTCCTCATTTAATGGGTCTTCTTTATGGGACCTATAGGGTTCTAAACGGGATCTACTAACTACTAAGATTAGATACCAAGAGTCCATGCATATTCTAGGCTCTAAGCAAAGATTCCCAAAACCCTTACATTCAGGAACTGTCCTGAGATTGCCGCTCGCTTGGTATCTCCCCGTATTTACAAGGGACACTGGAGTCTCCGCGATGCAACTAACTTCCCGAACAGCCTGCCTCTTGCAGAAGGGAGCCACAACTGACTTGAGGAGTTTCGAGTTCAATGGGTTTTTTGTTGGGGTTTAAGGGTTTAGGTTTTAGGGTTTAAGGGTTTAGGTTTTAAGGTTTAAGGTTTAGGGTTTAGGTTTTAGGGTTTAGGGTTTATAGGGTTTAGGTTTTAGGGTTTAGGGAGGGTTTATGCTTTGTATCGAAAATGGTTTGGGGTTCCTAGCCTGTGCCCACTCGTCTGGAACCCAGTAGGCGCGGATGCCATCCACCAGGACGTTGGGAGGATACTTGCTGATGGGGAAGCCACCTAGCCAGTGGCTCAAGGCTGCTGAATTCATTGTTCGCAGATCGACTCTTGCAAACTCGAAAATAAGTGACCCCGTAACCGAAACATCCGCACAAAAAGGGCCCCGGTACCGCTGAATGTGTTCAGAGCAAACGAGATTTTGGGACAGTGTGTATGTCTCCCTAAATACTAGCTAGTGAGACTCCCATCTTGCATTGAACGCTGGCTGACTTTACGCTTTACCGATAGTTTATCTGGTTTCGCAGCTATTGTCTATCCCTAAGGGTCCATGTACCCAAATAGTATACACTTTGGCCCCAAAGTACCTATATAGGCACTACTTTAAGGCCAAAGTATATACTATTTGGGTACATGGACCCTTAAGGTATGGGATGTTGGTAAGCTTTCGGGCAGAAGTCCTCCCGAAAACTTGCGGAAGCGGGGACCTTGCTGGCTTTAGGGATTATAGGTCCGATTAGGGTTCCGGGCGTCAGTTTGATTGATGGTACGAAGCGACAGTTCCTCAACCACCTCCGAAAGTGCCGCAGCTGAACCTTGAACCCTTGCAAAGCAGTTTGCGAGTCAGACCATACTCCCAAAACCCCTGAACTTGCAACTGCAAACCGTGAAGCCCCTATACACCAAAAAAATCATCGCCATACCCTAAACAAGATAACCCTGCCCGAATCATTCAGGCACTCATTTTAAAACTCCCGAAAGGCAAACCGTATGGACCTCTTAGAAAGAACCTTTAATGACTAAGGCCGTTACATTTAAGTCCAAAAACACGAAATCCATATAGACCCCTTGAAAAGGAACCTTCACCTGCTCTCGAGTATTAAGAAACCACACCTAAACCCCTAAACCCTATGACCCCTAAAACCCCTAACAACCCCCAAACCCCTTAAACAAATTAAAAACCCTAAACAAACCCTTAAAACAAAAAAACACGAAACCCTGAAAACCCCAAGGAGGCCAAAGCCTCTAAGATCCTAAAACCCCTAAGAATATTGAAAATTGAAACTTCAAGGAGGCCAGAGACTTCCCTAGACCTTTTCACTGGGGCACAGAAACCCCTAAAACCCCTACAGTAAAACCCCCCAAAACCTTTCAAAACCCCTTAAACCCCTAAAACCCCTACAGTAAAACCCCCTAAACCTTTCAACACCCCTTAAACCCTTAAAACCCGTACAGTAAAACCCCCCAAACCTTTCAAAACCCCTTAAATTCCTGAAACCCCAAGAGGCCATAGACTCCCCGGCCTTTCAGTGGGGCGCCATCCCGCTCTTGGGGTGCAGGAGGCGGATCTCTGCCACACCGGGCCACCACCTCTGCAGGGTTGGGGCTTAGGGTTTAGGGTGAGGGTATAGGGGATTTAGGGTTTAGGGTTTAGGGTCTAGGATTTAGGGTTTTAGGGGTTTGGGGGTTTAGGATTTAGGGTTGTAGGGTTTAGGGTTTAGGATTTAGGGTTGTAGGGTTTAGGGTTTTGAGTTGAGGGCTTGAGGTCAAAGGTTTAGAGTCTGTACGGTTTAGAGTTTAGAGTACAGGATTTCGGGCTTGAGATTTAGGGTTGTAAGGTTGAGGCTTTGTGGCCTTGCGTGGTGTGAGAAAAAAGAGTTGTTCACGGTGTTGGTTTTCTCTTGTCACCTTACAGGGTTCAAGGGCTGGGTTTCAAATTAGAGCGTGGTGGTATGAAGTCTCATCTGAACCCTAAACCAGAAGCCCTAAATCCTAAACCTCTGATTCATAACCTGCCCTGCCCCAACACCGAAACACCTACGGTCGAGGCAGCCAGGGGGCAAGCCGATATGCCGGGGACTTCTTGATGCCACCAGCCGGGACTTCCCAGCAAGACACCATGCCTTTGCCGTAGCCTCGCAAGGGATCGGCTTCGGGTTCGCGGGGCTCGGATCCTTGGGACTCGTTTAGGGTGTAGGGTTTAGGGGTAGGATTCAAAGGGCTTCCCAAGAAATTCGGAAAGATTAGGCACTTGAGGTTTTAAGTCTTGGCTTTTGGAGAACGGAAGCCACAATAATTTGGACGACGGAAGGAGTCGGGGAAGTCCTGAGATAAGCACACCTTATTAATGAAGGTGCCATAAGTTGCCGCATGTTGCCGCAGTCCTCCGGTCCAAAACATGGGCAAGGCCCCACTTCTTTGCAAGCCCAAAAACGAACCCAAAGCCCTGAAACCTATGTTTTGGTTCAGCATGTACATAGGTCGCTTGGATATTAGTAGGTATGGATCACTTCTTGCCGTTCTCTAGCTTAGCGTGAACCCAACATTTACAGACTCGGTTTTCAAGGGCCTCAAGACCACACCCTAGAAACACAGTTCTTTACGTTGTAGGTCAGGTTGGAACAAAACCTGTAAGTGCATAAACTAATCCATGGTATCATGTAGGGTTGCTAATTTCTGGTAACCTCATACTGAAATCCAAGCTTCAGTATTCACCACCAATCTTCCTACGGAGTCCAACCTATGCACTCACCAATGCCCAAATAGTAGAAACTCGGCCCGATAAGGGTCACTGCACCGCAAAACCACACCCGAACAGCAAACGCATGGCAGTTGCTCATAGCACCTGTCCCCGAAAGAGCCATAAAGTAGCTTCCCATCATTTTATGCTTCACCCTGCAACAGCCTATAACCGGGGTCATATTAAGGGCTAGATATAGTTATAGAGCAAGAATAATATTATGGGCAGTACCCAACATATAGTGCTTCCGGGACACAACCGCCCAGTACTGTATACCCTAAATTCCAGACCCTGCTCACAGATCGTCGCGCAATTGCTGCCTCCTCGCTTCCGGAAGCTAGCCTTCGCTCTTCTAGGGTTAGGCTAAGGCTTTGAGGGTTTCGGGGTCTAAAGTCTTGGGATTTAGTGTGTTATGGTCTCCCTTGATTAAGCTAAAAAAACCTAGTCTAATGTAGGTTCTTAGTTCTTATTATGAATGCTACTATAAACCTGATAGCGCCCCTCCAAAAAAGTAGGCTTTGGTAGGTTGAGGCCGGGTCTTCGGATTAGGGCCTTCGGGTGATAAGACTTGAGGATGGGTTTCGGTTTTAAGGTTTGGGATTTAGCGAAAGGGGTTTTGGGGTTTAGGATTCAGGTTTTGAGATTTGGGATTTGGGGTTCTTTGGGGTTCATTCAGACCTTAAAAACACCACTGTTGTCGGGTTCCTTGATTGAAACGGTAGGTTTTAAGTTTAAAGTCGTTGAGAACCCTAAACCCTAAACCCGGTTCCTTTAAGAGTTTCATAGGGGTGTTTGGGGCAGACAACTTTGGGTTCGGTGACATCTCTCACGTAGGGTTTAGGGTTTAGGGTTTCAGAAGGCACCACGCACAGGCTACACTACAGTAAGGCCCGGAGGAAGAAGCCCGACCATCCGAGTCGAGGGTGAAGCTGTGCGAAGAAGCTGAACTGCAACCTCAAAGTAAGTAGTGTTACAGAGGCTAGTTGGGCACAACAGTCTTCAGTGTGCAGATAGAGGTTGCGGAACAGAGACAAGTGTCCCATCTAAGCAGCACGGGTTCATGGTCCAACTTTCTGGAGTTCACCTTACTGAGTAATTAGCCCATTTATCATAATGGTACCCTTTTTCCTACTATTCGGTTTTAATAAGGGGACCCTAAACTAAAAAGGGCGAAACGGTACTACTCAGGAACGTTTAAGGTATGAGCAAGCCACGGTGGCCGCCTGGGGTTGTTGCGTTCATGAAGCTTAACTGTTACTTCGAACCAGGGTTTTGGGCTAGGACAAGCAACATTCATACATCTTGGTGTAAGATTTTTTTCGAATAAAAGAACTCGGAGATGTCCGCCGCAGGGCAACTTAATATAGGGGCCTTAATTAGATTGGGGTGTTGGGGGCCAGTATACTATAACTTTATAGCAGTGGTAAAGTAGTGGCCCAAAAGTTGGAAATCCCCCAGCCTCAATCCTTAAGAGTGATGCATAGGGAATCCCAGCACTAATTGTCCTTAATCCGGTTTCCAACTTTTTGGGGTTTGCTGTAATAAGGAACCCCCAAGATAGTATAGGTAATTATTTAGGCCCCTATATCAGCGCATTCTTGCAGCTGGGGCGCGGTGGTCTTCACGGACTTGTCTTTTACCGTCTTTAGAGCTCTCTTCGCCGCCTGGTACACCCATTAATGGGGACCCCCAAAAGGACATAAGCGCAAGCATTTTATTGGGATATCCCTACCTTATTGGGCTTCTTTATAAGGGGGTTTATATGGGATATTTCTATCCTTGTTTGGGGCCCTAATTAAAGGAATCCTTACAGACCGAAAACCCTAAAGCCTGAAAGGAACCCTTATACAACCTAGAACCCTTACAGGAACCCTTATGTCATGCCCGGCTGAAGGTGCAAAACACCGAGGGTATAAGCCGAAGGGATCCTCAGCACTAGTGGTCTTAAGGCAACTTTCTTGAACCATAGTGCAGAGTTTTTGCTGTAATAAGGTTGGAGGGGTCGACGATAGTAGAACTATCTTCACATCTGTAAGGGAATAGTATCACGAATTATTGCGATCCGTATCTTGTTTGCCAATGGTTTTCCAAGCATGTGCGGTATCTTGGTGAAGATGGCTGATACCATCTGATACCACTCACTCCTGCTGCAGCTTCTGTACTGCACCAGATGACGATGAAGACAATGATGGTGACCACGGTTATAGGCCCTGATGAAAATATCGTATACTGGCACCAAGCCCTGTACCTACACCCTATAAGCCTCATATCACCCTGAACCCCTAAACCCTAAACCCTAAACCCCATCATGTCATGCTTTTCATGATCCATGATCAGCTCGTCATTTGCTCCGTAAGCGCTGGCTCAAGAAATCGAGGTTCCTTTCTTCGGTATTGCAGGTGATTTATAGAGATGGTACAAGGACTTTGTTGGGATCGCTGAGAGGTAAAAATGACAAGTTAAAACTAAAGGCTTAACATGGAAGGAAGCCTGCGTAACAGTACTGCTCAACTAGGCAACTGGTTGATAATGAAAGCATCTCAGGACCACCGCAAGACCCTACACCTGGAAACACCAAGCGCCAAACGCTGCAGCCTTAACAGCCCTAAAGCCCAAAACCTTATTAAAACCCTAAAATAAAACCCCGAAAGCCGAAAATTTAAATCCGAAAGCCCAGGCCGTAAAGCCTTATAAACCCGGAAAGCGCTGAGCCCAGAACCTGGCCTGTCTCTTCCGTGCCAGCTGGGCATCGGGAGCTCGACTGCGAGGGGCCATGGCGACGTTTCCGTGGCTACCAGGTGCCCTATCCTCAACTTGAGCCAACGCATAGAAAGCCAACAGGGTTTCGGGTTTGGGTTTAGTGTTTGGGTTTAGGGTGTAGGGTCGGATTATCCTCAACTTGAGCCAACGCACATAAAGCCAATATAGTTTCGGGTTGGGGTTTAGGGTCGAGGGTTTGGGGTTTAGCGTTTGGGGTTTAGGGTCGGGTTTGGGCACATAAGGGCTTGCACGGGTTTATAAGGGCTATACTTCCCCGTATCCGTTAACAAGAAAATATGGACAAGAATGGCACGCAATAATCATTATAACAGTTTGATAATGGGTAGATGGAGGTTCTAGGTAGGGCTTGGGGCTTAGAGTCTCAGAGGGTTGTACTCTTCGCTTGGGGCCTCCTTCTGATGTCGGACTTGGACTTGGACTTCGTTTCACTTGGCTTTTCTTCCTCCGCTGGCAACATGATGCTTGGTGTCCCCTTCTCCTTTCTGCCGCCAGCGTTGATTACTTCCATCGCATGCTCCATGGCATCGTCGACTTCCTGTCTTGGTGTACAGCGCAAGCGCCAAACAGCCGCCCTTCGCCTTTCTGCCGCCAGCGTTGATTATTTCCATCGCATCCTCGATGGCCTGGTCGACTTCCTGTCCAGGCCCAACTGCAAGCCTGTACAGCGCAAGTGCCCAACAGCCGCCCAGCAACAAACCAGCAAGGCCTCCGCCTCGGCGTCAAGTCGAGCGAGGATGTCGCTGTCGGACTCATTCCCAGAGGGCCCATATACACTACTATTATGGAATTAGGCCCTAAAAGACCATCTCCATTGTGGTTTTGGGGACCTAATTCCATAATAGTAGTGTATATGGACCCTCTGGGATTGCAAACTCGCAACCCTGCAAACCCTGCCCCTGACTCCGAAGGATCCTTTACAAGAAACCCTGCAACCTGCCTTCAAACCCTTATAAACCATAATACCTAACCCTAAACCCTTTACCCTAAATCCTAAACCCTAGAATCCCTAAGTCATACAAGCCCTATAAACCCAAATCCAAAATCCTACAAACCCTAAACCCCAAGCGCTATATAGCTAGGGCACTATATTCAGCAATAAGGAGATTTTAAAAAATTCTCCCACATCGATACCTAATATATCGCTAGGATCCCAATAAGGGGACTTTACAGAATAGCCCAAATCGATACCTAGCTTATCATTACTATAACGCTAGGATCCCTAAAACCCTATTATAAACCCTAAACCAAAAGCCTAAAACCCTGTAAGCCCTAAACCCCAAGCTCTGAAGAACCCTAAACCCCTACCCCTTAACCTCTATGAGCCCTCTCTCTCCGCAAAAACCCTGAAACCTAAACTCCAAACCCTACACCTCAAACCTTAAACCCTAAATCCTAAAGCCCAAATCCTAAAGTCCTAAACCCTACAAGCCCTCAACCCGTAAACCCGAAAAGCCCAGACACCCCAACTCGAGCCTACTTGTCGGGTATCATGGGGAACCAAAGGTTAACCTTTTTCATAATATAAGGACTATTAAGGATTATACTACCCCGAAAGGTTAAAGGTTACCTACTCTACTACTAGGCAGTTGACACTCCTCAAACCCTGAAGCTTTTGAAGCTCCTAAAACCTCAAACGCCCAAATACCCCACACCCTACACCCCAAAATTCCTAAACCCTAAACCCTAAACCCTAAATTTCCTAAATTCCTTAAGTTCCTTAACAGGAGAGGACTCTAGGATCCGGTTCAAGGCCCCGGCCCTTCCCGGCAAGGGTTGGGGCCATAGGTCCTCGGGGCTTTTCGCTTCCCTTAAGGCCTTCTTTAAGGTCTCCTTTTAAGTGTTCGGTTACGGGTTCCTTTAAGGGTTCTGTTCCTTAAGGACGAAATGAACCCTAAAAGGGTTTAAGGTTCATATACCATATACGGATTCATAGTATATGGGTATAGGGCCCCTACTTTTAAGGGTCATTTCGTCCTTCAGGTTAAGAGTTCCTTTAAGGGTTCCTTTACGCGCTCCTTTACGGCCTCCTTTAAGGGTTCCTGTATGGGTTCATGGTTTTCGGGTGTAGTGTTTAGGGCCTTTTGTTTTCGGGTATAGGGGCTTACGGTATAGGGTTTGGGGTTCAGGGGGTGTTGGTTTCCGGGTTTAGGGTTTAGGGGTTCAGGGCTTAGGGGTGTTTAGAGGTTTGGGTTCGATGAGGGTTCCATATTGTTGCCTTGCCTTTGGGCAGACAGACACACACACACACAGATAGGCAGACAGGCAGACAAAGAGAGAGAGAGAGCCACAGACTAACATTCTTGCATAGCCTCGTGCATGCAAGCCTATACACAAACTACTGGTATCCCACACGAGTGCATCCAAAATCTTGCCTAGTCGACGCACATCTCCTGTGTCAGACCCGAGCAAACAGAATCCTGCTTTAGATGATACCAGGATGGTTTCTATCCTGTCGCTCCGAACCCTGAACCCTCTAAGCTACGAAATCATGAACTGTCAAATTGGGGATTTCCGAAAATAGGGGACCCTAATCTAAAACCCTAAACGTAGGATCCTCATTACAAGGACCCCAAAATAAGGCACACCATATTTTCGGAAACTCTCAAATGCAGCCGAGCTCTGATGCACTGAACGCCAACAGTCCTGAACCTCAAACATGCAGGTATTGTAGGCGCCTCAATAATTAGAATAGGGTTTGGGGCTATATTATACTATAATTATATTATAGTAAGGAAACCCCAAAACCCTTTTCTAATTACTAAGGCCCCTACATTAAAACTAAAAACCCGCGAACTCAGCAGGTGAAAGATAATTCCAAAGGCTCCATTTACCTACAGTATCTCCTTAGGCCCCAAAGGGCTTGCTGTATACTGGTACGTAGGACTTTAAGGCCTACGTATATACGATATCCTGCATGGGTACTTTACGAACTAAGTTTAGCCTGTACGATATGGGCACAGGGAGTTTGAGGGGAACCCTCACATTCCAAGCTCGCCACAGCACGGTGGACTGCATTTGCAAATCTTGCGGGAGGTCGCCTGCTCTGTGCTTTTGCGGCCGGATGTCTCCAAGGTGGGTACTTAGATCTTGGGATTTAGGACCTGGGGTTTATGAATTCTGATTCTGATTGTAGGCCTTAGCAGAGAAATCCCCCAAAACAGGTACCAAAGAAGACCATGCCTCATTGTGAGAAGCCCTACCTTCTTCGCCTTAGCTTCTAAAGCTTGGCAGGTTTGGGAGTAAGGGCTCGCTTCGGGTAGGGAGCAAGGGTTTGGGGTTTAGGAGGTCAGAGGTTCGCCATCACCTGGAACCCAGAGCCTCCAAAACCCCTTAATTAAGGAATATACCTTGAATCTAATTAGGGTTCTTATTATAATTTAAGGTATATTCCTTAATTAAGGGGTTTTGGAGGCTCTGGGAAGATCATGGGGCGCATGCGTACTTTAATCGGGGTTATAAGTCGTTGGGAGTACAGCTACCCTAATAATAATCCTATGGTTGATGATATACATCCTGCATTACCTTAATGACCTCAGACTCTGGGAATTATGGTATGTAGGGGTTTCCGAAAATAGGGGACCCTAATATAATACCCTAAATAGTAGGATCCTTAAAGGTACCCCCAATTTTCGGAAACCCCAATATTCCTTATTATGGGTGATGCAGGATCTATACCATCAACCGTGGTTCTTTAGTCTCCTGATCCTTCAAGCACAAGGTTAAGGGCTTTTGGGCTGAGACTTCAGCAGGGACCTGGTTCCCTCTGGGTAGTTCTTTAAATTAGGGCCACCTTTTTAGTATCTTTTTTTTTAATGAGTGTGCCGCACTATTTTGGGGACCTAAAAAAAGAGGCCCTGGTTTAGAGAACTACCCTTATGTTAAAGGAGGCATACAGGGTGTGGGGAACGGAGTTTAGGACAGGTTAGGGTTTGGGGGTGAGTTTAGGGTCTGGGTCTGGGATTCTAGGTCAGCGTTGCCACATCTCTTCGGTTTGGTGCTCAAACATGTCCGGGACCTATGAAATATCATGTAACATACTGTGTGGTTATGTGGGCTGTACAAGATACACCCGGAACATCCCTGACTAATCAAAATGCCCTGGAACTACCCATAGCCTGTGGAGTCCGTGGCCAGGAAGATGTGGCGATGGGCAGTCGAAGCATTGAAATACCTGCAGCATAGGGCTTTCAGGTCGCGGTTTTAAGATGTGGGTTTGCGGCTTTTTGGTTTAGTGTACTATTTGGGTATTTGGGTACATGGACCCTTAAGGTAGCCCGCAGGCTCCACAGGGCTAGACACAGTTGAACCGCGGATGTCAGACTGCTCCTAGCGCTCCCGGCAGTTCGGGCAGAGGAAGACCCCCCCCCCCCCCNCCCCCCCCCCCCCTGCAAGTGCGGCTCAGCACCATAAGCATTATCCAGGGAGCCTAATTTCCTAAACCCGAAACGGCCCTAAACCCTAAGCCTCAAACCGCCCAGACCTAACACTAGGACAATAGGTATGTGATATAGGGGCCTTAATAACTAGAATAGGGTCTTGGGGCCCATTATTCTACAATTATAATAAGGAACCCCCCAAAATAGTATTGGCAATTATTTAGCCCCCTATATTAGTTGGAACCACCGAGGCCGACACTGCGACAGTGCGCAGAGTCAGTACAAGGGCAGGTCCACTTTTCCAGGCTACGCAAAGAACCTGAAGACCCGTAGACCCTGCAACCGTGTTACCACGCCCTAAATCCGAAACCCTAAACCCTTAAACCCTAAACTCAAAGTCCTGAGCTCTAGGCTCTGAACTGATCAATGCTAAACCCTAAACTCTGACCCCAAAACCCCAGAGCCTCCAAAACCCCTTTATTCAGGTATATACCTTAAATCTAGTTCGGGTTCCTGTTGTAATTTAAGGTATATTCCTTAATTAAGGGGTTTTGGAGGCTCTGGGCCCTTCTGAAGCAGCAAGATCCCTACATGGGCAGGAGCACGTGAGCAGGGGAAGCAGGGCATTCAGAGGCCGATAGGCCCCACAGCGGACCTCAGAAAACTGTCTGGTGCTTAGTAGGGAATGAGGGAATGGATCCCCATAGTAGTCCCTATATAATCCCCCAAAATAGTCCCCATAACCCATTCCCCCATTCCCTACTAAGAACCAGATAGGAAAAGGAAGCTGGTTTAGGGATTATAGGACTTTGGGATTCTAGGGTTTAGGCTTTAGGGCTTGGGGTTTAGGGTCTTTCTGGTTTGCGGTTTAGGCTTTACCAGGACCCCCCAAGAGCCTTTTAATAGAGTCCTTATCGCCCTTAATTAATAATGGGTATTTGGGTATATTACAGGGCAATTGGGGGGTCTAGGCGGGCGTGGGCACCCTAAACCCTAGCAGAACCCCCAAGTGGTGTTTATCAGAAGCTGAGTTGTAACCCTTTAAACTTTAGGAGAACTGAAGGCAAACCTTTGGGATCTTAATCAAAAGGGTTTCAACATTACCGCAAGCAGGTTCAAGGTTACATACTCTACTGTAACTAGGAAGCTGCCAACATCATACAAACACGAATCCCTCATGACCCTATATCGTCTCGAATCCATCCTGAACCCAGAGCCTCCAAAACCCCTTAATTAAGGAATATACCTTAAATCGAATTAGGGTTCCTATTATAACTTAAGGTATATTCCTTAATTACGGGGTTTTGGAACCGCGCAACCCTCGCGAACCCAGCATGTCTTGCGACGCCCACAGCCCCAAATCCAAAGACCCTAAGGGCTGACTCCTGGACCCTAAATTATGGGATCCCAAACTCCCAAACCCTAAATCCTAAATCCCAGGACCCTATACCCACTGCTGCTCTAGTCCTAAAGCTGAGGCTGCCACCATCGTGCCTGAACCGTTTCGCCAATCGCTCATACCCTAAACCCTAAACCCCTAACCCCTAAATTTTTAAACCCAAAACCCTAAAACCCTAAACCCATAGCAAACAAACCCTAATATAGGGGCCTAAGTAGCCAAGCTAGAGGGCTATGTGGTGTAGTGTAGATAACTATATGAACCTTAGGGGTTTAGGGTTTAGGGTTCAGGATTATGAAGGGAACTATAAGGGCATACAGTCTGCAGCTACTCCGACCTCCATATTCCTCAACGCCTCAACCCCAAACCATGAAAGCAAAACCGGGAGCCATTTTGCCTCTGGCACATGCTGCTCTCCATACCAGACACACGGACTTTAGGAGTAGCCCTTTTATTCTGACAAGGGTACCCTTTTTCCTGGTGCTGAAAGCTCATGTGACGCAAGACTCCGTAATAAATCCTCCGGGAAAACAAGACGCTGAACCTTAAACCGCTGTCTCTATCATGCGGGTTTGATCTGAGAGAAAGTGCTTTGAATGTCCGCTGCTGTGATGTCAAAGACACACACACAACACATTTCCCTAAACCTTAAACCCTAAACCCTAAACCCCTAAACCCTAAACCCTATTTTTTTTCTCCAGGGCTCGGGGTTCATGTCGGGCCTCTCTGGGCATAGCGACCCCTTAACTTACTTAACTTAGATTCAGCTGCTCATCTTCACAGCTTCTTCGATCGCCGCCCCACTGCCAGCAGGATACGCCCCGAGGAGCCTAAGCAAGGAGGAATGAGTTGCGAATTGAACGTGTCAGAAGCTTCGCACAAAAAACCCAACTCAAAATCTTGAATCCTGCACCGCGAGGCTTAGGGCTGTGGCGCTTGGTTTTGGTGTGGAAGGCTGTGGGAGTTGTGGGACGCCATAGGGGCTTTGATTCCGTGCTGAGGGCTTCGTGTGCTCGTGGGCCGTATGGAGCTGGATTTCGGAGAATGAACCGAGATTAAAGCCACCTCGTGATTGGGGTTTGGGTTTAGAGCTTGAGGGTTTGGGGCTTCAGGGGCGTGGGCTTGATGCCTTCGGTGAAGGGTTTGGGTTTGTAAGGCTAGGTTCCTGGGTAGCCCCCAGGGCACCCTTTTTCCTACTACTCGGTGTTAATAAAGGGGAGCCTAAAATACAACGGGCAAAAGGGTACAACTTAGGAGCCGTGAAGGGTTTAAGGAGTGCTCATTGCTGTAATCAGTGGCATCGGCAGCTACGACCTCTATTTCTGTCTCTGGGAGTTGGGGCATCTGTAGCCCTGAACTCTTAACCCGACATGCAGAAGCCGAAATGCCTAAATCCTAAACCCTAAACTCTACCCTAAACCCGAAACGGGGAACCCAATACATAAAGACCCTAAACCCCAAGTCGTGAACTCTACACCTGGAACCCAGAACCCAAACCATTCAGACCCCATGTGAGAGAATGTACAGTATAACATGTAAAGGAACCCAATATTCTAATATGCAACACGAGTTGCTCAGGCTTCCATATTAGCGTCTCAACCCTGAACATTCACCTAGTCCTACATGCCAAACCATACCTCCCATAACCCTAAACACTAAACCCTAAGCCCTTGGAAACCGTTTACAGCCAATACCTTGAACTTAGGGGCTTAGTACCCCCAGGCCCAACAAAGGGTTAACCTTTTCAATTATGGTCATGGTAGGATTATACAAACCCCAAGAGGCACCTATACCCCCCCTTAGAACCGGTTTAGGGGTTAAGGTTTAGGGTTGGGTTTTATATGATACAACCCCCCCAAAAAAAGTTAAAGCACGTCCGGTCATGAGCGCGGTCCCCAGCGAAAGGCGTGACCCTAAACCCTAAACCCTAAAAAGGTTAAAGGTTACCCACTCAGCAACTAGGTGTAAGCAGCGAAGCTTCGGCCTAGCTGCTGAGTTCAGAAGTGGCCAAAACCTCTTAACTTTCACTTCTACCGGGAATAACCCAGGGGCTCCAAATAGCCCAAAGTAGATACTATGTACAGACTTTAGACTCTAAAGTAGCCACTATTTGCATACTTGGAGCCCTAGGGTAATACTACCCCAAACAAGGCGAAGTGTGCTCATTCAGCTACTAAGGTAGCATCAACGCTGCATCAAATTCGCCATGGAGCTCAACACTTTGTAGGCCTGAAGAGCCCAGGGAGGAGAGAAGTCCTTCGATCAGCTGCTGTACCTCTGCGATCAGGATTTATAACCTAGAGGCTCCTCATACTAGCATTCTGGAATTAGGTCCCTAAAGCCGTAATAACGATGGTCTTGTGTGACCTAATTCCATAATGGTAGTATATGAGGAGCCTTATACCCTAAACCCTTGTGAACCCTTCAAGGAACCCGTTCATAAACACTCCTATTATGGAATTAGGGTCCCAAAACCATAGTAGGCATGGTCTCTTGGGACCTAATTCCATAATGGTAGTGTATATGGACTCTCTGGGAATGGTAGTATCGGAGGAGCCCCTGGGTCAGGCTTTAAGCTCTGAGGTTTCGAAGCTTCGAGGTTAGAGCCTGGCATGTTCTCACAGGCGGTTGAGGGTTTTAGGGTTTATAGGCAATTTATAGTGTTTAGGGTTTATAGGCAATTTATAGGGTTTAGGGTTACTTATATAGGGTTGCAAGAATGCACACTGTCTGGATGAGAGTTTGTGTAGTGTACAAATGCTCTTTGAGGCCTTCCCTCCCGGTTGACCCGTGTTTCCGTTGCTGTTTCGGCTTTCACGTTCAGAGGCATCGCAGGGTCTTTTTTCGGGTTTCCCGGTCGAACAAGGATTCTGCTTAATAACTTAGGATATTGCATGGGTTTGCTGTTGTAGCTTAGGCTAGGATACCGTGTGACAGTTTGTGTTTGAAGTAGCATCCATGTAGAAGTACGACAGGCTTCGTTCTACAGCGTAGGTTCTTGTAGGTGCACGTGCATCTCGAAGATGCGATCTTATTTCGTGCCTGACGACTGGCTCAGCCGGCAGCAATTGAAATCCTGAACGCGACACCCCACAGCAGGCCTCGACACCATCGATGCAAACCTCAGTTCCATTGCTAAAGACTTCTTGACAATAAGTCCGGTCGTCTTGGCTGCTACGTACTTCCCATGGACTTTAGTTTGGGATTTTCGGTTCTGTGCCTGCTTCAGGAATGCCAGGAATCGTCGACTTTGCATTCAACATTCAACACTGCACAGCAAAACATGGTGAATATCAAACATTCATGGGATGCTGACACAAATTGCCGGGATAAGGAAACCGGTATAAATGCCATACATCGAAATCTCTCAACTCTAGTCACGTCTAAAACCCTGAACCCTGAACCCTTTAAACTCCGGTATCCTGTGGCCTAAATAAACCCTACTCCTCGAAAACTACTTAGGGGTCAGAACCTATTCTTGTTGTGGGTTCTGGGGATACAAGAACGGCTTCGGGCGAAGTCTAGCACGCAAGAGTCTACAACGAGTAATTGGAGGCTTTTTACGCTGGGGCTTGGGGCTTAGCAAGATTGGCTGTAGGCTCTACGCGTACAGCTTCTTCATGTAGCTGCTTCGGGGTTGAGGCACCCCAGGTCACAGCTTTCGTGGCTGCCACCCTTTGCTGCCGCGAGGCCAAAGACGCGCTGCCTGCAGCTTGGCAGAGACCGGAGGGAAAAAAGGAACCCTTTATGGAGATTATGATCCATATGTGACAGGGGCCGCACAGGACGCAGCAGACTTTGCACATGTCGCGTGTCCGAAAAATATGCTACGTTCACCTAAAAACCTGATGCCTTAACCCAAATCCCTAAACCGTGAACCTGAATCCTAAATCCCTTATCCCCAGTTTGTCATATCCTGAAGACACTCCAACATCCCAATATGCAACAGAGACCAAGGTCCGACTCCAAGGTTTTCGGGATCAGGGTTTAGGGTTTACTGTTTAAGGTCTGTGAGTTTAGAACTTTGTTGAATTTTAAAAGATGAGGTGAACAAAGGCACAACTCACGCAGTTTTTCGAATTCTGAAACGCAGGCTCGCCACCTAAAAAATGTCGAAGTTCTGATCCCTACACCGCCAAAGTCTTAATGGATGCCTAAACCCTGAGCCCCTTAACCCGAAACCCCAATCCCCCAAGAACCCTTATCTATAACTTAACCGAACCTTAAGGCTAAACTCTCCAAAGCCCTAATACGTATAGTACCTGAAGCCCAAACCCTAAACCCGCCAAAAAGCCCTAAGACTCGACTAATTCCCTCACTCCGGGAATCCACAAACTTGCCTTCGATTGTTGCGAGCGACGCGCCAGCCGTGCTGCCGGCCTCTCGTCTGTTGTCTTCTTGCATGGCTGTTTAGGGTTCTGAGTTTAGGATGTTTGTTTGGGGGAAGGGGGGCGGTTCGGATTGAGGCTGGCTTAACTTCTGGTTTTGATCTTCGATATGTTTATTGATTGGAGCCTGTGGTTCTTCCGGCTTGTTGGTTTTCAGGGGTTGTAGATGGCTTGAGGGTTCGAGGTTTGAGGCTGGCGATTTGGGGCGTAAGGTCCGGGCTTTGGGGTAGTTAAAGGCTTAGTGGACTAGGTAAATGTGTCATACTGGCAGACCTACCCGTGCCCTAAGTGTCGTGGTGGGCGCCGGAGTGGCGGGGGATGGCCCGGCTGGCTACGGCAAAAATCACGTACTGAGCTAGCAATGTATCAAGAAAAGATGGGTCTTTATGTTGACGGGTTTACACGACGACACCAGGATGTTCGGTAGTAAGAAGTCAAGACAGTTGAGGGCTAGGGACTTAGCCTGCAAGGTGCAATGCAGGTACCGACTGAAACCGGCAGCGGTACTATAGGTACAGCCCCTCGGGATGATACGTAGACGTATACGTACTGTTCGTAAGTATGTGCTGACGTATTTGACGCGTATACATTTGTCTGATGATGTGCGTGCTCTTCGGTCGAGACCAATTTAGTTGCGAAATGTACATATCTCTGCTCCTCAAGTCCGTCTGTCCGTAAGTCAGTCAGTCACGGTCGGTCGGTCAGTCCGTCGGTCAGTCAGCCAGCCAGGCAGCAGTCATTGTCTTTGTCTGTCAACCTGTCCGTATGTCCCTCCGTCTGTCTGTCTGTCTGTATGTATGTACGTCTCTATGCATGCACCTGCATAAAGACGCACACATGCGGACACACCTGAGTACCTACATACCGACCTACCTACCTACCTACCGATCTACCTACCTACCGACCTACATGCATACACGCATACATACCGTTACATACTTACATACATACATGCATGCATGCTTGCATGCATGCATGCACGCACGCACAACTACTTACCGACATACATACATACATACATACATCCATGCATACATACATACATACCGACACGGTTCAGGTACAAGAGCCTGGCAAGGCCAGCCCCATAGCTGCCTCACTGCCTGCAGTCATTTCGATGATCCACGGATACTTGTTATTTTCAGCTTGTGCACAGTACCCTAAACCCTAAACCGTCAACCCCTAAAGAGGTCTCCATCAAGTGGCGAGCTGACGAAGCTACCTCAAAAACTTGAGCATGACCAACGTCTTGGGATGCTTGGGGGTTTAGTATACTATATCCAGGACCCCATGTACATAGTACGTCTACATTATCCAAGCCCCTGTACGAAGGCCTGGGTCCAATCTTCGGCATCTTTCGCGCCAAGACCCACCAGAAGAACCCGTTGGAGGCCTGTTCAGCTGAGGAATGTTTGGGTTCAGAGTTATAAGGGTTTAGGGTTTCTGAGTTTACAAGTGTTTGAGGGCAGCAATAAGCTCCATGGAGGCTGGGAACTGCAATATGAGTTAGTCACTCGGCATTCGGAGTGACCTAAGTGGGATTACCATGTTTAGGACCTCTCCTGTACTTGGCGAGTGGAATTGAAGGACCGAAGAGGTTCATAGGCTTGGGTGTAGATGCTTGTTGCGGTGGAGTACTCATATAGTATATACATTGGCCTTGAAGTACTCCCCATATAGGTACATTGGGCCCAAAATATATGCTATATGGGTACATGGACCCTTAGGGGATCCCTTTGAAGAGCCCTTGAAGGAACCATGCCTACTAAGCCCCATGATCTACTTACTAAGTCCCATTGATCCTAAAAACCCTGCAACCCAAACACATGGAAGCCCTTCTTGTGATCCTGTTTCCACACCCTGAAGCCTGGTCCCTAAACTCTGTAAAATACCCGGTCTTGGGGTTTAGGGTTTAGGGTTTAGGATTTAGGGTTTTATAGGGTTTAGGATTTAGGGTTTTATAGGGTTTAGGATTTAGGGTTTAGGGTTTAGGGTTTTTATAGGGTTTAGGATTTAGGGTTTAGGGTTTAGGGTTTAGGATTTAGGGTTTAGGGTTTTATAGGGTTTAGGATTTAGGGTTTTATTATAGGGTTTAGGATTTAGGGTTTAGGGTTTTATAGGGTTTAGGATTTAGGGTTTAGGGTTTTATAGGGTTTAGGATTTAGGGTTTAGGGTTTTATAGGGTTTAGGATTTAGGGTTTAGGGTTTTATAGGGTTTAGGATTTAGGGTTTAGGGTTTTATAGGGTTTAGGATTTAGGGTTTAGGGTTTTATAGGGTTTAAGATTTAGGGTTTAGGGTTTTATAGGGTTTAGGATTTTGGGTTTAGGGGTTAGGGCTATAGTCCCCAAACCCTAAAGCCAAACCCTAATCCCCATACCCTAAACCCTAAGCCCTAATGCCCCAACCCTAAGCCCTAAACACAAAAATCCAAAAACACGTCGAACCGCCAGCCTTTGTCAGAGACCTCCAGGAGCTCAGACTCAGCAAAAAGCTCAGGAAACACTCCAAGAGAGCCCAACACCACCGTAATTTAGGGTCTAGAGTTTATGTGTTTACGGGTTTAGGGTTTAAGGTTTAGGGTTTCGGGTTTAGGGATTTAGGGTTTAGGGGGTTGGGATTTAGAGCTTGGGTTAGCCAAAGGTTGCTATTCGGGCTACTGTAGGACAATAAGGGTCTACTTAGAGTTTAGGGGGTCGGTCTTTGGGGATACCAGAGAGCCAAATACCGGTAATGGGGGTTTAGGATTTATAATGATAGGGACCCTAATAAACACCGAAATTTAGGAATAAGACTATAATGATTATAGGGACCCTGGTAAACACCGAAATTTCGGAATAAGACTATATGAGGCGCCGGCACACCTGTCATTTTGCCCGAGGCGCCTTACTTTGATCTAAGAAGATGGGAGTTTCCGAAAATAGGGGACCCTAATATAGTACCCTAAATAGTAGGATCCTTATACGGACCCCAAAACAGGGTACCCTCATTTTCGGAAACTCCCATCTCGGGTTTTTTCGCTTCAGGGCAAAGGGCTCCGTGGGTTCGGCCAACTCACTGCAAAGTCGGCTGTTCATTCGATCACCCGGAGCCTCCAAAACCCCTTAATTAAGGAATATACCTTAAATTATACTAGGAACCCTAATTAGATTTAAGATAGATTAGGAACCCCAATTTGATTTAAGGTATATTCCTTAATTCTTAATTAAGGGGTTTTGGAGGCTCTGGGCATACAGAGTCATACTGCTGGAAAAATCACCACTGCTCCGAAAGCCAGTCACGATCGGTTTCGTCATGATTCACCCTAAGGGTCCATGTACCTATAAAGTATATGCTTTGGTTCTCAAGTACCTATACGTAGTTCAACAATAAGCCACCGAAACGAAAGGATATCCTTTCCGACAGCTACTAAAATACAAGCACCCAACAAATCTAAAGGTTGGGTATGCAGGAACTAACCCTACACCCTAAACCCCAAGCCCTAAACCCCTAAACCCGCAAAACCCTATAGTAGAAGCCAGAAAGTTGGATCATGGCTTTAGGGGATTAGTGCTAGGTTTACCTTAAGGGTACGAGGATAATCATGTTCCAACTTTCTGGCTTCTACCCTAAGCCCCCAAGCCCTAAACCCTTAAAGCCTTAAAGATCGGAGGAACCTTCTGAGCGTCGCACTGTGGCAGGTGATGCCGTAAAGCCTGACACATGGGCTCACAAACCCATTGCTTCCCAACATCTCCCAATCAGCATAATGTAAGGGCCCTAGTTATTAGAATAGTAAAGGGGTCCATAAGGGTTACTACAAGAGATCATAATGTAGGGGCCTCGGTAATTAGAATAGGGTTTGGGGGCATAGTACACTATAACTATAATAAGGAGCCCCCAAAAAACCCTATTCAAATTATTGCGCCCCCTACATTACCGCTGCTCCGAAACCCCGAACCCAAAAGCCTTATGGAGGCTAAAAACAATATGTAAAGCAATTCCATTTTTCAAGATTCTGAAGCTTTCTGTAGGGTTGATGCTGAAAGCAAAATGAACCACTGTCCGTCCGGAGATTCTACATGCATGAGTTTGCACCTTGACCCTTAAATGCAATACCTTTTTTGGTTACATTGGTTTCTTGTTAGGATCCTAACCATAAAACAAGTCATCCGACAACTGGTACTACACTAAAGGATCCAGGTACCGGGGTTTAGGGTTTAGGGTTTAGTACTAGGTCGTGCATCGTTATCGGAAAATGCTGTTTCGGGTTTGAAGGTTGGAGGAAATCATGGCTGCTTGTGCCTCGCGAAGCCCTGACAAAAAGAGGGGCCTGAATAATTCGAACGCGGCTTTTAAGGAGTTGTGTGTTCAAACTTTGCGGGAAAGCGCCTTTGCCTTCCAGTCGATAAACCGCCAGCTTCCTGCAGCTGTAATTTCAATCAGAACATTACAGGCCTGCGAGAAGAAACACATAAAGGCGACACGGCAACTCGCGATGTACTCATATCACACCACATTCTCCCGGCCAGGCCAAATTCAGGCTCGTACCATTTTCCTCGTTGTCCATCCCAATCGACATAATGTGGGCGAGAACAAGTAGGTCTGGCCTGGAAGACATCCGACAAACGTGTGCAGATAAGATCCTCGAATAAAGGCACAATAAGAGCGACTGGACAATAATATTGCAATACAAGAAACCCTAATTATCCTTAAACACTAAATCCTACTGCCGTAAACCTTACCCGCCCACAACTCTATGAGCATCAAAGCCATATAGTCGCCCTGTGAAGGAAGCCTTACAGAAAACCCGAGCCCAAAAACAAACTACACTCACAGAGCCCATAAAGTAGCCCTCTCAAAGGGACCCTTCAGCCGAAAAGCCCTAAAACCTAAACTTAAAACTAAACGCCAGGCCTCCAAACCCTAAACCCCTAAACCCTAAACGCCAAACCCCCAAACCATAAACTCTCTAAGCCGTTTGATCTGACGGCCTGTGTCATCGATAAGCTTCTGCAGTTTCCCTGAAGTTGACCTAAGGCTGGGGTCTTTTAAGTGTTCCTTTTTGGTTTGGTGCTTGGGGTTTAAGGGCTCCTTCTAAGTTAGGGTTTATGGTTTAAGGTTCCTTCTGCTCTTCAGGAGTTCCTTTAGAATTCTTTAGAGGCTCCTTATATAGGTTTCCATTGCAGATTAGGGTTTCAGGGTTTAGGCTTACGCATAGTCTCCATTTAAATCCCCTTTGCGAAAACCCGAAATTTCTCAGCGGGAACCTGTCACAAGGGCTGCAAGCTGCCTTGACTGGAGGCTCTATGGACCCATATGTGCAACGAAGAACCATAAAAGGGACCCCCAAAGGGCTTATGGCCCTTAATAGTGGGTATTTGGGGTATATTAGAGGATAGTTGGGGGGGGGTCTAGGTACTGTAGGGGCCTTAATAATTAGATTGGGGTTTTGGGGCCCATTATACTATAGCTATAATAAGGAACCCCCCAAAAATAGTATAGGTAATCATTTTTAGGCCCCTTTAGGTACTGTGTAAAGCTCGGGTGCCGTTTTGAGCCTAAAGAGCCCAGGGACATACTTCAGTGTTAGGGTTTAGGGTTTAGGATTTAGGGTTTAGGGTTTAGGATTTAGGGTTTAGGGATTTAGGTTTTAGGGTTTATAGGGTTTAGGGTTAGGAGTTAAGGTTTAGGGTTTATAGGTTTTTGGGTTTAGGGTTCAGGGTTTTGGGCCCTCAGATTTTGATAGAGTAAATAAAGCCTAAGGCTCCATGTACCTGTATAGCATATTGGTCTTAAACAAAAATACCCTAAACCCTAAACCCTAAAACGATAGATAGGAACCCCCTTAAAGGCCTAAGTATAGGCAATGGTACATGGCCCAAAGGGAGGAGTAGGATCCGCTCCGCGCCCTCGAATCTGAGCTTCAGGGCTTGGGTTTGGGTTTAGGGTTTAAGGGTTTAGGGTTTGGGGTTCAGGGTTTGGGGTTTAGGGTTTGGGTTTAGGGTTTAGGACTTGGGTTTGGGTTTAGGGTTTGGGGTTCAGGGTTTGGGTTTAGGGTTTAGGGGTTTAGGGGTTTAGGGTTTGGGTTTGGGGTTTGGGTTTAGGGTTAAGGGTTTAAGGGTTTAGGGGTCTATGTCGAAACTAATCTTTCCGAACATGTTACGAGATTTTTCGCAATGAGACAGAGGTTGAAACAGTATCGTACCGACTGCAGATTTGAAGACGGGCCGGGGGTGTTTAGGTTTCCTAGGATCCGCTCTGCAATGCAAGTACAGTACGTAGTTGAAATTCAGAGCCACGATACAATCAGCCTGTTGGGGTTGCAGGATGCTTCTAAACTGGAAACCCCAAAATCCCAAACAGAACCCTCAACCACCCCAGAACCCCTGACACGGAACGCTATCACCGCACTTCGCACATGAGTTGTGTAAGTAGGTCTCCTGGTTCACCGGGGGTTCACAGGAGAGTGATAAGAACAAAGACCGACACATGTGAAGAAAGTGGTTCTCCGGCGTCCCAAATCGCAGACAAAAGAGACCGTTCCGGACTTCTCCTCAGCGCTGCTTGCGGCTGTAAGCCAAGCGCTGAGCCTCAGCTGGATGCCCCGTGTCTAGCAGTTAGCTGCTGCAGCCTGTAGATAGGGGAGCATGCTTTTGCAAGGTCTCGGCAAGGACGATCTGCAGCTGCAGGCGTGCACCTCTGTCGCGGCGGCAGCAGCTATGCGTTCCTGTCGAAGGAAGCGGGAGTGTTCGTTCATGCAGAAGCGGGCACTGCGCAAGCGCAGGAGTTCGCAGACAGCTGACAACGAAATGCTGCCGGGGATTGGCGAATCTCTGATTTACAATGTTTGGCAACCCTACCTGATGCCCTGACAGGGCGACTTTTTCCCTTCTTCGGGGGTCTCCGGCCTAAACCCTATAAAGCCTCAAGACCCTAAACCCGATCCCTTCCTGTCCAAACATCCTAAAACTAAGGTCCCTGAGCTTTTGAGACCCCCTGAGCCCTTTTCCCCGATGGGCAGGGTTTAAGGTTTACCTTAACCTACCAAAACCTACTTTTTTGTAGGGTCCCTATAAATTCCATACCAGGGTTTATAATAAGAACCTACAAAAAAGTAGGGTTTGGTAGCTTAAGGTATCTTTTAACGGCCAGCTAGGGTTCAGGGTGTAACGTCCCCCCCCAATGGGTAGGGTTTCAGGTTTAAGGTTTAACGGCCCCCCAATGGGTAGGGGTTCAGGTTGAGGGTTTAATACTGTTGATGGACAAAATCCTGCATTACCCCTTATAAGGAATATACCATAATTCCCATAGTTTAGGGTCCTTAGGGTCATGCAATGATTTTGTCCATCAGCCGTATGGCTTAATGGTTTGGTTTAATGGCCTAAACCCTAAACCCTAAACCCTAAACCCCTTAATGGCAGGGCTCAGGGTTTCGGGCCGACAACCTGCGGGGAGACCCGGTCGAGTGGCACTTTGTCCAAGTAGGTCCCTATCCTTCCAAGCTGTGCCTCGGTGGCCAAACGCAATGAATCGAGTTTAGGGGATATATATATATATAATGGTATAATATTGTATTAAACTGTATTCTATATTTTTTAGTATCATCGAGTCTAAAGGATTTAGAGTGCATGGTGAAGGGCTCCATGGTCAAACTAACTAACTTACTGACAAGCCTAAAGGATTTGGGCTTTGTTTTTTGCTTTAGGGTTTAGGGTTAAGCTTTCAGGAAATCGCGTGTAGGGTTAAGGGTTTGGGCGTCGGTGACATCGCCCACACATCGACAATGAGGCCCTGCGAATTAGGCAAATACGGATAGGCATAATACAGAAGCCTGAACAAACAACATGGGATTACGGGGTGCATCAGAGCAAGACTGGATACTCAATTCCGAAACCGTGAATGCTTCAGTCGGAGTTGTTTTGGTTCTTAGTGCTGTAGGCGACAGGGATTGAATGATTAGCGCCCTACATGCTGCCTCCAAAACGTGCCCTTAGGGCTTAGGTTCAGGGCTTAAGGTCTGTAGGTCTAGGGTCTCACACCATACACCCTGAGTCTTATAGCCCTGCACCTGACACTCTGAACCGTTACCCGACCCCTGCCTCAAGACCCCATCACGGTAAGAACAACACGGAAGCCCCATCCCCTCTCAGCCTTTCCAACAAACTAGCAAACTGTAAAACCGACAACCCCTGCAAAAACCTTATAGCACTCCATATAGCTACATAAAAAAGGGGAACAACCTATCAAACCCAAAAAACAAACAAAAAATGCCATATTCGACATAGGCAGACCCTATGAAATACATGAATTCTAGCAAGACCTATGCCTAAACCCTACACCGCCTATGCCCAAAACCCCCGACGAAGATATCGCTTCCGAAGCGCTTTGCCATCTTGTGATCGAAGGAAAAGGACCATCACCGATCCGTCCTAGGCTCTTTAGTTAATCGGTTTATCAAAATAAGGGTTTTAAGGGTTTGGGGGTTTAGGGGTTTATGGGTTGGGGGTTTAGGGGTATGTATGGGTCGGCCAGGCTTAATGAGGTGTTATAGAAAAGAGTCCGGACAAGTACCTGAGCTTCAGGTTCCAAGACAGGGTGTACGAAGTAAATCAGGGCTATACTCTAATTGAAGGCAGGCGTAGTAGGTAGCGGCTCACAACTTACTTGCAAAAAACTTCTGACTCCCAAGGCACTACACGAGGTCTCCGAAGCTGCCCTAACTTAACCTACCAAACCCCAGATTTTTGTAGGTTCTTATTATAAGCCCTAATACTACATGGAATTTATAGGGACCCTACAAACATGTAGGTTTTGAGGTCAAGGTAGACCCTGGGAACCTTCAGACAAGGATGCGAAAGCAGCCACCCCTTCTTTGACCCACAGGGCGAACCCCCGGAGACTCAACACGGGGCCGAAAACCCCAGAGCCTCCAACACCCCCTAATTAAGGAATATACCTTAAATTATAATAGGAACCCTAATTAGATTTAAGGTATATTCCTTAATTAAGGGATTTTGGAAGGTCTGGGACGGGGCCGAAAACCATACAAAATAGTAGGTAAGGCTCCCAACACCAGCTGCCTTGAATCGAAGGGGCATGAAACCCCAAGACAATACCCAACCCTGTAGAATCCTAAGCCCGTCCTATACCCTGAACCCTAAACCCCGCAAGTCGTAAACCTTAAATCGTAAACCGCCAGCACAAACTGTAAACCCTGGACCTTAAATCGAAACGGTCGCAGCCGGCATCCCGCATTCTGCAGCCTGGTCACCCAAAGGTCCGGACGCGTAGTGTTAAGTTTGACCTGACACACTGCGGGTTCAAGCACGCGGAGATTTCAAAATTCCTTCCCTAAGCAGGACACTTCAACTTAGACTAGGAACCCACACTAATCCTGAACCCTCGTTGTAAAATAACTCTAAGGTAGATTCCTCCACTAATGGGTTTTGGAGCGTCTGGGTGTGTATGTCAAGTTTTCTTGAACATACTGTAGAAGACGGCCCCTAGCCTACATACTCGTGTGATGTAAGGTTTTACTGAAAGATCCACATGATGGCACGCAACCTATACATTCACGAAGCCTGCATCGTTTGGGGGACCCACGACTCACTGCCCTTTGGCACTGCTCTAGAAGCTTCCCAAATTGAGGCTACAGGTGTAACTATTTTTATTGCAGACGATTCAGGGCTTATTCCGATCCCTATCTTACGGTTCCGGGTTCAGGGTTCATTTACAAGGCCTGAGGTGTCTCTGGCAGTGGCATGAGTGTTCCTGGAATGCAAACTGTTGAAGTTTCTCGGAAATTAGTTCCATAAACATAGCATTCACACATTATCCCCTAAACGCTGTGAACACAACTTAGCAACACTTAACAAACAAACTGATAATCTTATATCGAAGCTTATCATGACAACATAAAGCATCCCAGAGCCCTCCGGGTTGAAAACCCGACTCTAAAACGACTGTCCTATGGAAGCGGCCTCGGGCAGAGCTCTGCGTACAACGCGCCTGGCAGAACGCCGGCAGGCGGTGCCTCGAGCCAGGCTCAGGTCTGCCTAGAGGATCTTGGGGGGCCCTGCCCTGAGCTTCCATGTACCCATACCTTAACCCTGAAGAACCTACCTTTTTAGGGTTCCTTATTATGATTTCCTTATATAAGTCCTTAAAAAGGTAGGTTCTTCAGGGTTAAGGTATAGTATATGCTCAGACCTTAAAGGGGTCCCTATGTAGGTACTTTAGGGTCAATGTGTATACTATATGGGTACATGGAGCCTTGGGGTAGGTAAGGAATCAAATCAGAAGGTTGAAATCGGCGTTGACGTCCCAATACCAACCGCCAATGGCCCAAGTCATACAGGGTTTAGGGTCATATACATAGGAACCTGATTAAGAAACCCTGGGTCTTTACTAGGGTTCCTAATATTATATGAATCCCCATATTTGGGGGTTATATGGCCAGGGTTTCTTGATCAGGTTCCTATATTAGTAAGTGTGGTAATGAGTACCTTCAATAGAGTTGTAAGCAAATCTAGATATAGTTACTCGGATAAATCTGGTTTCCAAGTCCCATGATCCGTAAGTAGGCTTAAACTACCATGCATAGGCATTGAAGTGGCTTATATTTGGTGTTCAAGGCCTTTTAGCTTTAGGGGGGTTTCTTTGAGGTTCAGGGCTTTGGGGCTTTCGGGGGCTTCTTTGGGGTTTAGGATTTAGGGGTAGCCTTAATCTTCCAGAACCTACTTTTTTTTGGTAAGATATTGAATTGACAGGGAACCGCCAAAAGGGTACATTTCGGTAGATCAAGGTAGCCTTGGGATCCGCTTGTGTGTGGAGAACATGATGTATAGGGCTGAATAATTTGAATAGAATTTATCTTTTGAAGGGGGTCTCTGCCATCATTCTATCAAGGAACAAACAACACATATAGTCTTGCTACTTATTTAAGCCACCATATTCGGACTTTTGGTGTTCTCATTCGCGGAGTTTACGAGTTGGGGTTCGGGCTATCAGTGTTGCCGAGTCAGGCTGGGCTATAGAGTGTCAAGCCTCATGATGTAAGGGATGAAAGCTTCAGGGACATCTAGGTTCGCATGAACAGGGGTTCGGCCCAAATTTTGAATCCCCAAGCCGAGGGTAGTCAAAGCCGTGCTTGTCCACGCAAACCTCCCGGAATCCGCATACCCACAGACTCCAGGACCATTTAATTAAGGAATCTCCCTAAGTTATAGTAGGAGGATAGTGGAACCTCAATATGATGAAAAATAATTTCATTATCTAGTAGGTTTTGGCACCTCAAGTAATGGGATGTGCTATTCACATGCCAACCATAGGCTGGTAGATTATGTACTTGGCTTGCATAGGTCTTAGGGTTTTGAAGGTTTAGAGTTGATATAGGGCAGTCCATTCACGAACAGAACCTTCGAACTAGGGTGAACAAGACCAAATCCGGAACCTTTGCAAAGTCAATAATCGCCGACATTGGGCAGTTCATAATTCTTGCGTCGAAATTGCATAAACCGCGTTCGGCTTGCTTCACCACCCACCCTAAATCCTAAACCCTAAACCCTAGCCCGAAACCCTAAACCTCAAACCCTAAACCTTAAACCGTCCCCCCTAACGAGGCGCCTGCCGCGCATGCCAAGGCCAGTCCAGGACGAGATCCCGACAGCAATGGCCGAGAGGCCGTCGCGGCGGTAGCCTCGGCATTTTAAGCTCCAGTTTACCCATAGGCCCCAAAGTAGTTCCTTTTTGGGATTACCTTAAACCAAAGTAGTTCCTTTTTGGGATTACCTTAAAGAATTCTAAATATGAACCCGAAAAAGGAACTACTTTGGGGCCTATGGGCAGGCTTTAGGGCCGGCCCCAATTAAACCTGCGGATGCAAAACCCTAAAACCAAAAAATCTGCTCACTCGAGGCCTTCAGAAGTAGAATAGCATTTCGAGTATATCATGAACCGTCTTTCTTGTGGGGTAAGTTATCAATACTGAAGAATCATGTTTCTTCACAAGCCCAGTGACACTGTCCTGAGCCCTGACCTTGTGAGCTTTGGGTTTTAAGGCTTTGGGTTTAGGGCTTAGGGTTTAGGGTTGCGTAACCCGGACATTCCATATGTACGGCCATGATTGCACAAGGTCCAGAAAACCACAATAAAGATGGTCGCTTGCCACCCAATTTCCAAATAACACATCTGGACTTTCTGGGAAACCACAGTATGCTGGCCAGTAGCACTTTCCCCTAAACCCTAAACCCTTCCCAGGCTGCTTCTGTCACGGCGACCGCCGGAACATAGGGTAAAACTGGGTCTCAGCACTCACGTTGCTACGTTTGCCCTCACTACTGATTTGCGGAATTTGGGGTTGCAGGCATTGCTAAGTCAAGGGTGCGCTGGCTGGTCCTCACATACAGGCGTCTTAGTCCGCAGACCTCCCTATACTCAGTGCCTGTACATGACAGAGGCCCTTACTCCCTAAACCTATAAACCCTTACATCCTACAGATCCTAAAGCCCAATCTCTGACGCCCCCTTGTTGACCCACAGGGGGCACGGCCCGGGCCGTCGCTGGTGCCGGCGGATGCTGAAAACTTGCCTGCTCAAGGGGATTCAGCTGATACGAAAGGGCCCAGGGTTTCGGCTCTGGGTAATGGCAGGGTGATGATGGGGTTTAAAAAGTATCCGAAGTGAAGTTTCCCGACCTGTCATCTTACTCCTCACTTACGTAACGTACGAGTACTACGTCCGTTGATCCTGCAATGACGCTTTAAAGATCCTCGTGTTAAGATTCCGCAATCAGGGTTGAAACAACTTCAAGCCATGAAGATTCGTGAACCTTCCTTTCACCGTCCAGAATATGACAATATACATATGATATATGTATGTATATATATATATATATATAATATAGATATGCACATATCCAACTGCAAAAAAACATATACGTATAGGTATGCGGGACATACAATGGCACATCAGTGCATGCCTCCTGTGGCAATTAATTAAGGGCTCATTAACTACTGCTTGAAAATACAGAAGCTAACTTCAGAGTCATTATAAGTGTGCAGACGGGGCTTTGTTTGTTGTTTTGGCTTTCTTGACTGGGCTGAGCAATCCATAGAACAAATCTTGGGGCATTCCATCTCCTGTTTAGCAAGGAGCCCTCTTCACTCTTGTGAGTACTAAGTTCTGATTATACAGTTCTTATACTGTGTTCCCAGACTCTAACAGCTAAAGCTCCGTATTGTCGCCCAGGTGTCTCTTACTGGGCCTACACATTCATGCACACCTTATACATACATACATACATACATACATATACTTACTGACATACATGCATACTAACATACATACTGACAAACAAACAAACATACATACATATGTACATACATACATACATACATACATACACGCACAACAAAAACATACACATACACAGAGAAAGAGAGAGAGCGAGAGAGAGAGAGAGGGGAGAGAGAGAGGAGAGAGATAGAGAGAGAGATAGAGAGAGAGAGCGAAGGACAGAGAGAGCCAGAGATTACATATTAATTACCTAGTGACAGGTAGATAAATGCAGACATCTAGCGCTTCATCTTCTAACCCTGGATCTGGAAGGTTGAAAGCTAAATTACGAGATCCCAAAACGCTGAAAACTTGGGAACGAAGAAGTCAGTTTAGGGCTGAATAACCCGAAGGACCCCATGTTCCGTTATGGGGATACTTCCTCAAATCATAGTAGTAATGTCTTGAAACCCTACATTCTACGGTATAGGTACACAGGACCCTTTGGGTAATTGCAAGAGCCCACTGGGTCTCTGCCGTGACGGCCTGCGCGGCCAGCGGCCCACCGCAGGCCGAGGCTAGAAGCGCCTTTTGGTGGAACTCATGGATTCATAGAACCCTAGGGATCTAAGGACTCATATAGGGTTCCTTTAAAGGGATCTATAAGGGGTCCTCCTTTAAAGGGATCTATAGGGTTTAGGGCTCTACGGACTCATATATTAAGGCTTTTGGGCCCAAAGACCATACTATATAAGGCTTTTGGGCTATTTTGATGCCCGGGGGAAGTTGTATGGGGTTTGGGTGCGGAGTTTTGTCGGGTTTTGGGTGGGCTTCGCTGGGTTTTGTTCTTTTGTTTTGCTGCCTTGCCCTGCCCTGCCCCGGCCCGGCCGACCGAGTCCAACGGTTGATGGTCAAAATCCTGCATAACCTTAAGGACCCTAAACTATGGGAATTATGCTATATTCCTTACTATGGGTAATGCAGGATTTATATCATCAACCGAAGTACCCAGCAAGTACTGTTTAGAGTAAATTCGGTTAGCAAAAGCCATCGGGAATAGCAATGGGACTGAAGCCTTCAGGCAAACATAACTACAACCTAGGGTTTGGGGCTATGGGGCAACCCTTAGCCACTTAGCCCTCAATCGTGAATGAATGCAGAGGCCTCGGTCATGAGACTTGGGCTTAAGGACTTTGTGAAATCATGAAAGTAGAAGAAAAAGCCGCGAAGGAATGGTGCGACTGTTGGCTCTGAGCAGAGGGTACTTCTTGATGTGGGTGGTTGTCAAAATTATGATCCGTTTTGGGGTCCCTATTATAATACGGCACCTATTATTTAGGGTACCCAAAAAGGCGCCATAATTTTGACAACCACCCATGTCTCTGTGATCCTTGAGACCCTCAAGCCTAAACCTTGAACCCTAAACCCTCAACCCTAAACCGTTCAAGCCTAAACCTTGAACCCTAAACCCTAAACCCTTCAAGCCTAAACCTTGAACCCTAAACCCGTACCAAAAACCCCTGGCGGGATCCTCCATAGGATCCTTGAAGCAACAAGAACAAGAAACCATTGAAAGGAATGTTTACAGGGTTCCTCGAAATTATTTGGAGGATCTTGGGCCTTAATAAGTACGGTTATAAGTACCTTAATTGGGGTGTTATAAGTATTACCCCAATAACAACCCTAGCTACTAAGCCCCATGATCTTTAACTCTGAGTGGCATCCTTGGGGACCCTTACAGAACCTTCGAAGGACCTCGAAACCGCTGAGGAGCCGGCCATTGCAAGATCAGAACACGGCTGCACGGCCGCGGACGGAGAGAGCCGAGAAGCTGATACTCGCAGGGGTGTAGGTTTCATTTAAGCGTTCAGGATTTAGGGTTTATGCTTCACATTAGGGTTTAAGGCTTTTAGGGTTTAGGGGTCAAGAGTTAAGGTTTAGGGTGTAAGGCTTGGGGTTCAGGCTTTTGGGCGTAGGGTTGAGCTTTAAGATTCAGGACGTATAAGCCTGTGGGTTCCTTTTTAGGGCTCGGGATTTTCATATAATGAGGTTCCTTGAACGGCTTGAGGGTTCCTTTCATGGATCCTGGTAAAGTCCCAAAGGCTCCATGTGCCTACGTAGTATATACTTATAGGCCTTAAAGTACCGACATAGTAACCCCTTTAAGGCCTATGTATATACTATACAGATACATGGAGCCTCCGGGAGTCTGGTTAAGGTCGAGGCTTTAGCGTTCAGTGCTCCGCCTCAGGTTAAGGGTTGATTGCTCTGAGGCTTGGGGTCTACCTTAACCCTGAAGAACCTACCCTTTTAAGGACGTATATAAGGAAATCATAATAAGATTCCTTCCCCTCAAAACTTAAAACAGCCCAAAAGCCTTATATAGTATGGTCTGTGGGCCCAAAAGCCTTAATATATGAGTCCTTAGATTCCTAGGGTTCTAGAGTTCCTTGACAGGTGCTGTAAGGATTCGATGGTTTAAGGGTTGTTTGTATCAGGGTTTAGGCTTCGGGGTTGAGGTTGAGATAGCCTGCTTGGAGGGTCGGGGGACTTAGTAAGTGGGTAGTAAGTAGACTTATAAGTACCCGAAAAGGGACCCTAATTGGGGTTATGGTACTTGTAAGTCCTTAAAATAACCAGTTACTAAGTCCCCCGACCCTCCAAGTGAGAGCCTGCCACTACGGGCTATTAGACCTTAAGGGTACCTTGATCTACCCTTAATAGGGTCCTAATAGGGATCTTTAGGGTCTAATAGCCCATAGTGGTGAGAGTCACAACACTTCATAGGGTGGCGCTATGCTCGACAAAAACATATACCTGAACCCGAAACCCTATAAACCCCAAACACCGTGGTACTATAGGGGCCCTCATAATTAGAATGCAGTTTGAGGCTCCTATTCTACTGCATCTATAATACCGAACCCCCCCGAAACCCTATTCTAATTATTAAGGCCCCTATGCTAAATCCCAATAGTACCCCTTATAGAATCCCTATTGACTTCCTTAAAAGGAAGCACATTACATCGAAACCCTGGTCAAGGCCCTTTTGGTGAAACGGAGGAACCAAGTATCTGGCCCAACCCCGCGGCGATGCCAGGATACACCTCGTCATCTCTCGCTACACTCGAGGCTTTGGTATCAGGGGAGCTTGAGACTGCTGGGGTTCGGGGTGTTTCGGGTTTTACGATCTTAGAAAGCTGGGCTTGTGACCCTGGAGGGATATAAAGGGTCTTATGCGAACTTAGTCAGGAAAGGCAAAGAAAATGGAAATTAAGAACACGCAACAGCCCTGAATGGTGTAGGCTCTGCAGTATGTCGATCTCGACATAGGTGTCCAGAGTTGCTGGGAGAAGCTTTACTGCCACGGAAGGCCCCTGTGACACGGTAGACAGTACAAAAGGTTCCACGGCCCAGAACTGCGGCATTGTCCAAAAACAAGTGACAACAGTGTGGGTTTGTCGACGAAGCAGCCTGCTTGCAGATAATCTAACATCTGGTGGCATCCTAGGGGCCCCAGCCCCGGTCGCGTGGACGTACAAAGTGCACCCGGCTGCACTAAAGCTGCTGCAGCTGCTGGTGCCCCGAGAACAAATCGCCTGCCTCGCTGGCCTCGCTCGGCATTCGCCTAAACCCTACCTGGACCCCCAAAGTGTGCAGCATGATAGCCTTTTGTATTGGGCCATTACTTTACCTACTGTTGGGGGGTGCGGGGGTGGTAGGTAAACGCTTTGTGCACTTCCTTCAAACTTCAGCTCCAGCAGGTGCTGAAACCGAAGATGAGCAACAAGTACAAGGCCAGGAGTCGAAACGTGGGGCAAGCAAGGATGCTTAACCCTAAGCCCTAAATTCCACCACGCTCAGTGTCGGCATCGGGCAAAAACACCATACCCATAACACCCAGACCTGACCGCTCCACCCAGAAAGCCTGAAGTGGTCCTTAAAACTTTGTTCCATCTACCTTCAGGATTGAGGGTTTAGTGCTACCCTAAACCCTAAACCGCACTAGGGTTTGGCTTAGGGTTTAAGTCTAGGGGTTGGGATTTAGGGTTTAGTGTTACCCTAAACCCTAAACCGCACTAGGGTTTGGCTTAGGGTTTAAGTTTAGGGGTTTATGCATCCTGTTAGCTACCTGGCTATTTCGTACTGTATCGGATCCCACTCCGCAGGATGGTTCACCAACGGTGTAGGGTTTAGGGTCCCAAGGGGTCCTATGTACCTATATAGTAGAACGTAGGGTTTCTATATTAAGAATTACTGCTACTATGATTTGAGGAAGTATCCCCCCATAACAGTACATAGGATCCTTTGGGGGTGTAAGGTTTAGGGTTTAGAAGTAGCTACAAAACAAAGGAGACTATACGTTGAAGCAGACCCCGCAAACGCCCAAACCTTGAGACCTTGAGCCCCACAAGCTTAAACCGCGAGACCGTAAACCCAAAGCCTCTGAACCCTAATCCATGAGACCGCAACTCATGAGACCCTCAACTCCTACCCTAAACCCTACCTTAACCCCAAATAATAGCCTCCCTTTTTAAGGACCCATAATATAAGGAAATCATAGTAAGGAACCCTAAAACGGTAGGTTCCTTAGGGTCCAGGTAAAGTAAACCCTCAACCCTAAACCTTGAGACCACAACTCCTGCGACTCCAGAATGCTATTTAGGAGATTGTAGTAGATGCTGTAGCTTAGTTGCTGAGTTCATAAGCCCCCAAAAGTGTACACTTTCAGTTTTATAGTGGGTTATATTTTCCCAAAAAGTGATAAAGTGCATCAACTCAGCTACTAAGCAGATATCAAGCCCAAAACCCAAAGCCTTCAACCTCACTCTGAACCCTTAAAGCTTAAGGAACCCTTGAACTATATATCCCAGAGGGTCCAAGTACCCAAGTAGGGTATCAACTCAGCTACTAAGTCAGACTCTGGAGATGCCCTATTCCCAGAGACTCCAAAACCTCTTAATCAAGGAAAGCCCTTTCAAGTGACATAGGAACTCCCTAAGGGTCCAAGTGCCTAATAATCATATACTCTCCTAAATATTGAGCTACATAACTACTGTCCTAAACCTAAGTACCTTATTATTGGGTCTTTTGGACCCTTAGGAACTCGAATGTGATTTAAGGTGTTTACTTCCCCAATGAGCCAATGAAACAGAAAGTCAAACTGTCGGATTACCACTACCTAGGGTTTAGGGTTCCTATACGAGCCCAACAAGTTTAACGGCTGGTTCTTGGGGAACTAAGCTTTAGTAGGTGCTTTCGACATCCCTGAGCTGTGGCCGGCGGCCAAGCGGATGAGAAGAAGGGCACGACGAAGAAGGAGGCCTCTGATGGAGAGGACTGCGGAAGGTAAGAGCTTGCAGGGCTTCAGGGTTTAAGGTATAGGGGTTTAGGGTTTAAGGCTTTAGGCTTGTGGGGCTTAGGGTTTAAGGGTTCAGGGTTTAGGGAGCTTAGAACTTTGTAAGTTTCAGGATTTAGGCAGCTTAGAGCTTTGAATAAGGATCTGAAGAAGTCCCTACACACAAACCACAAGGTTCGGATATCCCATACCAGGAACCCCCCAAAGGGCCCTTAATATTATTATTATCAGTGGGTATTTGGGGTATATTAGAAGGGAGTTGGGGGGTCTAGGTCCCATAATCCCCTTGTTATAATGTATCGTTATCCCACCCCAAAGAGTTTATGTTTGGGTCCTCATTGAAGGTTTCAGGGCGCCGTTGAGGGTTCATTCACGGGTTTCTTTAAGAACTCCTGCTGCGTAAGGGCTCTGTACAAGTACTGTGCGGGCATTAGGGATCGGCTTTGGTTCAGGGTTATTGGGTTTGGGCTTCGGGGCTTGGGGTTTCGGGTTTCGTGGGCAATGTGACATTACAACAGTCAACAAGCAACATCAACTCCACCATCATTGACATCACTACCAAACCCATCACTTCACTGCTACAATCAAGTCACCATTCCGGGACCAACATCGTGATCCCGGCTTCGGGGTGATCCTCAGGGAACGAGGACGAGGTACTGCAATTACTGCGAAAGTGCCAATTATGTCGCTGCCGAGGGTGCGGCTGATGTCCCCCTGGATGGTCCCGTTGTGCAAGTTAAGCACAACATGAAAGTCTGAAGATGTGTATGAAACGAACAGCTGAATATCTAAATGTGTCTCTGTATGTATGCATGCTCATGCAGGTATGCATGTGTGGATATGTGCATGAAAACATGTATGCATCAATCCACCCATCCATCCAGGCAGACAGAGAGACAGCAGAGTCCGGCAGGCAGACCGGCTTACGTGCATAGACTCTTCGAGTTTCTTGGGTCAGTAACTGCTTCGACAGGTAGTAGACTACATGATTGCAACTTCTTAGAGTCGACCCTCAACCCTAAACTCTACACCCACCGTTCAACCCCAAACCCCAAAGCCCTCGATCAAACTCCACCAAGGCAGTCCCACCTCCGTGGGGTCTTTCACGATGACCTCATCCGGGGCCGACAGCAACTTGGCAAGGATCGTTGCCTTGCGGAGGGTAGCGCTAAGGCATGTGCTGGGATTTTCTCAAAATCCCCACCGCCAAGCCTGGAAAGGCCGGAGCACGGATAAAGGGCGCCGTATGCCGGACTTCCTTATAGTAGAACCGAGAAAGTTGGAACATCATTTTCCTCCTGCCCGTACGGTAAAGTATAATGCATGGGATCCTAGCACTAATCCTCCTAAACCTCCAACTTTCTGGAATTCGCTGTATGTACTAAGACTGGAATCATAGGACAGTGATGTTTCCAGACATCTGCTACTCTTATAGGTTCCCAAGTTAGCCCTTGAAATGAGAGGAGGCGCTTCCGAGGAGCCTGGTCCTGTCAAAATCTAAGCAGCCGCAAAAAACTTTTTTTGGAGATCCCTTGCAAAGAAGCAGCAGAACCTAACAAACCTCAAAGCGACCTAATCAGAGCTTAGCAGAGCCGACACCCTGAAGGTCAGAACAAGCAGGCTAGGCGACTGGGTTTTGGGGAAGCTCATATGTATACCGCAAGTGCAATAGGTAAGGAACTAGACTAGGCCAGGCTGGCTTTGTGGAGACCAGGCTGCGGAAAGATATGCAGGAACCCACAGGACTTGTATATCTTAGTATACAGTAGAAGCCCAAAAGTTGGAAACCCAATAGCCTCAATCCTTAAGAGTCATACATAGGGAATCCCAGCACAATTTGGCCTTTATCCGGTTTCCAACTTTATGGGGCTTACTTTAAGTCTTAGGAGTGGTAAGACTTCTGTAATAACACCCTGCAGGGGCTTCGACAGGCTTTGGGGCTCCCGGTTTTTGGGACAAGGTTTTGTGGGTTCTGGGTCTTGGGGTTTCAGGTTCCGGAAATCAAACATCGGGGTGGTATGCTGTTGGCGTTGGGCCAAAGCATAATATCGGATCTTGTGACATCGGAGCCTCAATGATTAAAGTAGGATTGTGGGGTACATTGTAGTATACTTCTATAAGGACTACAAGGGGATACTACAGTCAGTATTCAGACCTCTATGGTAGGACATGGAGTTCTGAAGTGGAAGCCGTAAAATGCCTTGCATTCTTCAGGACACGGGCACTTCAGAAACTTCAGAGCTGTGACAGTGGCATGCAAACCCACCAACCTCAATAAGGCCTTAGGGTTTAGGGTTAACTCCTGGAATGTAAACCCACCCTGCACCCTAAACTCGAAACAACTTAGGCAGGATTCTTGTGTGATGACAATCCGGGCAAAGCACTGTTTAATGACTGCTACTTGACTGAATACGGTCTGCAAATAACGGGCTCCGCATGTAGAGTGCTTAGGGTTTGCGGATTTAATGCCAAATCCACACCTACAGACGGAAGCAGCGGCCTCTGCAGCAAAAACACGCATGCCGCCAAACATGCCCCTGGCAGCATGGGTTTACAAGCAGAGCTTCCAAATGCTGTGCGAGCCCGGGTACCGTTGTAGTAATTTACTAAACCAACCCTAAACCCTAAATCCTTAAATCACACTACACAAGGTCTAACCCACTATACTTATGTGTTTCACTACGCGGGCACAAGATCAAGTGAAAGTAGTCGTCAAAAAGATGCTCTTAGACTAGATACTCTTACTTGATGGAGCCTAAACCCTAAACCCTAAGGCAGCTTCCGGCGAGCTTTCGGGGCATAGGTAGGGGTTTAGGGTGTGGAGGTTCTTAGGGCTTTAAAGATTGAGGGGTTCGGGTTTAGGCTTTAGGGTTTAGAGTTGGGGGCTTGTGGGATTCAGGGCTTAAGCTTTAGGGTTCAAGCTTTATCGGCTTTGGGGTTCGCGGCTTCAGGGTGTTGGGTGTCCGTGTAACGTACACTTGAACACGAACGAAATTGTGGAATGAAGAGGAATGGTACGGAATAATTTAGGAATGGTTGGCATTCGCCTTCACTCACAAGCTTTTGACCAAGCCCCATCTGTGAAGTACAAAGGTAGCAAACTCCAAACCTGCATACCCTAAACCCTAAACCCTTAATGGTTCGCGATCTGCCTTTCGTTTCGGACCTCTACCAGCATCTTGCTCAACGCACGGTCGGACTCATGGACATCCATCGCGGCCATCTGCATTGCACCTCTGCAACCTGTAGGTCGCTGATCTCTCAGAAAATATACTCCTGCAGAGCAGCTGCCGTTGGATAGGAAAACCCCAAGGGTCCTATGTATCTATTTATATAGTAGAATGTCGGGGTTTCTATGTTGGGAATTACTATTATGATCCAGTGAAGCATCCCCCATAACAGTACATAGGACCCTTTGGGAAAAGTGAGGGCGGCACCGGTGCTAACATCCGCCTGCTCCGTGCCCGGGGCGGGAGCGGCATCATCTCCACTACTCACTACTCGTCGTGATTACTTTCTGTTTCAGGGCTTTCGGAGTTACAGGGTTATAGAGTATAGATTTTTTTGTTAAGGGCCTCTTTCTATTCTTCAGAAGGGTATAGGGTTTAGGGCTTAGGGTCTCTCTGAAAGGGTAAATTAACGTATAGTCTTGTCTCAGGGACTCTAGGGGGACATCGCTACGAATCTAGGAACCTGATTAAGAAACCTTGGGCCTTCATTAGGGTTCCTTTAAACGGGTCTATAAGGGTTACTATAAGGGATCTACAAGGGTAGTATAATAATGTAGGAACCTGCTTAAGAAACCTTGGGCCTTTATTAGGGTTCCTTATATGAATCGCTACTATATTGGGGTTATAGGCCCAGCGTTTCTTAATCAGGTTCCTACATTACTACATTCTTCTACTTAATCCGGAATCTAAACATAAAACATCATCTCACACAGGAAAATCCAAGGTCGAGCCCCGCCGGCTCTTCCCATCTCCCAAGCAGCAACGCACAACTTCTCCTAGAGAGTTTATGAGGCGGCCAGGTTGGGCGCGGCAACCGACGGCTTCCGGCCAAAAACAAACCATGGCTTTGCTTTCTCCAGGAACCTATATAGGACATGAGCTATACAGCAACAGCACCAACATCCGAACCCTTTGATTGATTAAACGAACCGGAGGCATGCAAGATCCGAATCCTTCGCGACTGAGCCCTAACCCCTACAATGAGGTTTTTTTTAAAGTATAATTACATACAAGTGGATAATACATGTTATAAAGACTTACAAACTCTTGCAAGTGGCTATAAAGTCGAATATGTGTTGTATATCTTTATAT